>OZ026809.1:3106566-3337545 GCA_964023185.1 Macaria liturata
GTTCAGCCGTTTAGCTAAGTATCTCCAATTTTTGACGTGACAACGTCTTATAAATTGGTTTGCCGGGTGACACTTCAAGAAACTGCGTTACGCTCCGCTCACGTTATGCGCTCACAATGAGAGCGAGTGAGAGGCACGCGTCCCTTCCACTCGGGCATGGTTAGCCCGCCTAAGAGCGAGAGAGACAGACATAAAAAGTGATGTATATTTGTATATAAATACGTATGTATGTGTAAAGGTAAAAATAAAATTTTGTTAATATGAAATTCAGTGCGAGATTCTTTGTATAAATTAATGTTTTAAATATAATTCTTTGTATAAATAAATGTTTTAAATTGTTACTATTATTTCATCCTTCTTCCTACTATACGAATGAATATTCACATTAAAATTATTTTACCACTCAAAGTCGTTGTCACGTAAAACTTTCGCCCGTATACCGACTTTACAGGCAACAATTTTTTTTTTATATCTTTAATTTTCATACTTTCAATCCTTTTCTATAAATCTAGAATAACAATTGTTTAAATATACATATCCCGATCAAACACAAAGTGAAACTTGTAGACACTAGAGCCTCCCTCACCTGTAGAGCGGCAAACAGCAGCATCTCCTCCTCGGTGCAGTGCAGCTCCTGGTTGAGCACCTGCCAGCGCGCCTGCTGGTACAGCTGGTTGAGGCGCGGCGCGTCGGCGGCGCGCGGCGCCAGGTCGAAGAACGAGTAGAACTTGAAGCGGAGCTGCAGCGTGTCCCACTCGCGGACCCACTGCTCCATTATGGACAGGGAGGAGTCCAGCCACCTGGATGGGAGGAGGCAACACATTAGTCTGAATAGCTGTGGCAGGGTAGTGTGTGTGTTTCCTTTCTGGACCTTGTGAAAGTTGAGATTTATTCACATGGCAAAACAGTCCTTTCTAGTCCTATATCTCTTACTTTAGAGAAGAGTCTGCCAGAGACAATTGGGAATGTCCATTTATTTTTATTTTATGTAATCTCAAAACCGTTTCGAGGAATAAGGTTATTGATCACTACCTATAATTTAAAATTCCAAAATAATCACGGATTATTAATATTTCGGGCTTTTATTCAATGCCCTTTATATGACCTTAGATGACGTCACTATTGGCTGAATGAGCAATAATGCCTTAGCCTAAAAATGAAAAATTTCAAATGATTGTCATCAATCAATGTATTTTTTTTTAAAAACATAAACTTGTAAACATGTCCTCGTACAAAAATGCAAAAATATATAAAAAAATATACTAAAATAAATATACTAAATCGCGCACGGAACAGAATAATTTTACACTTCTAGAGGCGCAGACGGACAAGAAGAACACGTTTTTTTGTGAAAGAAATGAGATGATTCGAGGTTAAGTTTTAAAATCTGTAGTCTGTGGTTTTAAATAAATTACGATGACGTGACACATTGAGCTACAAAAGTGACATTGACAAAACAAATCATGGAAACATGATCTTTTTTTATGAGACGCAACTAACAACTACAACTTTAAATTGAGCTTATGATGACGTCATCATCCCAAATAAAACTTAAATTTTAATAAATTAATTTAAAGTAGAATTACAATGAAAATGACAAAATCTTTTAAATAGGTTTTTTAACTGCTCTATATTTTCGTAATATAAAATAAAAATGGAAATCAAGCTATTTTGGACATACCCAATTGCGTCGGGGAAATAAACCCAGATCACGGAACTTATCTAAGTAGGTTTAAATAAAAGCCTTTTTTTTTGTTTCGATGGGGAAATCTTCAGCAAGATACCCGACCACAATGGGCTGTAGTCGGGTTATGTGGGATTTTTACCCACTAAAACCCCCCCGGTGGCCAGCCTCATTAAAAAAGAAGAAGGAGTAGGGCTCCGGGTACTCCTGTGGCAACACGCCGAAGCCACTCTTGCTTTCTTTTTTTAAATGCACCCGTGAAAAGCCTACACAACATCATCCTTACAAACTCCTTTAAATTCTTGGCTGGAGAGTAGAGTCTCTTTCAACTGGCTATCTATGTAGCTTAATTACTTAGTCAGAAAAGAGTCTGCGAGGGAAGCCAAGGTATCCAAAAGGACAATCCTGAACCAAATAACAAAAACTCACCCAACATTCATCCTAGCACGTTCCATCAAACTCTTGGGCGTGAGCAGAGATTCTCTGGACTGACTGTCTGGCTCCAGGGGAGAGTCTGCCAGGGACAGCTCAGCGAGGGAGTCCAGTGCATCCATGGAGGCGGCGCGGGGCGGAGTACCGCAGTACCCGCCGTCGCTGGAGCCGTCGCTCTGGTTGCTGTAGATGTGCGCGCCGTACCGACGCAGTGTGCCATTCTGGGAATAAATTGAAGGTTTATGACGTAATATACCAAAGTACCTACCTAGTATTATATTGGGAGATGACTCTGGTGGTCTCGTAACACAGTCTAACGGCTACTACGAGGTCAGAGATTCACACGTTATTGTACAATATTTACGTCAAATAAACGAATTTTGTATTTATTTGGTTTGAGGATATGGTTTACAGGTTAACTTCCTTTTTTACAGTGTACAGTCAGGCATTAGTAAAATTTAACTGACTTTCAAATGAGGTTGTCAGTGTACAATACACAGCTTGGAACTTAGTATGTTTTTGTTTATTGTCTGATCTTTGCATTTGGTGTCTATAGATTAGGCATCGATATAATAATCGCTTGAGGTAAATATAATTTGGAAACTCAGTAGTAACATGTAACTCATTTTAGAGTTTTTTTTTTAACTCGCACGATTTTGATGCGAAGCCTGATGTATATACGTAGCGTGATGTTGAAAAAAAATTCATAGTAATTATCAAAGTAAATCATTCTCCATCTCCTATCTTCCGGCCACCATTCCTTATAGGGCATCAAATAGAAGCCCGGCTCTTCCTCCTCTCACAAATATAGGTACAAAATTAACGCATAGACCATAACCGATTGAAATCTTTCACTTTGTCCAACACAAATTGTTATTTATAGATATTATCAGTCAAGTGCCGTTTTTATGAGCGCGTGTACAGTTTTTATAATGGCAGGGGCTTGGCAGATTGACATAGAACAGAACATGGACTGGTTTGAGTACACCATTTTGTAAGCACATGAAGCGTACATCACGATTTATAAAACAGTTCCCTCAGTTAAGGCGCTATAACCAAGTGGTAGTAACATTTATATTAACTCCTACGTTTCCGTGGGGCATATTTCTGGGGAACGTATTGGCTTTGTATCATGTATGTGGTATTGGCAAAGCCTGTCCATTACTATATTATGTCAAGGGCTTGAGTCCGGCACTACTGGCTGAGGGGTTAACGAACGCGATTTTTTATGATATTAAAACTTTTTGGTTGATGAAGATCTATATCTGGGATAACGGAACCCGTTATGTTAATCGAATGACAATGAAGTGATTGTTGATAAATATTAGAGACCCGTTAATCTGTGACTCATTCATGCGTAAAGTTCATATTTAAGTAGATGTACAGTCTTAATGTGTTCAATGTCTTTTTCCAAATTTATTATTACAAATTCATTTACCAATAATATGATATTATCATAATTAATTTAATTTTTTTCTCTTTTCTCCTACCCTAATTTGTTAAGAATGTTTTTACTCACGGAAAACAATATAATTTATTTGAAATCCATGTTTTGGAAAAGATTCGAGGCGTGTAAGTAGACCACCTTTCTGTTATGATAAATAATCCCATTAAATTTTACCGAAATTTATATTTTGAAGAAAAAAATAAACAAACATATTACAAAGATAACATAAACGGTACAAGACAGATATGAAACAGATGCATCTTATTTTAAACTGTATATTATATTATAATACAGACACAGCATTCAGTACATTCCCCTTTTTTATAAATATGTACTGAGTATAGAAACAAGCGGGTGGGCTTGCATGATGGTAAGTATCGCGCTTGTTCATTCCTGATACAGGGACCCCGAGTTATGAATTCAAAAACCCAGCAAGTCCCTGCATTAGCTAGAGAAGTGAAGCTTTTACCAACGCAAAGCAAGTATCGGTGCAATAATTCCAAGGATTGGTGGCTTTCCAATTGGTCGATTACTGATTGATATTAAAAAAGAAAAAAGAAAGAAAGAAAAATATTTTTTTATAACAACACAGAAATAATATTTTTTTTTTTATTTATACCGCTATGCTGTACCGACCGCGATGTTCTTTCGATTCGTAGAATCAATTTGGCTTTAGCTTCTTTAACGTATCAGAGCCAAAACATTAGTAGAGTTGGCCCTTGACCCAATTTCAGACCAAGATACGCTGTTTATTTACACAGATTAGACATGGAGCGTGGTCAATTTAATAAACATTAATATTAGAGACTTAGGTAATTAGATATCTCTGTTGTGATAATTTTGTAAATAGAAGAGTCAGTCTAATTTTTAATGGGAATTATAGACAGCGTTTGTACTCGCGTTACGGTGAAGGAAACATCGTGAGGAAACCGACATGTTTGAGGACCATAATATCCGAGGACATGTATCTTCCGTGGAAGGTCTTGTCTATATCTGTTTTAATTAATTACCTGTTGTGAAGCGACAGGCGTGGCGGAGGCAGATCTAGGCGGTGGTGGTGTGGCTGGGCACATGCCGTTAGATCTGAAATGAAAATTTGTTTATTTATTACTATCACATTATTATTATGAAGGCAAAAGGTTGTATGTTTATTCCTCAAACAACTGAGTTGAATAGGATTAAATTTGGTATGGAGGTAGATTATTGCCTGGATTAGCTCATACGATACTTTTATATCCAATAAACACGCGTAACACTGTGGGGCATTGCTAGTAAAAAAACAACAATAACGCAATAAGCGAACAAAATATGTAGATTCGTCATTAATCATAGGTTTTACCAAACAATCTCTTATAGGTGCGTGGTTTTCTCCATAGAAATCTAATTCAAATAATAATTTGTTTAGACTTCTATGATTCTATCCGGTAAATATTATTTTGTACTGCAATATCTATGTGGCGTGCTGGAGAAGAGGTCTATACTCTGCATTGGGTGAACACAGGCTGATATGATGATGATTGTATTATTTAATTATTTCTACAGTAAATAATATAACAGATTGTATTACCTAAATAACAAATAAATATTTCAGGACATATCACACAGCGCCATCTAGACCCATGCTAAGATTAAGCTTGTATCATGGGTACTAGATAACAGGATATAATACATATATACTTTTCTTTTGCAAATACATACGAAACGACCAGACTCAACCCAAGTAATAAAAATTGTAGTATTCATAATTACATAATTACTTGTGTCATGCGGGAATCGAACCCGCACCCCTAGATTAGAAGGCAGAGCCTCTACCAACTAAGCTAACAGGGCAGTCAAATACCTGTCCAAGCTATTAGAGGATCCTCTCGTGGCAGCTATGAAAGTGTTGGTGTCGGCTGGATGCGTGGACTTTATCCTCTTGGCCTCTTTCAAGTTCTGGTAGTTCTGCTTCAGATGGGAAGGTTCGAGGGGATAGCACAGCGAGAGCTCTTCTGGGTGTCTTATGCCTGGAAAGTAAGAAAAATATGATTAACTAGTGGGTGCTCGCCGCTTCGCTCGCATTAAGAAGTAAAACTTGCATTCCCTATTTCACCCCTTTAAAAGCGGGGCGTTTCCAAAAATCCTTTCTTAGCGGATGCCTACGTCATAACATCTACCTGCATGCCGAATTTCAGCCCTATCCGTCCAGTGGTTTGGGCTGTGCGTTGATAGATCACTATATCAGTCAGTCAGTCAGTCACCTTTGAGTTTTATATATTTAGATTGTTGTAAAAGGAAAAGTATAAACCTGTAAACATATGTATCATACATAATTTAGTATGTGTATTGTCACGCCTGGCAGTTAGTAGACGGTAGCCTAGTTGGTTAAGGCGTTCTGGACGGTTATCAGAAATACGCAGGTTCGAATCCTACCGATCGTGATAGCGGGTTTTGACAAAATAACTCTTAATAAATAAGTTCAAGACAGCTAAGGGCTAGAAATAACCCCGATTACTTTAGGTAATTGGACTTTGGTCGATCTTAGTAGGCCTTAATAAGTAGACTGATAACATAAAAACCACCTACTTTTGCTTAGCAAATTATGCGCCTGACATATCAAAACTAATCCGTACAAGTTAATGATTTGGAAACCAGTTTTACAAGATGGTGGCTGCTACCCATAAAGTATGTACATGGCGTCTTCTTGCCAACCACCTAAGCTGTTTTATGTCCAATGTCAAGTCAATGTTTTACGACTTAGTTTACGTGTTATACAAAAGTCGTCAAGCATTCATTCCTACTCTAAGACATTATCAGTTTTATGACAAACTTGCTGTTACCAGCTGCTTTACTTGAGTAGGAAAACGGGACTTCAAATCTAGAGTAGGTACCCAAATAGGTTTCTTTTAGGCAAGCGTGCTACATCTTAGACTACAGTGGTGCTTAACACCAGGCAGGCTGTAGACAAACGCAAGCCTATTTCGTGATTAAAAAAAAACAAATTATCATATTATTTTGAGTACAGAAAAGCTAGTTTCATACTAAATCTATTCGCACCAAAAATCACGAGAATCTTTCGCACCGTTGCAACATGACAAAGTAATAAACAGATCAACAAACTAGCTTCCATTTTGTGTATGATTTTACCGATCTTCTGAAGTATCGTAAAGTATATGGATAGTTAACATTTAAGTGTCCCCTTTAACGTTATCTTACAAGAGCGCACCATTTCTTTTTTATAAATGTAGGTTTTTGAGATAAATGTGTCCATTAGCTATTGATATCTACTGCAGTAGAACTACTGAATGAATCTTCTTTCTTTATTCTACTCACGTGTGTTATTTTTATTCATTCAAGCTTCTGTGAATTTGCTAATTTGCTGTATTTTTTAAAGCATACTAAAAATTAACAACTTTTGATGATATCATTCGATATCCTTATAAATTTTCAGTTTCGGTAAAGGCCGATTCTTAAATGTTTACAGAAGCTACATTTGTCGTTCTATCCATTTAAGTATATTGTACGAGTCCTTTAGATTATTCTGATAGCATTGTAGGTTCAATCATCATTCTGCCAAATTACAATTCTTCTTCTTATCGAATGAGAGTTGCCTACTCTGGTGTCGAGAGTTTATCAAGCCGCCCAAAGGGCCTCTGACATGGCTTAACGACTGCCGACTAAAATTACAACAAAGAAAACAGTATCTTACCAAGACTTTTACACAGTTGAACCACAGCGCTGAATGTGTCAATGGAGAAGTCAATCTTGCAGTCCACGTATCTCAAGTCAGGTAGCTGGATCCTCAGTGGTTTGTGCATGGGAGTGAAGTGTAGAGCTGCGTCCGCGTGGACCCCGTATTGGTCGAGAGTGTGCTTCGGCCGCGCCAGCCATTTGTTCCGAGTAGGCCACCAGAGGGCGTGGTCTGACCAGTCCTTTTTGAAGTCTGGAAAGGGAGAAAAACATGTTATTAGTGCAATGTGTTTTCACTTAGCATTTCATAAGTGTGAGTTGTTATAGACAAGTAGCAAGTTAAACAATTAAATCTACTTTTTCTCACAGGCTCTATCAAAATAAGTTTTATCGATATCTGACAATATTACACGGGGCTATTGATAAATTACTTTTTAAGAAGTCGGTAACAAAAAACTGTGCTCCTTGCACAGTGGCGTAATTTTAATAATGGCATATAATAATTAAATTTAATAAAGGTAGTTTTTGATAGGTCATATTATAGTACTTCACTCATACTATGATTGTTTGATACTAATATAACGGGTACAAAATTTAAAATTGTCTACATTCTGACATGTCTGAGAAAGAAACAAACACATAATATGTATTCAGACCACAATTTTTTCGTTTCTATTTGTACTGACCTATTAAGTCGATCTACACAAACCACTACAGATATTTTTGGGCTTGATTACGTGAGATACGCAAGGCCGGAGCAATTATAGCCAATTAACGGAGGTATTGTAAATGGATTTCGGATATTTGCTGATAAAATGGTTAAATGTTTTGTGAGAACCTAAAAATAAGTATCAATAGTAGACGAATTTATTGATAATGTCCTGTCGGTTGAGATTATTTTAGCTAATCAACAAATAAGCTGGTGGCTTTAATTGCATCTAATGTAGGTACTGGAAGAAAACTATTTTTATGACAGAAATACCTAACACGTAAGTTTTCGTATATTCATAATAGTGTTCTATCCTCATTTTATACCACCCCATATCTCCAATACCAGAACTAACAATTTTCTAAATATCATGACAATAAGCAGTAACTTCCATGTTCCCCGTGTGAATGTAACAGTTGCTGCAGCGCTCCATCGCCCACCCTCGAGCCACGGTCCCCTGCCCGCCGCGATTAGGCAATGTCACATAAAAGGTAAAAAAGCCATCATTCACCCAGTGGCGTGACGAGTGATGGAATGACGACTCATCAAAGTTGAAAAGAGGAAAAAGGGCTTCCAATGAGTTTACAAAAAACAAAATGAGCAATAGGTGTACTCATTGCTTTTTTGTTTTTTCATCACTTCATTCAATTGTATTTGATTATGGTTAATGTTAGGCTAGAACATACCCTTTTAAACGTATATTGGTCAAGGCATCTTGTAGCACTCTGTATTCTGTGCTTGTATCCGCTTCCAGAAGATTAGCCGGCTCAACTTAAGTTTATGTTCACAACAAACCAATATTATGTATGTATGCCTCACAAATTACATGTCACATCTTTTTTTATGACGTAAAAATATTATGATTTTTTTATTCTATTCATTTAGGCATTACACGCAACAGTATTCACAGTTGCATGAAAAAATTGCCATTTTTATATGCGCAATGTAATAATGGTGAAATAGGAAGTTTTCATATTCGAAAGTATAACAATTTGTACATTATACGTAGTCCATACTTATTCCCTTAAAAAATTCGACGACAACGTTGATTTTTCAACCGTTTACATTACCAAGCCTATCTTGTCTGACAGTATATTAACTACTCATCAAATTAGAAGGAAAGCCTTTGGACCCCTCTAGTTATTAAACCTTTTTTGTACATTGTTAATCACATTATGCAAGGTGAGTATTGAGTTATTAAAGGCAATTACAATTAGCGACGCTTGTTATGAAGAAGCTTTCATTTTGTTACGCAAGGTTTGATGGGCTTTTGTAATGGAAGTAGGTAGGTAGCCAAACCATTTTGAGTGAAAAAAACCCGACTTCAAGTGTCACTAAAAAGTTAATAAATAATTTAGAATTGGGAATAAAGAATCTATCAAATTATTGAAACTTACAATCCTATAAATATTCTCATTGAAATCCGTAATATTGATTGTTGGCGCCAGTCACTGGTCAAACGAGATCGACGCTTGTCGAAGTCGCAGTTCCAGTCGGCTTTGGATTTGTTCCTAACTTATCCTGATAGGTATTGTTGTACAAAAAAAACTTTTAGAAGACATAATAACCTTCTTATTTTGGAAGTCGGTTAAAAATATACACAAAAATGCAGAGTAAATACTTTTAGTGAGTAACTAAGGGCAAATATAAATTCAGCTACGAGTATATTTTGGTTTGGATTGTCATGTTTGTAAACTTTTGTTACTTTCGTGTACTTATATTTCATGTACTAGACGTATATTTGTATGAATGGCACTTGCTATATATATAAGGCACACCTATCCGATCTATGAACTCAGCCCGTTACACCATCGCTATTTTATTTACAGCGTCTGCATCACTCCACAGCTCTTGGAAATTGATGACGTCATTACCGCACCGACCATTTACCGTGACCTCCGCAACAAAGATTGTTCATACCCTTTTGAGGAGGTAAAGGGTGACGGAGAGGTCAAGTTTGCATGGTTATCTGGAGTCGTGATCATTTGCTTTGCTTCCGAAGCGTGAGTCACACGAGAGCGAGTTTTGAAACCGGGTATAGTATATCGACATAGCACAGTAAAGAATAGGCTTTCCCAATTTCTCCCTTAAAATAAAATGTATACTTATTCCATTTCAGTAGAGGTATGTTGGTCAACAATTTCGTTTGTGCTGATGTCGTTTTAGGTGACGTGGTACCTGAAACGCAGCACTAGACTGACTCTGTGAGCCAAGATACTGGAATGGAGGCCCTCAAACAACCGAAAAGTGAAGCAGGGTCAAATGGCTCACTGTCCATTGTATTTTTTTTTATCTATATATCATTAGGTATTTATCGGAAAACGAGTAGGTACCGAAAGAAGCATACATGTTTGTTGTATGTAACTAACTAAGTTTATATAAAACTGATGACGCTCACAAAATGGTGCTTTTCTTTTATATTCAAAACGTGTTGACTTGACAGAGCTGTCGGGGTCACCACTTTGTAGTTGTGGAGGGGGCAGAAACTATGCACTTCACATCCAAATGCCTCTGCATTGTGTTTTAAGGCCAGTCCAATTCCTATTCTATGTCAATGGTATAGTCATAGAGCTTTATACTCGTACTAAGTGTAGCATCTAATTGAGTTTGTGATTCACACTGTCTGCAGACGAAAAGCTTATTAGTTGTGTTAGTTGTTTTGTGAAAGACGAGATGAAATGCTATTACCAATAATGATTTTATCACGTGTGGTCTTTGCCAGACAATATTTAATTATACACGTCATGTATTTGTAAGCAGGTGTTTAATGTATGATCTGACATCAGTACGAACCTAGGATTATTCTACGGTGTCTAGTGCTAAGTTAGATAACATAGAATAAGCTCCTAGAGAGGTTTGGAAACTCTCGACTCTAGAGTTGGCTACTCTTATACGATAAGACAAAGTGCTAAGCTAGCGCACTTTTCTGTGCTAGATAGATAGCATTGCAAAAGCACCTAAATCACCTAATAGAACTTTACGCATAAAAGATTTTGATATTATATTAGTTCTAAACCTTACTGTTTCCGATGGTTTATGACGTGATGGAGAAGACACAGAGGTTCTTTTACATTAATTTCGTTCAAAAATAAAAACAACTCAATTGAAACTGGAGCGCATCCAATTCGATTTGTTATTCATTCAGCAATCATAGGGTAATTCCCGATTCATAGAATAGTTTACCGAGTTGTCATTGAATGATTGAATGACAAGTAGGCAAGAATGTCCCAATACATTATGTACAATAATGAACATACGTAAGTCAATGAATGAATCGATCGGAATGCGTACAAAGCAGTTATTGTTTATTAAAAAATGTAGTGACGTGGAATAAACCCACATTAGACTACGCTTTTGCGGTTTCATACTTGCAAGTTGCACCTGCTTTCACAACTTTGTATTACTATGTACTTTAAGTATAAAATAGTTAATACTTCAATACATAAATTAATTAAAATACTTTTTTTTAAGTATTAAATTAAATTATATTTTTGTATTTTCCTGTAAAATTAGTGATTGTACACATCATCGTCATGTTCCTATTCTGTGGTTAAAGTAGGCATTCAATAAAAATTAATT
This sequence comes from Macaria liturata, assembly GCA_964023185.1. Classification (NCBI taxonomy): domain Eukaryota; kingdom Metazoa; phylum Arthropoda; class Insecta; order Lepidoptera; family Geometridae; genus Macaria; species Macaria liturata. The sequence goes on from OZ026809.1 coordinate 3,118,087, forward strand.
TAAAGTAGGCATTACTGAATAGACAAAACTTGTCTTACCAGTCCTGTTGTGCAGAATGTAATATACTCGTATGTTACTTATAAAACGCACACAATTCCGTTTTTTAAGTAAATAAATAGCACAAACAAAGATTGGCACATAACTATAATAAATTCTGTCATAAATGGCTCAAATAAATATACATTTCCTTTCTTTAACTAAGATGTAACGCAGTTTACAAGGAGTAGACAGATATTGTTACTCAGCATCTAGAAGTAATATAAATAATATTTTTATATGCCCTATCAAGTAGATAAATGATCTATATATTATTATGCAAATTCAGCTGACAAGAGCACCGGTGTCAGTTGACACAGATACCAGTTGGGAGTTGGTTGTTGGTATATAGATGATGATACTAGTTGGGAGGCTTTCTCCATAATAAACAATGGATTAGGTGACCAGTGACCACCAACGCGACATCTTCAACTTTACACTCTCACCCACGGATTTAATGTGTCTACAGGGTTATTTGTTAAGAGTAACGTGATTTAAAAACTGATGTTAACACTTAAAACTAATATAAGTTATATAGGTAGATTAGGTAGGTATCTACATTCAATAACAAAAGGATTTTGTGAAAGTTTGTAGAGTATTTAGGATAACATTAAAATGATAAGAGAATAAAGTTGTTGAAGTAGTTAACTGTTTGTTGCGAATACGAAGTTTTAATGATCATTGGAAAAAATTAAAACGACACAAATGTCAACAAATGGAGATGCAAAAGCTCTCCAAAATGTCATATTTTCATTATTACTTATACAGATAATCCTGTACAATTCTGGTCTATATACTTAAAGGTAGATATTGATACCTATATGTCATAAATAACACTTGCAAGAGCCTATTGTATCTACTAGTATAGATTTAGTTAGAACTCAAATCTATACCTACTAATATTATAAAGCTGAAGAGTTTGTTTGTTTGTTTGAACGCGCTAATCTCAAGAACTACTGGTGCGAATTGAAAAATTATTTTTTGTTGAATAGACCATTTATCGAGGAAGGCTTTAGGCTATATAACATCACGCAACAATGATCTAACAAAATGTCCGCGACAGTATATGTCTTTTAAGATTAACTCACTAGAACCGTTTTTATGGCAATAACTATTCCACGCGGACGAAGTCGCGCGCACCAGCTAGTGCATTATATTTTCGATCGCCCATTGTCATTGAAATCAAGTGTTCGTAAGTAATGTCTACTTATTTATTTTATTGAGCCGTTATCGATGTTAGGTTAAAGTTATTAGACAAATAATGTCAAAGTTGAATTTACGGTGTCTGGTAAATTATTCAATAGCTCAATTTGCATACGAGACGCATAAAACATCAACTTTATCTTAAACTTTACATATTTCTTAGAAGAAGCGCAGACTACGTCGCCGACGCATGGAATCTAGCTTAGCTGTTTCCCGCAGTTTTGCCTGTTTGCACACTAAACTATAAAATACTTGGGACTTATTTACATAATTTTTTATACACGTTTTCTACAGGTATTTGACTACTAGGTTGTTTGAATACCCTCTATTTGTTTGCAGGGAATATGTAATAAAGATAAAGATAAAAAGATAAAGAAATAGTTTGAGTACTTAATAAATCAATCTTTTAAAAACCTTCTTATATTGAGTTTTTTTTAAATTCACGTTTCATAGATAAATATGGCAATTATAATCGGTTCTTACTGGGTAAGCACGTTCCATCTTAGACCGTAATATATATAAATTGCTTACAATCAGGCGAATTACGGTCAAGTGCAAGCCCATTGCTTGTAAAAAAAAGGTTTACCCGATTTGGTCACCGCTATCGATTTCGACTGCACTGTCTCGGTTGTATGACTCACTCTTACCTTAACAATACTATGTTTTGTAGGTAAGTAATAAATACGTATATTTAAGTATACCGAAAATATCCTGTAAAAATATAGGTATGTCAAAGGTCACCACGCCAGCAGGCCGATCGCGCTAATGAATCACAAACGAAGCGCAACTGGACCACAACTGAACTTGATACGTTGGTCAAATTTCGTATCGCACTAACAGTCCGGACCAAAGTTCAACCGTTTATGGATCGTAACTGAACCGTTCACGCTGTCAAACTAACGTTTCTGCTTCAGTTACTACAACACGACTTTTTTGGATCGATAATGGAACGTTGCTGAAACGTTAGTCATTCTTGTAATATTTTTACTGAAAAATCTCGTAAATATAAACGCTTACGTGGATTTATTGGACCTATATCATGGAGTGAAACCCTATATGTGTTGCACGAGCCCAAGCAAACAATAAAAATAGAAGTGCAAGAGTAATGTCTGGAGCTTTGGATATGAACGACATAAGCTTTATCAAACGATATACGAGTAGGCTGACAAAGAAATTTTACCAACTAATAGCTGATTTGACTCTTCACTGACCAGTCATACGTCGTTCCGATGGTTTGGATGTTGAAACCAAGGTAATACCTAGGCGTTGTGTGCAATGAAAAAGATTGTATCTCTTTTGTATTCATAACCTCATATTTACTTGATATATTTGTGTTTTAGTGGAGAGAAGGTTGCATTATACACCTCAAGCTACATCAAGAATAGCATGATACATGACATAGTGCGCCGGAGCAGCAGCGGTGTGGCTGGCACCGAGCGGGAGCAGCCCGGCCGGCCACCACCCTCACCCAGCTGGAGCTGGGGTGACGTCGCACGGAGCCAGTCATTACAGCTTTCATTTACCATAGCCTATTTGATAGAATATTTACTTGACTTGTCAACAAGATGATATATCTATATACCAACATACAAGTAATCTTATTCAATCAATTAAATACTATAGATATAAATATATTTTTATTTATACATACCTAGTTTTTAGTTAACATAGGCTCTCAATTAGGTTTGCCAACTTTATATAAGTTGTATGAATAGGAACTTGATGCAATATGTGAATAAAAAACCCATAAAACAGTGTCTCAACATTAGTTATAAACAATTTTATTAATTGACCTTTTTATAAATAAATGTAGCTGCTGCCTACTATACAATAAGACCATTTACAATTTTAGTAAAATTAACACTGAACTTTAAGTCTTATTAAAGCTAGATACAATCAAATTTTAACTAGATTATATAGATATAGATACATAAACATCATAGAATTTATAACAAATTTTGACATAAATATGTACTTTACAAAGATAGCAAGAATCATAGGAATTAAAGAACAAGTTTAAATATCTTTGTGGAATTCATGTAGAGAACATATTATTGTTAGCTTAGAGATACAAACATAATTTACTAGTAAGACAACAATAACATTAGTACTTAAGTAAAACAACAAAAAGCTTACAATAATGTTAATAAAATTTAATTTAATTATTCCTGCTTCACGGTGGCATGCCATTTTGTGGGGTTGGTGTCTGGAAATACTGAAACAAAAAGTAAATATCATTGGCCATGCATGGTAAGTTAACACATAGAGAAGTCTCACAGCTTTTGGTAGTAAGCTGACAAACATTATGGAAGTATGACAGCTTGTTTCTGTAGGTAGGCAATTACTTGGGTAATGCAAAAGAATAGGAAGATAATTAGTTTCACCTTCCCATAGCATGCTTGCTGGGATTTGTAATGTTATGTGATTTATCCAGCATATTGGTAATATTATCAGCCAACAGGATTATAAAAACTTGAAGGATTTACTTCAAAAATTAACAAGCAAAACTCAACTAACAGTAGGTTCATATCTTACATTGTGTTCATGCAGGTGCTGTGATGGGTACATGTGGATGTAATACATGTGTATACATGGTGTATAGTGAGTTTGGTTTGTTCTCTGACTTCCTCTCGCACATCTGATGCCACTACCTGCATGGCATGGAGATGCAGACGGTGCTAGTTCTATATGTGAACTGATGGTTGTGTTGCTCAGGGACATCAGTATAGAGCGGGAGCATCAGTCAATTAAACTGAAATAATAAGTGAAAATGTTGTATTAATTATGTTGAATAGGTAGGTACACCAAAAGTATGACAATAATCTGAGTAAAATGTATTATATAAAAGGACATTTATACATTATTTTCAGACCGGACATTAATCTGTTATACAGTACATAATATCTCAATAAAATGTTATACTCAATGTTGCTTACAACTAGTCTATAGCATTATAAATAAAATGTTTTATAAGTATTAATACATCAATACTTTGGAAAAATTAATCATACATATTTATAAACTGGTGATACTTACCTATATCATTCCAAGCAAAATGATCTTGCCTCACATTAGGTAGGGGGCCCAATGTCCATGTCTTTAATTTTGCCAACCCAGTCCACTGGTTCCACCGCCAGTTTTAAGCTGGTTAATCTTTCTTCCAACAAATTTTTGCACTACCAAGTTATTGACACACCTGAAATAAATATGATAGGTATTCAATTTTACGAATCCCAAAGTTTAAATAAAACTAAAAGTAAATACTAGTAAGTACTCTATACTCAGATTTTTTCACATCATAAAAGTTGTAAATACCTGGCATATTTCTTTCCTGTGCTCGCAGGTCCTTCAGATATGAGTTTCGGTGAACTATCGCCACAAGCTAGCTGAGACTGCTCGAGTTTCCTTGGACTTGATTCTCTTAGAGCGAGGTTATCGTGGCCTTCCATAAACGATTATGTATGTACGACATTCTTTCATTATCAGCTTTTTCACAATACACAATAAGATCTGGAGCAAGTCAGCTACAATACTACTCCAACCAACTCAGAATACCGTATGAAGTATGATATGAACACTGAGTCCACTGATTCAAAATTACCACTTTAATAGACTCAATTTTCAAGGCATTTGAAGTGGTAGTAGGTATTTCAAGTGATGTGGGCCGCAGCTGTAACGCATTTGGTTTAATTGCATAACATTTTTGTCACTAAAACACTTGAGAATATTTTATAACAAACCAAGTTCAGAAAGGTTATACCTATATTTTGTTTATTTACTTTCGGCGTAGTTTTGACATTGATATACTTTTCGTCTGTTTTGCACAGATAATACTCAAAATAACCTGCTATTAGCATGATATAGCTTCATGTTTGCTATAAAAGATTACATCACTAGTAACGGTCGAGATATGGGAGTGGTTACGCTTTGGTTTAACTTCGTCTGAAATTTGAACCTTAGCGTGATACCGATTTCAGCAAAGTTGATACAGAGTTGGAGCGTAACCGTAGCGTAACCAAAACTGGACCACTAACGTTCGATGTTGTTTTATATTAGCGCGATTGGCCTGCAGCTGTTTCTCACAACAAAATATGACCAAGGTCAATGTGAAGTTTTGAAAACGTTTTATAAACAAATCTGTTGCGAATATAACTGTGACATCATTCGTGTGATATATTAATCGACTTCTTAAGATAAACTGTATCAGAACAAATAATAAATACAATGTTTTATCTATTGTCTGCGTGTTTGTTAATCACAATAATATAGTTTATTTTTTTACATTTTACGCTTGATGATTTGATGCTTATCTTATACTTAAATAAATATAGCAGAGATATATGTGCCTATATAGGTTAATGATTTCATTCGGATCAATCTAATATGACTGCCAACAAAACATAATAATATTTTTGTTCATACTGAGAATTACGCTAACAATGTATAGGCAGGTTTTATTATAACACTAATTATATTTATATAACAATGATCTTGCTCAGTGGAATATTACGAGACTATTTTACATTTCAAATCAAGGTATCGCGCTCATAACTCATGATGTGAGATTTGCAGATGTTTGCATACCTGCTGTGATATAATTTGTATTGATACTTTGCTAATACATTATGTAATGTATATATGTTCGGGTCAAGAAAACTCCCGAATGAATAATTCTGTGAGGAGCCACGACCATTAGTAAGGAGGAAAACGATTCGAACAGGTATTTTTACATGTAATACAAATCGTTAAATTAAAAGAAATCATAACAACAAAAACGAGGCACATACTTTTGTCTTAGTAATATGTGTGTTCACATCAAACAACCTACAAAGGACGATGCAGATAACGTATTACCGACCGGTAAACCCCTGTCGTGTCTATGCCCATATTCGCACCGAATAACTTGAAATACTTGGATAGACGCGTTCGGCATTCGTTGCTTTCGCGACTTTACTAACCACATCACGTCTATAGGTTTCTCGCAAGAGAAATACCGAGAAATTCTAAAATACCATAGTCGGAAACGTGCCTCGTGTTAAACATGCATTTGCCAAAATAATATGAAAATTAGCAGACGATACAGCCCGTGCCTTTTGCATATGGCGTTCGTAATTCTGCAATGAGATAAAAACTACACGCGATAAGCTCAATAGCAACAAACGAGAAGGTTAAACAGAACATATGCATCGTGCAACGATCACGATAATTTTTCGAGATATTTTAATGATCACTCATTTAATCGTATTCAGGCTTGAAGGACGATTAAGATTATTTATTCCAGCAGTCACCGACAGCTCCTTTTACGGCGGATTGTGGCCAGTGTCGAGGCGCCGATACGAGCCTTTAATAGTGCAGCACCTTACTTGAATTCAATCTCGATGCTTACGATTGTAAGTTGATTTTATACATCGGAGAGCACGATAAGGCGCCACATCCTGAGAAAGTGCAACGCGGAGCCGAGATTGTGTCTAATATCTTTTTGTGAACAGCAACGCACCAAGGCGAAATTCCTTACCATTTAGATAAAACAAGTGAACATGATCACATTAAGGTGGCGAGATGGCGCAACATCTTTCAACGTGAGCACGATGTTCAAGGCGACGACGTTTCGCAAGCGGCGTCTCCTAATTGTGAGTATAGAAATATTCTAACGTTATCGACAGTTATGTGGGACAAGATTGTTTATTTCTGGCGGCAGACAGCCCCCGCGACTCCGGCGAGACACTACAATGTGCTGACAGCTCGCCTTTATTTACACGCACACTGATAATAAATGGCTTTAGTTACGACGAAAGGTACAATACTATACATAGAAATGGAAATAGTCGTTTTACTCGTACACAACAAACTTTCTGCAGCAATGTATGAAATAAAAATAAATATAAAGCACTGGCTGAGGATATTGTAATAAATTTTACAAGCTCGGCTAATGTAAATTTAAATAGGTTAACGTCTCGTTTTAAATCTAGCTACCCTAAATTATGAATTACGGATGTAAGGCAACATGCCAATTTTATTACATTACGGCGGCTTTCTTTATTGGCTTTCATAACATACGAGATACACAGAATATAATGAGCAGAGTGGCATTTTATATCATTGCAGGCTATGTGTATGCTTGACCTGATGCTTCGCAGAATGTAACCTACTCGAGGCAATAATGTAATATTGTGATAGGTTATCGAGATGCTTATACAAACAAAACACTTGAAGTGCACATTATAAGACACAATAATTTCGTCTGTTGCAGTTTGTTGAAATTGTTACACGTACACTCTTTGTAGTGTGAGTGTGACTTTAGATTTTAAACAGTTGTCTATCACATTATAAACAGAGTTCATAGCGATAAATTGTTATTACGCAGAGTTTAACAGCATTGCCACTAGCAAGGAATGGCCATTAGGATTGCAATCGACTCGCAACGGGCAATTGGTTAAAGCAACTGCGCAAATTCCGCGATGTCAATCGACAAATGCATGTGGGCTGACCTATTTAGAGCTAATGTATCGAACTGACTGAAGCCTACAGTTCTGCAGGAAGTCGGCGCACCCAACTAGGTCACTGCATTTACTGCCGACCACACTGCACAACCGCCATAAAACAGACTTTTGGATCCATCTTAATCTGCCTCGATACGTGAGAGATATTAATGCTCACATAAAAATGAGCAAACATAAAACCATAAGCAATTAAACTCACCGTTATCCGAGCCAATAGCAAATAAATCTGAGAGAAGAGACTCGTAAAACACAGGAGCAAATAATGGCAGCCACGGCACACACGTGGATCGCGGCTTTGTTTATATTGAAAGATTTACTTTGGCCGATAATATCACCAGCGGAATCCGTAATGTGGTCGCTAGGCAAATGTTTGATGTTTAAGTTAAAGAAGAAACTTCTGAATTGTCATTCTTTCGTACATTATTCTTAGTTTTAAAAGTCGACGTGTGTAATTAACTGTATCTTTGAGATACAATCGGCCGGTCAAGGCGGTCTGGGCAACAACAGTTGTGGAACTAGGACACTCCTTGCGGTACTCCTTTTGAAGTTCTACGTGAGATCTATGAGATAAAGACCGGGCTACCATTCGTCTTATCTTTGATGTAAAGAAAACTGTACAACGTCGAGAGAATCGCTAAACCACAAGGCCCTCGGGGAAGGAGTTGCAATGAAGCTATCAACAGTATCAAAAGCTTTCGATAGGCTCAAACTCTCCGTTATTTGTTTACTATACACCGCTTGTGATGGTTAATGGATGATACGCAGCCACGACCGATGCATATAAATAGCTGATCGTGCCGTCCCCCTCGGAACACGTGTCCTGGATGTCAGCAGGTGAAGCAACGCAAGATTCCTTTCGACGATTGCTTATTGTGCCGTTAATCATTGTGCCCTGAAAGCCGGTTTAATTAGCGGCCATTACGAATACTTTCGGCTATTTCAAGAACTGATTAGAATACTACATCGTAAATATAGTTGAAGTAGTTTCTTTATGTCTTCCGAGAACATCTAATGGTAGTATTAAGTGGGTTTGGCTAGATTGATGAGGAAGCGGATTGGAATGGAGTCGGCTACTAAATAATGGTATAGGATTCCGCACGGCGATCCTTATTTGATGAAGAGGTATAGGTGACATAATCGTGGGTGCGTAGGCGCAGCTCAGGTCGCCGCCCACCGCTTCCGTCGCGGAGGCGGCCGTTACAGCACCTGATCATTGTGAAGCAATCTAAGATTATCTATTTAGACTAGTACAATGGCAATATTTTCACGTTTCGCCACGACCAGACGTAATAACCTTCTATACACGACAAAATCTGTCGACGACAATGGAATTGACGCAGGAACTACAGAAAAAATATCGATTGTATCGGATCTGAAGTCGTTCAAACAGTTTTTCTACCAAAGTAGCAGCTTACTGGTTCCATGCAATTGATACGGGCGTTGATTGGTCGGTGAATGGTGATTGATTGATGGATAGCTGTGCTTCCATGTGGGTGTTCACGGTACAATGCAATGCGCCTACTACTGCATTTATTGTAACGGAAGTTATTGCAACATAAGAATCGAGGGCATCTCAGTAAAAGCTTGATTAAATGTTGATTGAAATATGATTTTAATAGTGATATTATATTATAGCTGAAATGGCGAAGAAAATAAAATTAAAGTGAATAACGATAAAACTACTTAGGGTCGTGATTGGATACGAAAATTTATGTACCTAGTCGTATATTAAACTTATTCCAAGTAACTTTATACTGAATACGTTGATTTTATTTCCTATGCCTTGTGTATTAATTTGTTTACGTTCTGTAGCAATATAGATACTTGTTACAAAATAATGGTCATAAAACATGAGTTTATGAAGAAGTTTTGACTGGCCTGTTAGCTTAGTTGGTAGTGGCTCTGCCTTCTAATCTAGAGGCCGCGGGTTCGATTCCCGCCTGACACAAGTATTTATGTAACTTTAAAAATGTATAATTACTTGTGTTGTGTCTGTCTGGTCGTTTGTATGTATAATAAGTATGTATTTACAAAAGAAAAGTATATAAGTAATATATCCGTTATCTAGTACCCACGACACAAGCGTTTGCTTAGTGTGGGGCTAGATGGCGCTGTGTGCAATGTCCCGGAATATTTATTTATTTATTTAGAAAAGGACTGTAAATTTTCACATGCACAAGCTTGATCGAAGTGCACAAGCCAAGTTACAATAGTTATAATGCTTTGACGCAATAATATGGGTACTTTAAGGTAGCTACTGCTTTGCGTCAGCAAGCATCAAACCATAATAATTGTTGCATATACCTGCTATTACTCATTGTTACTATTAGATAAGGTGACCTTATTCAGCATTGAATAACTATAAAGTCTCTTATTTAGTTATAAATAAATCCACTCGTACACGTTTCTACTAAAACTAATTGCAATTCCGATTAATTTATTGCCAATAAAATTAATTCATTGCAAAATTACTTTTTTTTTTGTCAACCTATGCTGTCCCACTCCTGGGCAAAGGAGCTGCCCCATGTGTCTTAAAATTACTATTACTATTTGTAAATAAAATCAGCGAGAAAAACAACAAATTCGTTTTCCACAAAACATGATGGTCATTAAAGGAATGACACAGTTTGAATTCCACAGCCGATAAGTTATTGGTAAAGTCGTCAGCATAACCGTTTCGTAGATCAAAGGCAGAGGAATTGGGTCACAAAGGCACGGCGAGTCTCTCAAAGAGCCTTTGAAATTACTATTAATATGATGACAAATATCTACTCCAATCTATTACATTTTAGTCTTTGAATTTTCTAAAGGCTCGATCTCAATGACCAAGTTAAATGAGACATGCTGCAATGCTGTCAGTCATATTTTAGATTTGCAATATAATATCAGCATGAAGAAGTTACTAAGTACAACTATTTGTAAAATACCGATCTCAAAACTAGTTCCAACCAAACCGGTCTACATTCGATAACATCAAACTTTTTTAAAATAAATGATTTTATCCATAAAGATATCTTGCGTGCGGCAATGTGAGAAAGATGTTATCATCGTACGTCGGCGTACAAATTTTCAACACGCATGAAGGTGGAAGAGCCGAATTTGGACAATATACGAAGAAAAAGTATTACATGCTTTCAACCTTTGTATTAAAAATACATGGTTGAATAAAGACTGAATTGAGTTTCAAATGAGCTAAAATTAGTAAGGTTGATAAGATAGTGAGTAAAGTGACCATAATAGGATCTGAATAATTTGATCAAATAGATGCAGTTGACCTACTTCTAAAACGACCACTCCAACCCATGGCTAGACCAAATTGTTCGCACTATAAATTGACCAATCATCAAAGCAATAGACTTCAATTATCAAAGAAGTAACAGTAAAATCGAAAAATATATAGCATACAAAGAAATCAAGATACGAAATAAATTAATAGAAAGAAACGAGAGAACAATAGAACACGTGCCACATGGTGTGATGCAATAGAAAAACAAACAATTTAGTCATAGAATCATAATGAACGTGAGTTAAGACTCATCTGAAATAACAGGATCCGACGGTTATTAAAACTTCGCGTGATCAGGTTACATCTGTCTAGGGAATGTAAAAATATAACACGCAACGTTATGTGAAGGAGTGTAACTAGCATGACACGGCATGTCAACATCAGGACATAATTATAATTGTAGCATATCATTAAAGTTTGTTCACAAACTTTGAAACAATTGAAGTTGATGATGATGGTAAACGCGCAGTTAAAGTTGATAGTATCAGATTGCGTGGTCGATATAAGTAAAGGTATAAAGGTGGAAGCACCCACGCGACGTTAAATATCACTAGGGCCGAATAGAAGGGCCATTCATTGAGCACTATTCATTGACAAATCACAGCTGTTTGTAGGAGTAGTAAGTAGTATGCGTACCGTTCAAGGCGCACTACGCCAGATTAGATAAGAATCTTATTGCTTTATTTACCTTAGACGTTCCATTCTGTGCTTTCTTTTGTGTCTGACTATTCTGATATTCATGCCCACATATCTTCTATCTATTCAGATTTATAGTGATAAATAAATTGACATATGGAGATGTGTCTCGTATACTATACCTTTTTTTAAAATATGGTACAAATATCTCAAATATTGTAGACTTGGCTTTGGATTGTTGACCCCCACATATTCAAGGCCAAATAATTACATATTAATTTACATCCTAACATGTGGGACGCGGAAGTCGTGTCGGTTGCAGCATAAAACCATAAGTGTAAGACATCCGAGATAAAAGCTGTAAAGATACCGTTCTTAAAATATGAGATCGAATTTTCTGGAACACCGAACAGCGAGCCGATAAGAAATGATACATGAGCGTTTTTATCAGACTCCTTATATTCTTTTTTTATTGGAAACAAGATTCAAAGATAGATTGTTCGGTACAAGTTATTGCAACTTGATACAATATTGCACGCATGGTCTGATCTTTGTTTTTTTAGTTATTGTCCTGTTTCATTTTACGACCAATTACGTATTTTACAAGGAAAATGTGATCATTGACGTTTTTAGTCATTACCTAAACATGTTTGCAAGTGCATAAATAACTGTTGTAGGAATTTTTATAATATACATATATACACTTGGTTATATATACATTTGGTTAGCATTAGCAGCTTATGGTATTTTTTGAAAATAAGAATATTTTCGTCACAATAGCGACTGAATGAAGAAATAAAGAAACAATAATAGAGTGCAATATCACATACTTACTTTTTACCTAATTATGCATATTTATAATTATTTTTTACCTCGGCCTTATTAAGTAATTAGGTAATTATTCACATTTCCACAAATGTCACGCACGGTCGAGAAACTCACCTTTACCTGAAACAGAAAGAAAGCACCATTAGAACACACTAGAAAGAGTGCTGGTCGGTTTATGGTATGAAAACAGGAAACATTCGTATTTTGGCTAGACAATTATCTGTATTAGCATTTACATAAACTTTCCCTTTCGCCCACTATGGCATAATTTGTGACTGAATGAATAGTGAAAGTGCTCTTCTAGTCAAATAAAAGAAATCAATGCGTGGCACTTGATATAACGTGTATGGAGATTAGAGATCTGTTGACGAAGCGATAGGTATAAGATTACGTAACAGAAAGACGATAAACAATGTATGAGTATAATGTAGTTAACAGTAATGAGAATCTTTATGATAACTATTACGAATAATTTGGTAAGTTATACATAGTACGTATGTGGTTTATATTAAAGAACGACGTGCCAGTAAATAAGAAACTCCCAATCCTAAGTACAAAATGCCGTCAGTGCGGTAGCAGATTCCACCTCACTAAGTACTTAAATAACTCATTTTCCAGCCAGCATCTCAGGTTACCGACGCTAAATTGTTGTACCGTAATTGGATCCGCTCACAAGCATTAAGACCAATCTGTCAATACAGATAGCCTATCATTATTTGTTCTAGATACACGGTAGCCACTGCAGTAACCGGGTTTATGGCTGTAAATTCCTTAGACACCCGACCGACTCTAGCATGGCATGAATCAAACGAGCTGTGGGGTGCAATTACCGAAACAATTATACCCAGAAAACTATTAGCGGACTGTGTCTAAACAGTGATCTAGAACGCTTCGAGCATAGACATATCGTTCATAAAAGGAGCGCGAGGACAATGACCTCGCCAACTTTTGATTAGATACCCTCCCAGTTTGCTCAACGTATTAATGCAATGCCAGATGAAATCTCGGCTACGCAAATGTTTGACACATGATAAAACGCTTAGCACGGCGTGGTTAGAACTAGAAAGCAGCACAGACACTCGTTGACGATAAAAGCTTGTCTATCTTATCAGCTCCTCACTATTATACTTCGACAGTTTTCTCACGAGTTTGTACAACAGGGACTATTATGCTGACGTACAGCTTCTTCCAGGAACACGATTTCCTTTTGTGTAGCTCACGGGAGGTGGGTGTAACTATTTGTCGGCGTGCTCCTAAAATAGAGGAGGGTTTAGCGAGCCGTCATCATCCACTTAGCACGTTCGCCAATCGCCATCTTGGCCAATCATGTCGTTAACCTCTGACTGGACACTTGTTGGTTCTTACTTTGCGACATAAACTGACAGACGAGCAAAACTGAAGAGCCCAAATGCAAACAGTCGATCCTTTTATGTTACACGCGTCATTAACTTCAGACTTGATTCGGCACATCTCGTCTGAGGGTGCATTGGCTCAGTTATTCTCAACATGTGTCGTTGCGTGCGTGTCATATTATCCACTGCACTTACGTACTAAAGCTCTATGACGTCTTTACAATTCTGGATCCAACATGGCCGCCAGCTGTTTAGACATCTGCTATTGTGATTCCCTGCGGTAACATTCATTAATTATTCTAGCGATGCAGGCGCCGCTTGAATGAGACGTACGATGTAGTACTTTATCGAGCCATCAGTCGGTGCCATTAACTGCCTGTAGACATTGATTTACGGCGACAGATTGCCAGTGCTTGCGCAGTGCGGTTTGCGGATACGCGACTCTAATGTAATTACATTACAGGCACCGGGAGAAATAGTAGAGAACCGAGAGTGCAGCAATTAGCACTAGATAGCTGAGTATTGGTTTCAACTTTCCCAGTTGGGCTAAACAGTGAAAATGTTAGACCTATGAATAATAAAACGTCTCTAAGATACTCGTATATTACCTAACTATACACGCCCGGAGCTGAGAAGACTAGAGAGAAACTTAAACAGACGGCGCCTTTAGAAGTCTGAAAGCCACTTAATACTCATTCAACACTGTGTCAACGACGTCGTTTACTTGGATTTCACTTGGTTTTCCTATAAACAAAGAACTTACGAAACCGCAATAACAAAAGCAAAGCCAATTAGAGTCCAAACAAGTCAACAATTGGAGCGTGACGGCCGCATTGTCATTTAGAAGACATTGAGTACACAGCGAGCTCTTGATAAATTGATTGATGTCCCATCTTAAACTAAGGGCCTGTATGACTAGTAACATGGCTATGAACCTCAATAGGAACCATACAAAGAAGCAATAATTTGTGCTCATCCCGTTGCGTCTCATGAAGTTTCATTTCGACGACCGTCGTCCCACTTAGGTTTATCTTCGCTGAGATATTTACAACCAACGTTGCTGTTTGCCTTGTTTTATTGCACATGTGTTACCTGCGCCCAAAATAGGTGACAAAGATACTGTGCAGGTTATTGGAACTGATTAAAAAAACTATGACAGCACGGGATAAAAAAAAAATAAGACTATAACCAATCAAAGAAGAAAACGGTTAATGATGATGACTAATTGCTTCGCTAGAATTACATACAATTTCCAAAATGGTTACAATACGTCTGATGCGCCAAGACAAATTAAGCACAATAAGGAAAACATTACGCAAAAGGTTATTCTGAGTATGAGAATTGAAATCATCCAACCTTCCGAAATGCCCTGACCCACATAACGTTTTATTATTGGAGGCATGATCGAGCGCACCGTTTACGTAGAGTTTATATAGCGCATCCTGTTGGACGTTCTTTTTAGGTGAATTTGACATTCAGACTTATTAGTTTTTATAATAATCTAACTTATGTTAGTAGGTAGCGGACAAATCAGGCTTCCTTTTGCTCTCATAGTAGTGATGTAACGAATATTCGCATTCGCGAATATTCGCATATTTTTGCACATTCGTATTGGCATTCGCAAATTTCTGCGAATGTTTTGCGAATATGAAAATTAGAAAAAAAACAAGTTGAGGATGATAGTAGGTTAATAAAAAATTAAAATTATTATATTATTACATATATTCATTTCTTATGTTTTTTAATACAAGAAAAAGTTGATCGTAATCAATCACATTATCAGTCTTCACTTCACTTTATCATTTGCCTTGGCATTACTTATTTACATATTTTACTTTACTTTGGGCAATGAAGCTTAACAATTAAATTTTCTTTGGAATTTAGAACACAAAATATATAATGCAATAAATGCAATATAAGTAAACAAACAAAAACTAATTCTTCTAAGAATTTTTTATACGTTTTTACTATCACATAACACTTTAATGTTATTATAATCAATCGTCTTCTTAAACAAAACTAAAAATGATAATCAGATAAAGCATTTTTTCTCCTACAATAATCTATATTATGAATTCTCGTAACAAACTACAAACGGAACGCACTTTGTTCAAACTGCTATCAAGCCATAGACGATTGGCGCTGAATTTGAAAGCTAAAACTGAACATTCGCATTCGCGAATGTCGGTTATGAAAGAAAGAAAGAAATATTTATTAAAATCATAAATATTACAAAACAAATAAATAATTATTATTATTATCATGTAACACTATGATTTCTTGTCATAATTGTTTTTACATAGGTACATTCGTATAAAAATATTTAGGTAAGATTGTATCATATTATACCTTTATAATAAAAGAATAATCACAGATTTTTAATACATAAAAGAATAATCACAGATTTTTAGAAGTTGATAAAATATAGGTATCATATTACATAGATTTCATTTTTTTTGAGGGGCATTGACTTGTCTCGAAAGTCTAAGTCCAAAGTCTATGGATATTCGCATCCGCATTCGCATTCGCGAATGTTTAAAAAATGACATTCGTTACATCACTATCTCATAGCAACGAGATGCGAATGCAGGTATAGATAACGATAGTACTTAATGTTGGGAAAGGAAAATATTCTCATCCCTATCCTTTCTTGAATGAACACGTAACTAATCACAGATAAGATAAGCTTCGACTGAAATCGATAAGCATAAGTATTAATATCATCCTCATCCTCAATGTCATAGCAAATTATGGTTCGAAATGGCCGGATTTATAAATAGTTACGACAGATAACGTCACCTTTGTTATTACATCACGTCTGGGTGCGACTGTATTTGTGTTAGCTCTGCAATGGCAGTTGGATATAGTCAGATCATGTTTGTGTTTGTATATGAAGAGGCTATTCACGACTATTTTATCAAGTGATCTCTCGTCACAGTCTGAAGAGGTTTTACTTTGTTTTGATCAGACAAAGTTGTGTGTTCGTCAGTTTAGATTGAGAGAATAGTTACTTTTCTAATAACTATGCCTTAATACCTGTCATCATACATACTTAATCTGTATTACAAGTTTTATACTTAATACTGATAATTTATTTTGTAAAAACCTGTTTGTGGTAAATTGTAGAATAGTTAGCTTACTTATAAGGTCAACATTGACCAGTACAAGTGAATCAATTGACCGGATGACCATGATATATCTGCAATCTTACTTTGTAGTGTCTCAACAAAACATGTAACCAACATATCCCAGTATTAAATCATGGTTAGGCCGCTCCACGGTGTATCATCAAGGTATTAAGTTTATTATCGATCGGCTACTGTTTTTATTAACAGCTCGGTTACTTTGGCTAGTCGCACCCCTTTCCTTGGCCGCTTTTAGCTCAATAATGATTGATGAAACATCACCGGTTCCGTCGGCTCCAGTTTTCTATAGGCAAATGTTTCTAATGGCTTTCGAGGTTTTCGTTAAGTGTCTGAAAATATCGGTTACTATAAAATTAAAGCGTTATATTTATTGTTCAATGATAAAGGCAAGAGTCAATGCTGTGCTTTAACAGGGTTTGAGAGAGATGCAACCAAAAATAGTAGAGCAAATACAAGTAAAGCAAATGTTAATGTTCTATTCAATGCAGTTTAAAATACATATCTTTAAATAAGTATGTATTAAACTTGCTATACATATAAACCAGAATGTTTCCAGGAAATGTGGACAGGAATATTAATATCAAAGACGTCTAGAAAAGGAACCGTAGAGGACTATTCAGTTGCCATGAGCGGAAGCGAGGCTATCTCTTGCTCCTGCTTTAATTATTGCAGACAGATAAATAGGTATTTTATCTATAATCTCTATATCACCGTAATAAGGTTTCTATTAGACTAACTCGGCTTCATCTTGGTGTTAGTTCTATAATCCTTGATTTTATAGCTTCTGTATCTAGGTAATAAGGTTTAGTTTAGGCTTATTGGTGCGGTCACGAAGTGTTCTATACCTACAGCGAATCCTTGAAAGGAACTGAGCTGGCGCCATATTCGAGCGATAGTTTTCATTGCGCGTGCGCAAGCCAAGCGGTGCGCGTGCGCTGAGCGGATACGCATACTATATAAATAGCCGATAATCTATTTTGGTCGTGTCGGAGCACCCAGGCGCCCGCCATGTGCCTTCGCCGACTGGAACTCTAGTTTAAATTAATTAAATTCTTCGCATATCCAGTCACGTACGGAAAGAGACGCAACGTTCACTTCACGTATTTGAGGGCATCCATGAGTCACGCCAAGTGACGAAGAAAGCATTGACTCATAAGAATACAATCCGTGACAAAATTTATGTCTTCAAATTGTAAACAATATTACCAGAATAGCTATCGAACATCTATTGTATATTGATATTATATATCAATCCATGTCTTTAAGATACAGACTTAAGAGTAGTGCCTAGTGCCTACACGAATTTCACCAATGTCTATTTGTACAAACACAGGCAGCTGTAAATGTATTCAGAAATTTCAATAAAATTAGCAATGTTAATGTTGAAGTAAACACAGTGTGAGTGCCGTGGCAAGGTCAGGGACTCACGCTCCGAGAAGTTTACAAATATTTATCTCTCCACTTGCCACCAGTGAGTGAGTACATTTCGCGTGGGAACATATATTATGGACACCGGTCCAGCCCACAACAAAGTATCACGACAAACATCATATATCTCTATGTCGAAGCGGGTAGAGATCATATTTCGTCAGCTAATGATATGCGCAAGCGCATACATTTGATGGAGTTTCAGAAGCGACAGCTTCTCATTCCCAGAGACTTATTTTAGCACGTCTGGAGACACCGGTCTAACAACTTTCGGTCTCGACGAATGTTTGCGGTAAAAATAAGAAAAACATACAAAAAACACGGCGTTGCTTTGAATATCTTTGAATATTATGAAGATAAACCATATTTTAATAACCGTGGACCACCCGTAAGAAGTAAACATTTGCTACAGTAGGCTGATCATTTAACGATATTTCAATATTTGATCAGGATGAATGCAGTTGATAGGGGTAATTAGCATGAATATTAGATTATTATTGACGGTCCCACAACGTCACGGTCGGTCACTAAGTAGATTCTGAGTGTAACAATGATGGTTTGTATGCGGGTGGTCTCAGATAGGGTTAATCTCGATACGAATTCAATAAAGCTCTTTGTCGCGAGATCGTAAAATGATGTAACATGACTTGCGCTTAGTCTCCCTCATTATACCTAAGCCTATTTATGGAGATATGGGTGAAAGCGTAAAACTTTCGTTCAGATAAGTTCCAAAATAAATGTATGATTGGAGAGGTTGAGCGTATTTACTTTTTGTCTTTACGATGTACTTAAATAACGAATGTTTTTATTGAAACTGAAACTTTGGAGAAATATGTAGTGTTTTTCCGCTGCGACTGCTCCTTAACCGACATCAAACAACAAACTTGATGGTTTTTAGGTGTGTTCCTCCATATACCACCGCCACACCTCACCTCCTAACCAACGTGGCCTCCGTGGATCTCGAGATTTACCAACACCGCACCTGTCTTGAAGCTTCGTTGTTCTCTTTCGGCAAGATATTCTGGTCGACACGTGTTTCGCCTCTCCACGAGGCATCCTCAGGACTCGTGTTGACTCTTCGAACGTCGGTCCGAATGTTTTTATATTAGCGATTCAGCTGTACGGACTGTGGCTGGGAATTTAACTGAGTCAGACTCGCAGTTTTGTAAGACTTGCAATTTTAATGTAAGTACATGTACAAAGATGTTCTGAAATCGTTAATCTTGAGTGACGAGCATGTTATTAAATGATGCAAACGATATTTCAGCACAACCCAGTTTTAAAACGAGTACGCAATTGGTAAGATTGTTAAGACAACAGTTTCGGGACGTTGACCTGATTCGAATAATCCTTTGTTCGATAGGGGTCAGTTAGTTCGTTTTCATTATACACACGTTCAGAAATTATGCCTTGCCTAATTTAAACTGAACCATTTCTTTCACATACTAAAGTTAACCATAACGAACCGGATCATAAAAATTGCTCATAATTTGTATCAACTCTAAATACGATGTACAAATTACAATTTATACCATTACTTACATGACTATGAACGACCATATTTCAAAGTTCCAATAGCCCAACATCAAGATCAAAAGAAACACTTGAACCAAAAACTTATGGGATAACATTCAACCCCAATGGTAGGATGGCAAAGAATTTATTGCCCAAACGGCTGCGCCAACGTGTTTGGATGTGTCTGGTGGGGCAAGGGCCGGCGTCTTTGATCGCCCTTCAATGCCAATGCCCTTTAAGCCTTATATGAAGAACCCAGTGTAGCATTCTTGGAATTCCTTCAGGATTTCACGGAATGTCTGGTTTTTGCAGACAATAATAGCTGTTTTAGTTGCCTGGAAATGACATCATGTTTCCTAAATTAGAGTCGAATAAGTAAATGTTTATAAAATGCTAACTGTTAATGGATTATTTTACAAACATACGGACGAAAGTAGCGACGCAAGTTGGCAATATTATTGGATTTAGTAACATGAGCTTCGAATTGTAGTGTTGGCTCATAATAACGCACATTGTATCTGTAAATGATTCCAAACAGGAAACGAAAACAGTAAAATTCGCTAAAACATTGGATTCTGGCGAAATGACTGCATCGTTGCACGTTTCCTGCGTTGATATTATACACATCTGATTTCAGTTTATCAAAGACAGCTGTTTTTAACTGTATGCATTCAGTTACCTCGATTTAAATAAAGCGTGTACTCATACGATTTACTTTTTGTCCGTTCTACCTCCACTGACATAAAGCTCTCCAAAATGTTCAGGTTTTATTTTACTCCATTCATAGTTTTTGTCCAGTCCGACCTTTACAGTGGCGTCAAATGTCATTGACCCATTTCTTATTGTGTTGGACTCTGTCAGTCAACTATTGTTAAGATATTTCTGTTTTTCTTATCTCAGATGTTTAGTCGCTAGCTATTGGATTGATCAAACGCCTCTAAGGGGTATAAATGCCACTAGTGATCTATGAAGCAGGTCCTTTAATAATTATTTAAAATCAATCAAATGTTTGTTGAGTTAACTTGAGTTTATAGCTGTGATGACGACCTTATCAAACCTCGGCAATGTACGACCGAATCCCTACACTATGTGACTTTTGTCTTCATTTAAGACCAACAGCCAATAGTTCCAATACGAATCGCACCGGGCCTGTAACCTGATCAGGTGCGGCTGGCGAGGCATTACACGGCATCGTAAACATTTCAGTTACCGCATTCTAATTCCATCAGCCACCATCTGGAGCCCAATGGCTAGCAGTTGCACAATGCAGGGGACGTCTTGAGGAGTTTCAGTTGGGGCGTATAAAGGTGTGGTTTGGTATAAATGAGGCTATTAACAATAATGGACGGTCGAAGTGTGTGATGGAACATACTCGTAGTTATTGAATATAGAGCATACATAGAACCTAAAATTAAAACAAATTAGTCCGAAAGTTCATAGACGAAGTTAGGAGCTAGGTATGTAGATTTGTAAACCCCTTCCGTTCTTTTTAAAGCGGTTATAAAGTTTTGACTTTAGACACTTTAGGACTAAAATCAAGCTCTTATCTTATTGCTAAAGAAAAACCTGGTAAGTAGTAGGACAACTGCTTGTAAATTCGAGATATACCTATTTCAATAAAAGAGTTGAGTTGATGGCGTCACATTTTAAGACTTATTCCTACCTTTACCTTTGTTACGGATCTGTTGTTTGTTCTAACAGTTAGATTTGCCCCTCCTAGATAAAGTACGTCCAGGCGCTCCCGTTTCGCTTCTCAGACATAATTCGATCAGCTATGGATCCGGAGTTGGAACTAGAACACGTTGTGGAAATGCTTTACGGTGGTAAAGGTGCGTGACTAAAATCTGATGGACAAACTAAATTTGGGGACCAGATTTCAGATGTTGACAAAACAAAAAATCCGAATCAATTTAAAGAACTTAAAAGTACTTATAAAGTAAAAAGAATACGGCTATGATAGTATGTACGATACTGCTGACATTCTGAAATCGATCGATAAGAAAATAGTCAAGAAATGTGTTGGTTGGGAGATACTATAATATATAATCAAATAAATGATATCCAGCATATACATTACACCTATCATAAAGGAGCTCAAGAGGTCTACGAAATTACATATTGACTCTACAAAAGTTTCAATAGGTACCTATTCAACGAAACTATTATGCAAGTATACAAAAAGGGTACCTGTCATGTACTTACAACATTGATTGCGAATTTATTGCCGTTTATACACCCTATAAGGACATTTCAATGGTCGAAAGTACTTAAACGGTTCTCGCTAGGTTAACCGAAACCCACGCTATTGCACATTCGGAGAATGTATTTAAAGCTACTAAAATATTATGTAGTACTTATAACTTTTCAATATTTATAATTCAATATGTAAATGAATTTACTCGTAAAAACTCGTAGGTGTACTTGCAGACTATAATACAAATACATTTTTATACATTTCATACAGTTATGCATACCTATTTGTTTTATTGAGTAGATAAAGTTTATTAAGTTAAACTTAGTAAGTACATATGTATGTGTATACAAAGTACACATATTGTAAATCCAAAGTCAAAGATAATAGTTATAATAAGTTAGTTATTCTGTACTATTTTCCTGAGTCCTTCGCTTAACTTTAAGACAAGGAAATTAAATAATTTTCGTGCAGAATAATAACCGTATAGAGCATTTAAATTTAGCATCAGCAAAATAAGATACTAAAAACTCCGACTAAGTAGGTATACAATTTCACAAATCGAATGTTTTGAAAAGCAAATTAGAGAAACCAAATGTTAACAATGACATTCCAATGTTCAAGCTACATAATAGAGAAACAGCAGAAGAATAGCTACTTGTTAACATGTTTACAGTTATTAATAAAAATTTCACACTGGCCTTGTGTTTAACCCAGAAATGATGTCACATTTATTAAAACGGGCACTGTTAAATAATCCAAAGGTCATTACAACGCATTCAGTGCGGCAAATGTTGTTTTCAAATATCGAACCTAATAGACTACTCATTTTGGCCAAAACTATAAGCATCATCATAATAAGCTTTCAATCACCCACTGCCTTTAGAACTGCAGTTAGCAGAATACAGTACGGTTCCCAGCCAGTCTCAACTAGTTCCGAGAATTCGGCATTCTGTGCCAAATACTCGTAAATCCCTGGATAACGATAATTCTTCTTGCTGATAGGTCCTTTGCTTTGGATGCGCTATAGGTCTGGATGTTGATGGATGCCTGAGTATACTTTTAACTAAACGTTTTTAGTTACATATGATTAATGTAATTAGAAGTCTCTGGTTAATGTTAATTGTTTTATATCAGTATAATTAATGAGGAAAGTCAACGTTTGTGCTGATAACGTAAATTAAATGGTTTATGCACACATAGAACCCAACAGATTAATATAATTACAGAAGTTTAGTCATTCGTGTTATTTATGCCACGGGGAACTAATGGCATGTTCTGATAAGAATAAAACGGTATTTTTGTAATAAATAAATGGCAACTAAGTTCTATATTGGTATGTTTTGTTTACAAAGTATTTAATAAATTATTTAAGTGTAGGTATGTAATTATTGAAAGTCAACATATGAACTGATGATATATTTACTTATATGAGTACTTGATATAACTATAAAAAAATAAGTACATGTTTAGAAAAAAATAAACCATACGATAACACGCACACTCTATTTTCAACCAGTGTCGCTACATAAGACTTGGTCACATGACTCACTGTCAATTAAGCTAAAATTAATTATTATTTAGACACTTAATGCAAAAATAAAGAAAGCAATAACCAAACTACAACCATGGCTCTAAACGTTGTCGGGTTTAATGGAACAGCAAATACGGGAGCGGCAAAGACCAGCCCAGCAGACCTTGACCTAGAAGGGAACTACTTTGACGCAGATGCTAAATTACAAACTAATTGCTGGGAAAACAAATATGTGTTTGCAGACATCGGAGACGGTATGAAATATTAAAGGTTAAGGACATAGAAAAAGAAAAAAGTTTGAAAGAAACGTCTGGTTGATACCCGCGTTAATTCTGGATAAAAGTAACCCATGTGTTAATTCAGATTAGAGTCTATTCCTTCTTTATACTGAAATAAATTTAAAGTAAAGAAGAAACCTAATCAAAATTGTAAAAGTGAGACTACCACCTTTTGAAGAGTTAAATATACTTAAATTATTTATAACAATGTTGTAACCTTTTATTTATCGACTACCTAATACCCTCTAGTTAGACTAAGGTAGCCAAACCTCACGGATAACGCCTTTATAACTACCTTCACAAATCCAAGCGTTACAATACCAAATTTTATTGGAATCGGTTCAGCAGTTTACTAACTTTTGTTCTTTATAGGGGGATTATGGAATAAAAATAATTAGTTAGGTACAGACACGATAGGACTCTTAAAGGTTAAGGACGATAAGGTCGTCCGAATAGGAGTCATTAGTCAAGAAATACAAGAATACCTTGAAAACAATACAGCGCTCGAATCAAAGTTGCTTATGTTGAACAAGAGGGCGTTTATCAAGCAATTTGTTCTAATGGACTTATAATGAGTATAAATGGCACTGCTTTTAGATATGACGATCATTTTACAAGTATTGTACTTATTTTTTCCTGTTCCACGTCTCTGAACGAGGTAAAACTAGCGGACATAAGGTAACCTCTACTAAAAACAGATTAAACCCAATGACTACTACTAATTACTACCCATACAAAACAATTTTATGGTCGAAACAAATAATGAGTCATGGATTAATGAAATTATTTATATTAACTTCTAACAGAACTATATTTCCTAATTAAAATTGAGGATGTATGTCTAATTGTGTAGGTAACACATTTATCGCATTATTTAAAAAGCTGCTAAGTTGAAACAGTGTTATGTTACTTAATTATATTGTAGTTAAGTATATGACACAGACGCTAATGTAATAATATTTCCTAACTATTAATTAAATTAAAAGAGTAATTCATAAAACATTATGCATAAAAAATGAGCCAGTAAAACCCATTACCCGATATTTTTTGGCATCATTTCAACGAGAGAAGCAAAGTCGAAAACATCGTCTGCCTAACATAAACATTACATACACATTACATATGAATGAAGTCAGACGATCGAAAATAGAAATCCAATAGAAAACCTTCCTATAGGTGTTTAATTTTTACAACCCGATTTAAGATTTACGACTTCTATATGCCTTTAAATAAAACCCGAGAATTTATACGAGATTGTGCGATACGAGAATAACAATACGACGGCAAATTGAAATCTTTTATTGGAAACGGGGGATATCAGATGAGGTTTCTCTGTACTGTATGGTTTCATATGATTTCGAGGTCAAAAGACAACATTGTACGTAACTGATTGTTATTGTAAATATAATATATATATTAATAACTATTCTCTGCCCAATACAAGGTATTAATAGAAAAAATATTTTCTCAGCCAATTAGGTACTTACTTAAACCAATCTTTTACAACTAAGTAAAGTAGTTACTAATATTAGATGAAAATCCGTTTTTAAATATTAGTGTCATTAAGTAAATATGAAATCTAAAATAGTCACGTATACGTACTCATTATACCATCAGACTTCATTCACGTTTGCATGTCAAGACGTTCGACATTTTACAAGTGTTTCAAAGTCCACTTAGTCGAGACATTAAGAAATTAAACAACTCCAACATTATTGCCTTATAAGTATTGGTTCTCTCGATTTCATGATGACGTCACTCTCCAGTCCGCAGAAAAACCGGTCGGACTTATACATGACCGCTGTAGTCATCCGCTATCTTGAATCACGTTGCCAACGTACTCTTAAACAGTATGTCATATTCATTCCGATGGCAACGGCTTCATTAAGAATGCATTCGTTGCATTTTATTTGTGGCAATCCTGATTTAAGCAAGCTTGGAAACATTCTCTTGTACACCAACTTGGTCTTTCGGAAGAACTTTCCAGCTTAATTAGCGACAGAGATTTGCCAAGGTATCTCAGAGAAACGTCCTCATTGTCTATCTAAATAGAGCTAGGCTGTTTGCAATTCCGTGGGCGTCTCAACTACTAGTAGTTTACATTATGTGTCATATTAGATTGACGAGTAAACTGCCGAGCGCGTGTCAGATTTGCATAACAATGGCAGAACAATGCGACCCCAAGTTCCGTTTTGCCGACGACTCGGACGGAAAACATTGACTGTGAATTTGACATTTATTAAACGACCAGCGTTTATTCTCTTGCTCCCTTTTCGATACGATTATCCATTTACAAGTATCCATATCGTGTAAGTAGCTTGTCTTGTTTTTGCTCAGCTCATTGCTATCTGTCGGTGGTTACACGGTCCTCGTCGTGGACTCCTAGGCTTTAAAATATTGCAGTAGCCGCAATTTACGATTATTTCTGCCCGCTGTGCACCATTACTGGCCACAGGCTCCGGTGTTTATTACTAATTGGACGTTTCGACATACATTACGTGACTGCGGCTGACTGAACTTCATTAATATCATTCGGTTATGACACAAGAGGCTGAGGTTTGGAAGTATTGAATGGATGAATCAATGGAATATGATTATGATAAGCCACGTCTCGATTCATTGTGAGCGACTCTCGTTTAAATTGCAAATGAGCGTGCGTTTGCGGTGTTGCAAGTGGTTAGTGGACCTGCGAACGTGACAATTAGACAGACATACGGGAGATTATGGTCCGGTTATTTAGGTCACACTCAGAAAGGAGGCATTTCCATACACAGGCGCTTCAAGCTATGCCAGAATGTTTTGCATGCATCGGTCTTTTGCAAGAACATGTCTTTGACTTAAGGCTGCCGAATCTACACTTGGTTCTATCTATGAAGATAGATCTCACAGTAACCAGCTACAATAATCTAGTCAACTAGGCAGTATGGATGCAAGTGTCGCAGCAATACCTCAATTAGCCAATGAGCTGTGTGCAGGGGCGGAATGCGCGCGACCGTTAGCGTCCGGCTCGCACCCATAGTTGGAGCCACTCCTTACTCCTGCCACAACATCTCGCTGACCACTTTTATGTGCATTGATGACATTTAGATCGAGTATGATTTGTCCAGTTCACTGCCTCAGGTACAATGTTGCTGAATTCCAATGCAGATACTGTTCGGAATGTGTGCTATATGGAGCAGTTTATTGCTAGTTTATGATTATTGATCTTGCAAATCATAATATGCAAACGAGCCGCTTTCATTTTCATAACAGCTCCTTGCTATTAGAGTGTACTTGTAGAGTATATAATGTACCAGACAGGCACTTATCACGGGTACACTTACCTATACCTATCTAAAGCTGCACTCAAATCTGACAATGTGCTTTTATTAGCCTGATAGGTCGCGATGCGAGCGTATCGGGCCAGGACATATTGACACAAGGGCTTTATTGTAATAGCTAGGATGTCGCGCTATCAGCCCGATAGTGGGCACCCTCTTCGCACCGCCACGTCCTGATAACTACAAAATGCACAGGATAATAAGTGGAATTTCCCGGGAAGCCCATAATCACCCACATTAGGAGCCGCTCGATAAACAACAGCCAATTTCCTGAATACATCTAACACAATAGGCGGCATTTGCCTTTACCGACAACACTCGCGTTTAGGAACAATTAATACACTGACGGCATAATGAGGTGTTTTGACCATAAAGATAGGGCTTGACTATCTAGCGCTCGGCTCTTCCATAGTCTATCCTAATCAGGAAAGGATTTATGCCTGTTAGGGGTTAGTTTGCCCATATTTGGCGGTAGACCGTCTCGAAATGTTTCCCTGGCTAAAAATATCGAAAGTCAACGCCCTTCAAGTACCTCGTGGAGAGGAACAATGAACGGATGATAAGGCGTTATCTGTGGCGGGAGTAGGGGGGAGAGGGGAGGGTGCAACGCCGGAAACGCGACGACATGGCGGCTTCTAGGAACGTGCGTAGTCTCAGACACGACGTAAACAAAAAGAACTAATCCGTTTTTTGCTGGTGTACCGTTATAACCAGTTTACAAGTAGGTATGCAGTAAGTTGTGGCAAGTGTTGCTTTTGGTAGAGATTCTGAGGTGTAAACAATACCTAAATATGCGGACAATAGTAAGCGCTGTATTAAGAAGTTAAAATAAAAATTTAAGGAAACTACTGTCTATCTTTAATAAACCCTACACAGTAGGTATAAATATGGAGCTCATATAAAATTGAGTCCACCACAGCAGCCCACCCAGCAAAATAATCTTAGTCAAGAAATTGATCTATGCAAGACAATTCTCAGGATGTACAGTTACTAGAACGCTGATAAACAAAATACAGTAATATGACTCCGCAAACCACAGAACAGAAGCCTGGTATACATATACTATATGTAAGGAATGTATAGTATTTATGTAATTGCCTATAATCTTATCTATTTGTATAGAGGATTATGTAAGGCAATATCGCGGTGTTGTGGATAATGTATTATTTACGTAGCACGATATAAAAGATAATGGTAGGACCTCCAATGTTTAATAAATACATAGGTATTATATATGTAGGTACATGTATTGTATATAATGTACATACATACTGGTTGTGTAATTACATGATTGCCACGTTCTAAACAAATTGCTGTATGATAGAGGTATTACGGAATACTAGTTGCTAGGTTTACTGAGCGATTTATTTTCATTCTTGAAAAATGACATTATGTTATTTTATATGTATGATACTATTGTACTAATTATGCTTTTTTATTATTAAACATTTCGTGAGATATTTTGTCAATATGTAACAAAACCGGTGCACGTGAGTAAAAACCGTTTTAGTTACATATTAATTATGCTTTGTTTTAGTAGTAATCTAAAGAATCGGTGGAACACACAGAAAGAGTTGGATAAAGAAACCTTCGCTCGGAAGTGGAATACTATCAGTATAAAACAATGGTTAGACTTAATCTAGCCGTCAATGTGAAATAAACTGAAAGTACTGAATAATGACGAACAATAAACTTCAGAATATGAAAGCATAAAAATTAATGCATAAGACGAAGGTGTCGACAAAACGGCAGATAGCGTGAAAGCAACACAGATTTTCGGCGACAACTCTCTCGTGATACGCCACTATCTCTGCGGCACCTATGTTAGTCAATATATGACGTGAGCAACTGAACAGGCTGAGATTGGACCGATTTATTATCTTGATTTAACACGTGTGTTTGCAAGTTATACTTTCTTTTGTATTTTGGTGAATGTAGAGTGTAAGTCTGGGGTCCAAGCGATTAATTGAACAAGTACTTGACTAAATAAGATGAAGTTAAACTACAGCTACAGTCAGCTACAGAGATAACATGAAGAGAACAT
Source organism: Macaria liturata (assembly GCA_964023185.1). Lineage (NCBI taxonomy): Eukaryota > Metazoa > Arthropoda > Insecta > Lepidoptera > Geometridae > Macaria > Macaria liturata. The sequence continues at coordinate 3,147,384 of OZ026809.1, forward strand.
ATTAATAGAATATTAACCGTATGGACTATCAAAAGTAAGTAATACTTACTTGAATATCATTCAGATAAATATTCGTAGTTAAAACTGCATGATTTTATATTTTACTAAGTTCAAATAGAATGGAGATTCTAGTAACTAAGTAGTCTTTATATTTTACCTCTGTCTTGTGTTACATTTTCCAGAATATCACAATGCATTTTTAGCGATTCTCCGTCGCCTTACGAGGATTTCCTGCACTTAGCAGACTCTCATCCTTCTCAAAACTACGTCGGATGTTTGCGACAAGCAACATTGTTTTAAAATCGCTTGTTATTGAGATTCCACTTGAAGAATGTTTCATGGCCAGAAGACAAAAAAATCTTATACTCTTACGTAATTCTCGAAACTTCTGCCTACATAATCTACGCTAAGTTTTTTATTGTAGGTACTGTTTACGTTTGTTAACCAAACAGGAGCAAGGTGAGGTACTGAATTATGCATACGAATCGCTTGAGTTGAGACAAGTTTTGGTCGGATGTGGGCGAATATTCAGCGGCCATTTTGAAAGTTATCGATTCATTCGCGTAGGTGAGAACTTGGGATTGTTTACGTGACTATGTGATTTGCTAAATTACAATCTCAGAAAATAAATAAGTACCTAAAATTTTAAGTTATGAACAAGTATGGTAAAACGGAAGTGTGAAATAGTCTATCCATTGAAAAGAGATTGCTGACGATTTACATTTTTGTCACAAAATTAAATGGTTTAATATTCCATGATTTTAGTAAAATTTGCAAAGTAGACGCTACTTCAGTACTTTTGATAAGTTCATATTGTTTATTTATCAAAATTCTATAATTTCAAGCTAATTTCCCATCATAATTGAACTACCTACATCTTGACATCAATTCTCATACAAGTCAAATCGCATATCGGATAGGTAGTTCACCTGTACGTACAATTCGTCGATAAAAAGTCGTACCGCTCCGCATAAACGTCCGCGAAGGACGCATGCCTGAGAGCTGCGTACGCGCATCACCCGTCTCTTTCCCCCCAATACATTTGTCACGCTCCACTCGATCTTTAATCAGGCAGGTATTGCTTTATCCCACAACTGGTTCCCGACCCGGCTTCTGAAGTATGATGAATATTTTGAATAATAATGAGCTATGCAAATTTCGCAAGAGCAAATTCTAGTAGTCTTTATCTAAAGTTGTCTGGATATTTAGTGATTTATTAAGCCCCAATGGCTCCTAAGTGGTGTTGTTAGGATGTTGATTAATTAGGCACAAGGCTAATGGGAATGAAAGTTAATTGGCATCGAAGGGACATTAACTATGTAGGCAGTCATTTATCTTTTTATGCATATAATTTTTAATCTACTCGGTAAATAATTTATAAAGTTAAGTACTTACATAGTTAAATTAAGTTAGATAATACAAATTTGTAAGTATATGTACTTAAGTATAGTTTTTATTTGCATCAATTCAGTATTTTACGTTTTCATATGATGTACTTATTTGTGTAATAGGTATAATGAGCAACTTATATTTTCTTGCAACAATAGTAGGTATGTTAATTACAGGTAACAAATGTATATATGACACAGCATTCCTTTAAACTTAATAACTTGGTATAAAAAGTACTAGTCTTCAAGTAAATAGTCAACTATACTTACATAGATTATATATAGGTAGGTATTCATTGAATAGTTAGTCAGTTTTTGTAAATAAATAAGGCAATGACAAATCAACCTTGAAATTAGACTGCTTTTAACTGTGACTAACATGGTACCTAATTGTGTTCTACATTTAAACAGAAATTAGTTATACTACTAAGTAATAAATTATTATATTTTTGACTAATAGTACTTAAGTTACTGAATAATCTATTATGGTACATTTAAATAAGTAGGTAATAAAATAACTTTAATAATTTCAGACAACAGTCCATAGGTCATTTAAACAATCAGTTGATTTCATGTCTCTTTTGATTGACCTGTATTACCTTCATGACACAGTTGCCCCCAATGCAACGGATAGGGTTAGAATTTGTTTAAATATTAGACAATACAGTCAGGCATTTGACCACCAGGTGACCTAGAGAAAATACTTGAACATACATAACAAACCTATAAAACTATAAACTACAAAATATATACAAACATATGTGAACTTAACTTGGGCCAATGGTGGAGCATGTCTGTACTAGGTAAATATTGTATATATCTAGTCTCAAAGCAAAAACATTTGTGTTATCACCAATCAAAGAAATAACATAATGGTTGATTATTCTTCTTTAATAGGTGACACAAAAACAAGAGTTTTTAATCAAGATGGAGTCAATTGTAAGAGGTTCTATTTAGTTACATTGTAAGGTAGGTAAGATTCTGAAAAAACCTTGAAATGTTGATTCAGATTAATTTATTCAGCAAAACATTGACTTAAACTAGTTTATAGTTAAGATATGTACCCTGTACATAGGGTTTAACTAAATAATTAGCAAGCAAGCTTAATTATTAGCTAAACTAATTAATAAGTAGTTAGTTATAAACTTTTGAGATTCAGTAAAAAATGCTAGTGTCATATTGTTGATTTAAATATGTAAGTAGGTAGGTGTTTAATCTGTTCTATGAATCATCACATTGGATATATTTTTAATTAATTTTCCTTCCTCTTCACATGTTTATAGGAATTTTATGGTTGTTATGTTTTAGCTTAGATGATACATAAGTACTTCATAATAGACATCATACACCAACTAAGTAAACAGTAACAAATAAAATTATTAATTAGGTATGTAAGTAGGTAATATACTTACTTTAACATAGGAACAATCAACCTGTTTGTTTTTTGGTCCTTGAATAATAAGTTAAATGGGTATGCCTGTAATTTCTAATTTATTTAAGGTCAAGAATATCAAAATATCCTGTGCATCATTCATGACAACCTACAAAACTGTGTTTGGCCAAACTATCTCTTATCACAAGCTTATGTCTAATGATAATATGACAAAAGACTGATTATAACATTATCAAAGTGAACACACAGTGTACATGCCTGAACTTACTTTCCGGAACATTTGCATGACATCTCTGTTAAAAAACGAGAAAAATATTGTTTTGTAAAGTTGTGTTGATAAAAATAAGACAAAATAGAGGCATGTACTCACCGAAGCTCTCAGTCAACTTGAGCATAACCCCGCCAATGTGCATGTCGCCTTTTACGACCATGGTCCGTCTTTCATTCAAGTCAGTGACGTAGATCGTGAGGTTCCACGACCCATCGCCGACCACTTCACCGTCAGCCAGCATTTTGCACGAGTTCCTTTTCACTTCACACTAAATTGTCACTTCCGAAGGAGCATCGCGTTCTAATAGTGTAATATACGACGTGCGTGCGCTTCGCGTGGTCTCAAGCAACCAACTGGCGTAGTAATGTAATCACGGAACGGACGGAGGCCTCACAGTGAGGAGGGCAAGAGGAGTCGTATACCTACCTACGCGCGCGAAAACTCGCAACAAATTGGCGCGCACGTTAAAAACTACACGTAGATCACGGAAAACCACAAACATTCGCCGCATAATTCTGGGCTTTTTATGTCTGAAATAGGCAAACAAATACTTAGGTATGCCTATATTTCAGTGGCTCAGATTTACTATATAAGTGTAACAATAACAACATTAAAGTGTAGTAAATAGATCTACTATAAAATTGTTAAAACTATCGTGAATTTGAAGACAGGGTATCAGAATATCACGCTGCTTAAAACGAAATCCAGAAAATATTTATTTTTTTGGAAACATTTACACTTTCTTGGTGAAAAAAATTGCTTTAACCAAAGAGAATATACAATAATACAACGACAATAACGAGCCAAAGTTGCCACTTTAAGTTAAAAATTTACATCAGTTGGTATTAATGAGTGATTTCAGAACTCTAATTAAAAAAAATATTCAAATAAGCTCACTAAGTGACGTAAGTCACGGATTTATTTACTGCTAGTAAATAAATCCGTGAATATTTTGTGCATGAGGGACCAAAATTCGGTGTGCTTAGGTAGCGCCATCTCTTAGCAACATTTGTTACTAAAAATAACACTGATAAATGGAGGCGCCTTGTAACGCTTGTTCAGTTTCTTAGTTCTTTTCATGGCATTTAAGTTTAAACACTGTTATGATGCATTGATTACGAAAACAAAAGTCACTGTCTTGACGTTAACAGTTAAACAATACATTTTGACAACATACATAATTATTTTTAATTCAGAAAATAAATACATATTTAAAAATATTAAAGTTTAATTTTCACACCATTTTGATTTCACTGTCTACTCTCATTCAGTTAGAAAATGAATATGATTCGAACGTTTAATATTGTAACTGTATCTTGCTGGTGTTATAAATGTTGTACGAATCTTGTTATGTACATAACATTGTTATTATATGTAAATAATAGGGAAAAATGTTTTGTTTTTTGTTTTACGTGGGATAGATCGAAGGTGGGATAGGTTTACGTTTGACTACAGCCTGCCTGATGTCAATGATGATGCATTACTGCAGCCTAGGGTGTAACACGCTTACCAAGAATATACCTATTACTCTAGATTTGAAAACCCCTGGATTAATTCTAAATTAATAAAGATGTTACGTTGTGCTATGATAACGCTACTGTAAATTAATATTAAAATGATTTTTTTAATAGTGATAACACAAACCTTATGTACTATCTCGGTGTTAAAAATTTTAGAGAATTGATTTAATTTTTTACAATTTACTGTCAGTGAGTAAATTAAGTATTGTATCCCCTTACATTATCCCAGAAATCGGGAAAAAACAAACAGGCCACATTTTACTATGAACTTCCGTCACTAAATTATTGTATGTTTTGATCGATGTCACAGTGTTGTGGGTGTCAGTGTCAGTAATGACGTTAATTGACAGCATCGACATGACATGTCAATTATTTTATTTGACGTCAAACACAAAACTTGTTTGTATTTTGTACGAAATAACAGATAGATTTTTTCACAATTTAATGGAATTCCAAGCTTCATATGTGTAAATAATTGTAAAAAAAACATTCATGAACAAACGCAGTACTCCAAAAAATATGGTTTCGACAAAACATAAAAATAAAGGTGAGTTTCTTATATACCTTTAAACAATTGTGGTTATTATTGAAAATTACGTGTTAAATAAATGTGTATAACTTGTTTACAGTGCTATCTTGCTCCACCCCTGAACACGGAGACTCCCCGTCTAGAGACAGTGATTCTATTTGCGATTCAGAATGCGCCAGCCCAGTCCCTTTCCTATGCACCCAAGATGGTGCCGAAGGCGAAACAGACGTCGTTTGGAACTTTTATACACCAAAATCAGAAAATGCAACCACTTCTCGTGATAAGAATTCCACTCCTCTTAGTCGTAGAACAAAAAAATCTGTTAGAGTAAAATCAATTGAAAAACATAACATACCAAAACGGAGACCAACCAGACAGTCACAGAAAAAGACACAACTTTTTCAAGAATTGTATGAGTTAAATCAAAATTTGCATGTACTTATGGCTAAAAAGCAATCTGTAGTGCCAGAGAAACCAGAATCAGGAAGCGAAGAAGACATATTTAAAACTCAAGAGTATTCTCCAAAATGCATCCCGAGGAGTAGTTCACGTTGTTTACGAAAAAATGTACTCAGTTCTAATTTTGGAAAGCCTGATCCAGATACAGCCTTGGAATCAGATGATTCTATGAACGAATGTTTACTGAAAGCTAGTCAGATAGTAGAAGAAAAAATATTAAACTCAGATCCAATACCATGCAAAAGAACTAAGTATGAAAACCGGAGGCCATCTTACAAAAGAGATAATTTAAAATTAAACCAAGACTCAATGGATGCATTAATCAACATCAGTTTGAATTCACCTTTAGTAAACAAAGTTAAGAAATCTGAATCACCATGTATAAACAACGACTCCTTTGACAATTTTGTTGGGAACCTAAATGACAGTGCTCTGGAGCAGCTAACACAGATGCCTATAAAGACTGAGATGACCAGCAATGGTAACAATGGTACAAAACATAAAGACTGGATGGTGAAAGAATTAGTTGTTCATGATAGTAGTCCTTTATCTAAATCTTTCTTGAGTAGACATAATTCTATGCCGGCTTCACCTTCTTTACAAGATTTTAATAAACCTTCAACAAGTGGGATGGCACTCGGAAGATTCAGTTCTATGCCCTTTCAAAAAGATGACAACACAGGTATGTGACATTTTTGTTGTAGCAGTAAAGCTAGAACCACTTGTGTTAGTTATTTTATTAGAAATTTACAAAAGTTAGCCATATTTGTTGCTGTACCATTCACTCAATTCATAAAACAAAAGTAGCATTTACCCAGTTACATACATAAGTTTGAAGTAAATAACTGTATTTGTATATTTTATTTTTCAGGTCCTCATAAAAACATTGAAATTAACTTTATTTTCCAAAGTTATCATCTGCAAATGATTTCTGCAAAGCAGAACCTAATTTAATATCTTACTTTCAGGTCCTGGCGATTCTCCGATCCGATGCACTCCAGAAGAAATTAAAAAGAAGCACCAACTGGCCCGAGAGAGGCTTATGGCCAAAAGACTTCTGCCATTTACCTCACAAACTCAGTCACTACCGACACAACCTACTCAACCTACAGCAAAAAAATCTTTCCAGCCTAAAGTTGCCAGTACAAATAATAATTTTAGAAGTAATAGCATGCCCATATATCCAACTAAGCCAACGACACAAGTTCCTAAACCTGTAAATAATTCAGTAGACATAAAACAGTTGATAGAAAAGAAAAGACAAGAAGCACTAATGAAATTAAAACGGAGACAACCTCCAAGTAATTAGTTGTTTGATGGTTTTAAGGAAATATTTAAGTTATATGTTGATAAAGTTAAACATCCATAGTGTGGGTACTGCGGGTTTAGCACTAGACAAAATAACTCATAATATTTTGATAGTTTGAAAATAGTAAGAAGTGTCTAAAACAAAAATGATTATTACAATGATGTAAAATGAATGATGAAAAGTAACCTCTTCATTTTGTTTGGTCAATTCTATTGGTTGATTATGATTCTGTGACTATTTAGTTAGGTATGTGATAATATATAAATTAAATGAAACGACTTTAAAATGTAATTTTCTCAAAACATGAGAGTCCAGCTGATTGCTGGCTGTGAGTGATTGCCTAAATAGAAAGTGGCCTAATAGCAACAAAAGCAACACTAATTCAGATTATCTCCATAAACAGTAAAAATAATACTTTTGATCCAAAACTAATGGTTGAATAATACCTACTATGAACTTGCAAAGTTTGAATCTTATTATATTGTGTGTTATTTCTTTTATACTTATTTAAATATCTTTAAGGAAAATTATGTTTTGTATTGAGAAACGTCTGAATGGTTATTTGATTAAATGTGATATAAATAGAATAGAATAAATATGGAAAATTAAAGTTACCTTTGTTTTATTCTGAATCAAAATGGTCATAATTTATTGCCTATTATCTATACTAATATTATAAAGCTGAAGAGTTAGATTTTTTGTTTGAACGCGCTAATCTCAGGAACTACTGGTGCGCATTGAAAAATTATTTTTGTGTTGAATAGACCATTTATCAAGGAAGGCTTTAGGCTATAATAACATCACGCTGCAACTAATAGGAGCTAAGAAACAATGGAAAATGTGGATAAAACGGGGAAAATTATTCATCTTTGAGGGCTTCCGTTGCGTGCGCTGCGATAACGGTTCAAGATATCAAACAAATAGGTATGTATGAAATAATTATTCCTCTTGAAATGATCTAACAAAATAACCGCAAGAGTATATGTCTATCTTTTAAGATTAACTCACTAGAACCGTTTTTATGGTAATAACTATTCCACGCGGACGAAGTCGCTGGCACAGCTAGTGTCAAATAAATGGTATTAAGGTCAGTTGGGGCAAGCGCGGCGCATAATTTCGATACCTGACTTTGCACTCGAATTACTTTGATTCATTAGAAATATGCAATCAACAAGTTTCAATATCATAAAGTATAATGATCAATATCTTAAATGAAATTGCTATTATAGCGCTCAGTTACAAGTTTAAGAGTATTTTGATATACTTTTACAACCTTGTCACTAGCCGCACTTACCCAACGAAGTGGGGCAAATGCGGCGCACGCAAATATTTTTCTTTATAAGACTTATAGACAGTATATCAACACAACATTCGACACAACATTATCATATTAACAAAAGGATATTAGACTCGATCTCGTTGTAATAAGATCCATTACAAAAAGCATGAAAATTATAAGCGGGGGCAAGTGCGGCATATTTCCTACGGGCAGTGGTGCTAAACATTTTTTCAGCTTGCAGCAGCTCGAAGGTTCCGATATATTTGACGAAAAAACTGACGCCCACTAATAATTTAATGTTAATATTATTATGAGCCTGTAGTGTCCCATTGTTGGGCAAACTTAATGTTATAATATAAAAAAAAATTAGGACAATTTTATATTTTCAGATTGGGTCTGTCAACTCAGGTACCTACTCGGAAAGTGCTGACTAAATTGAAATGTTAAATTTTTCGGAACCACTGCAGAAAATAGTGTTAAAATATTAAATTTAAGAGTGTGACGTTGATGTGACATTGTGAAATTACATATAAGAAAAAGGTTTTCGAGAAAGTTTAAAATATAAAACGTATATAGAGAACACACAATTCATTTTCAAGCATAGAAAAAATACGTTAATTTTTTAATGTAAGGCTAAAAACTAACTTAACAAAATATTAGGATTAAAAAATATTGCTTATGCTTATGACAATTACCTAAGTGAATAAGCTTTGAAAAATAATGTATCAGTATATGTAAAACGTAAAAACGTACGACACAAAAAGATCATATCTTATGTCACAAAAATCTAACTTATGCATAATTATAGAACATGAACAGTCTTCTACATTATAAAGAGAGCTATTGCAATATTATCAGTATCTAAAATTAACTACATAACACAATTAGTATCTTTGGCCATTTTTGTTATACCTATAATATTCTTGCTACTGCACATTAAATCCGTCAAATTGCATTTTAAAAATTATATGACCACGTCTGGATATGTCTGGCTTAGGTAGTACTGAAACTAAATCTTCACTGTGCTTCAAATCACATATGTCATCAATAATTGGATACGCAAATATCGCATCTTTTTTTGCTTTGTGAATTTTTCTTGCGTATTTTATTGTTGGTATCCCATTAGTTATATTTTGGACATGTCCTACAAAATGTTTAACTGTTTTTTTAGACGCAAACTGTACTAAAACCCAGTCATTTATACAACACCTGACAGAAGAATCAGTACATTGCTGGGCCTGATTAATGTTTTCTTTGTCATCAAAGTCAGGAATTTCTAAATTTAAGTCATCATCTTGAAGTACTGAGTTACAAAAATCAGCAAAATTTTCAACATCGGACACATCATGAACGCTAAAATCACTGTCATCAGTTGATGATTCATCTTCTTCTTTGATTATTAGTTTCTTTTGTTTTTTAAGTCCTTTATCTTTGTCAGTTTTCTTTGTACCTTTTGTCACCATATTTATAGCGCTGTCTTGAAGATATGCAGCATTTTTCCTGAGACGTGAGTGGTCTTGTCTTGTTTTTTTTAATTTAATCACTGGTTTATTACTTATGTTTGTCATCATTTTTTTATTAATACTTCCCCGATATATGCTCAAGTCTTCTATTTGAATGTTTGATGTTATAATAACTTTTTTTGGATTATTATTTTTTGTGTCCTGGTTTTCTGATTGAAGACTTGATTTACCGGAACCTTGACCGTTTATACCAGGAATGTCTGGAGTATCAGGTAAAGGGCCCTTTTTTTTCTTCGTTATTGTAATTTTATCGGTAGTAGTTTTCTTTTGTCTCGTTTTGAGATTGTCTTTTTTCTTATTATTTTCGTCTTCTTTTTGTTTCAGTTTCTTTACAACATCAGGATGAGTTATAACTTCTGCACCATTAGCAATTTTTCGCTTTTTTGCAAAAGTTACTTTGCTTTCATGCTTTTTGATGGTATTTAGCAGCAATTGTTGAAAGGAAATTTCATTATTTGTCCGTCCAGATATCACAGTTTGAGGGCTTCGAGTCACCAATATTTCTTCGCCATTTATCTTTTTTAAACATATAGATAATAATGTAGATGGGCTTGAAACTGTGACTCCGTGTGATGCGTTAATTGCAGCAGCTTTTTTGTATTCTTTCCATTTCCTTAAAGATATTTGGTCCAGTTTATCTTCTGATACTACTGTTCTATCCAGAGGAAATATTCCGCCTTTTCTGAACCCATTAGTTATTATTTTTGGGTCTAAACTACGCCACACTTCTCCAATAATAATGGAGAATTCTTTCTTTGATAGCTTTTGGCCGTAGTTACAACGCTGCCATTTCATCATTCTGTCATCCCATCTATCTTTGAAAGGTTTAAATACTGACAAGTCCAGCGGTTGCAGTAAATGGCTTGTATGGGGAGGTAATTTGATGATTGTGACATTATTTTGTGTTGCTGCCTCTATTACTGCCAACTGTATGTGCGTGCTATGTCCATCAAATATTAACAAAGTAGGCTCGTCGGTAGTACCGAGCATTGGTATAAAACTCTTTGTAAAATATTCAGCGAAAGCCTTGCTTTCTATCCAACCATTTTCTGTAGCTGTGTACAGAGTTCCTTCGTATGCATCAGGCGAAGTCCACTCGCTCCATACATTTTTGCCCTTATATATAATGAAAGGTGGTCCTTTACCACCAGCAGCGTTGCTGGCAAAGAGCACTGTCGTGTTGTCTTTTCCTGTGGCAGCTGTTGTTCTAGTTGATTCGAATCCTTTTTTACCAACGATCTTTGTTTTTTTGGGATCGTTGCAGTAACTAGTCTCATCGATGTTCCATATTCTATGAGGTTTATTTTGCAGTTGCAGTTTTTGGATAGTATTTTCAAGAATTTGAAAATACTCATCCAACACAAATGGGTCTGCGGCTTGTTTTCGAGCATACTCTACAGCTTGCGGTTTTTTAATAGATAAATTGTTTCTTTTCACAAAACCAGTAAACCAGTCGTAACCGGGGACTCCATCTTTAAATGGAGATTGCAAATGGTTTTTGTTGACATATTCAGCTACAAGCTCCACCACTTCTTTTCTAGTCAGTCCAAATCCATTTATTTCCATGGTGGAAATGAGATTGGCTAGTTTTTCTTCCGTATCAGCGTTTAAAGCTGTTGGTCTTCCAAAGTTATTAGATTTTTGCCCTCGTCTACCAGTCATGTGATCAAATAACGTTGCTCTTGGAATCTCATATTTTTTACTAGCAGCGTAAAATGTGAGAATTCCATTTCTAATCTCTGTCAAAGCTTTTTGCAATATTTCGGGAGTCCAGTTTGGCCCATTTGTTTTTTTTACATAATTTCGCACCATGGTCTGAAAAAAAAATGTATTAATTTTTGGTCTTAATTGCTTTCTACTTAATAAGTTAGTCATAGCTTTCGTTTTTACAGGTTTTTTTGTCGTTGGCAATACTTTATTTTATATATTTTTTTATGAGGGACTCATTTCATATGATTTGAGGAAATGAACCGAAAATGTTGTTCCCAATGGAAGGGTTGATAACCTCTGATTTGGGGCAAGTGCGTCATAGCGTCGCACTTGCCCCAAACGATGTAGCCGCACTTTCCCAAACAACACAATTTGAGGTTAGTATTTTGACTCCTAAATTTTATCACAAAATTTACGAACAAATTGAAATAACTACGCGATAATTATGCTTTAGGTATATAACAATTACTTACGCATGTCAGATCAGCTTTTGTCTCGTTAGTAACCAAAAATTTTATTACAATAATGTACACACGTGAACTCCATATCGTAGTGAAATGCTACTGACAAATAAAAATGACGTCAAATCAGTTTGTTGGCGAGTAGCGCCACCAAACTTTCTTCTCAGAACTAATTTGATATATTTCGTCGACACTAGGTGGTGCTTTTATTAATATCTGTGTTAGTTATCGAATATTGAATGCCAGCCGCACTTACCTCAAAGCCGCGCTTGCCCCAACTGACCTTACTTAATTATTATATAGTTATTTTATTTTCATAGAAAAAAAGATAACTATTCTATGGTTATTTTATAGTAGTTTGTAATATTTTTTAACGGTGTATCAGCTTCATATTAATCGATAACTTTGAACAAAATACAATGGTACCTATTAGATAAAGTTGTATAAAAGACAAAAGTGTCTAGCTAGCTCGTCTAGGAGAAGTATTTTAGTTGGTGATAAATAAAGTGTAGGAAGACCTTTGCAACGGTGGCTGGACGATATTAGGATGTTTGAAAGCAACATTTGGGCAAGAATAGTGGAAGGCATATGAGGGAGGACTGAGGAGGCTTATTCCCTGCAGTTGGTTTTATTGAGATGATGATGATGAGATAGTTATTTTTTATGTTAATTCATGAATGAGCCGTGTGAAGCCTATAAAGTGTGTATGACATTGAAATAAAATAGAAAACTGTGAATGACGTGACTTGACTTGTCAATACCAATTTTAAAAATGACAAATTTTTGTTGAAACGAAAAACAATAATAATATAGCCAATTTCTTATTAATTTGACTGTTTTACGAGCAGCTGTCACTATTATTTAAGTGTACATACATGATATAATAGGAATTCCAAGAAAATGGCTCTGAATTTCATTCGTCAGGTCTCTCGTGCATCCAGTTCTTTCGGTGTCCAACGTTCTCAAATTCAGAGGAAACTATGCACCAGCGAACCAGCCCGCCTTGGTATGATACCCATCGTTGTGGAGCAGACTGGCCGGGGTGAGCGTGCTTACGATATCTACTCCAGATTGCTTCGAGAACGCATCATCTGCCTCATGGGGCCTATAAATGACGATGTAAGCTCGGTAGTCGTTGCTCAATTGTTATTCCTTCAATCAGAATCTAGTAAAAAGCCAGTGCATTTATATATCAACTCTCCCGGTGGCAACGTGACTGCGGGGCTCGGCATTTACGACACGATGCAATACATTACTCCTCCAGTAGCAACATGGTGTGTCGGTCAAGCTTGCAGCATGGCGTCTTTATTATTGGCAGCAGGAGCACCTGGTATGAGACATGCACTGCCCAACGCTAGAATTATGATACATCAGCCTTCCGGTGGAGTTAGAGGTCAAGCCACTGATATACAGATTCAGGCAGAGGAAATATTGAAGCTAAAATCTCAGATCAACCATTTGTATGTACGACATACTGGTTTGACCATTGAGAAAGTACAAGGTTCTATGGAGAGGGATAATTTCATGTCTCCGATAGAGGCAAAGACCTTTGGGCTGATAGATAATGTATTGGAACATCCTCCGTCTCATGGCATGGAAAAGGAATGTCAGTCAGGAGGATCTAGTGCTGCAAGTAAATGATCTAAAGGTGGTAGTCTCAATACAGATGTATAATTTTGTCTCTGTTGATGTTATTTATAGGTAATAAATTGTATATTTTTATTACTGTATTTTATTTCAATAATGAGTAAGTAGGTAGGTATGTAAATATGTACTTAATTAAATCAACTTTATAAGTAAAACATGTTTTACTCATTCTTCAGAAACTTTAATTACAGAACTAGTAATAAAAACAATAATGTGTTTAAAGTTTTTGATAAAAATAAGTAAATAGGTATTCATCACATGATGTATATTAAGCAATATCACTTTTTGCCTCTATTTTACATAAACTACAAAGTGTTTTAGTTATCTATATCTATCTATGCATATAATAAAGCTGAAGAGCATTGATCTCCATCAGTACAAGTATGTACTGATGGAGATCAATGCTGAAGAGGGTCAAAAATCTAAACATACATAAAAGTTATTAGAAAAAAAATATTTGGGTATAATTTAATTGCATAACAGAACATATTTCAGCAGTTTTTAGAATTTTGTCTGTTTATCTGTTTATTTAAACGCTCATAACGAAAAAACAGCTGTACGGATCATCATGATTTCTTGTATGTAGGTAGTATGAGGTCTTAGAAGTGTCATAAGCTACTTTTTATCTCAAAATAGTTACACTAGTTTTTCTAATAAGTTTCAATTGTAATATCCAATGCACCTGCTATTTCTACTCTCACTTCAAGGCCCTCTTTATAAAGACTACGTTTCCATGTACAATATAATCTTTCAGCATTTGTTTGAATCCAGTTGTAATAGTAACAAATGTTTGTGTAAACTGTCATAGATGGATACAAGAACCATCCAAAAGAGGTGATGCCAATTTGATGAAATCTTCTTCTTGTAACCAGGGCACTGCCAGAATCTCCTCTGAAAAAAGTTATATACAATGTTACAGACCCATAACCCATAAGTAAAATAATAATCAATTCCAAATTCCAGATTCGAACCAGGGTGCGTCTGGTTGAAAAGCAGACACTGGAACCGCTAAGCTACACTTAGGTATTATATTCTTACAAAGATGGATAATGGCCTCCTCTTGTTTTCATTCTTCCAGCACAGAACATTCCATCATGTTGTGGTCCAAATCTGGCGCAATCCACCGGACTCCTTAGCTTCTGATAAACTTGTCTTAAATGATCTGATGGTGAGTCGGGCTCCTATGGAATAAATCTATGGCTAATATAAGGGAAAATGAGTAGGCTTTTTTGTTAGGTGACTATTATTTAAGTACTTACTTATTTTTACTAGGCAGTATAGGGTAGACTAGATAGTGTTGGGTTTCTAAAAATTACATAGATAATTGATTATCGCGAAAAATCACGGGAAACAACAAAAACAAGGAATAGCATGCATAAGATTGCTGTTTGCTATGATGATTCACGCAGGCGTTAAGAAACAATGTTGCTATAATACTTCATTCAGGCTCTAAGCAACACACCTTTTCATGCACTCCCCATCCTGACACGTAAGTTTCAAAGAATACGCTCTTAGTTTGTGGAAACTCCTTCGTAATCACAACACGTTTCAGATATCTCCCAAGTGGGATATCTTTTCTAAGTAATACAAGGCCGATGTCATTGAACCCGTTGTATTCATCATAATCTCTATGGCTTGCTGTGTAGTCCACTACTCTTGCTAATTTCATCTGGAAATGTAGTTTACAAATTAAACTAAAAGATGTTTATAGATTCAATATTAAAGTGGGAATGGTTGCGTTTAGACACAAGTATAAATGAGAAGTTTCACGTTTAGCTATGGGTTTTGGCGTCAATTGTATCAAAATTAATTGGGCCTAGTTGAGGTCCAGTTAATAATAATACTCCAAAAAATGTAATAGATACTGCAGAATATATTACTTCTAGCAAAGATTAAGCAGAAGATTAGGTAGGTGTTCACTGCTACATCATGAGTCTGGTAGTTGCTGCATATATTTAATACAACCGAAACGACCAAATACTTACATCTGACATAGTTGTGCACCCAAAGAAAACCTCAATTCTATCTCCCTCATACGGTCTCCGGTTAGCTAGGATCCTACATTCTTTCAAGCAATGTGCAGCCGTCAGCAATATCCTCTGGTTCAGAATAGACGAGCTGCAAATCCAATCAGTTCTATTCCCACAGTTGCCTAACATCAAGGCTGCGTGGGGGTAGTCATTAATAAGTGCGTACTCTCCACCAATTATCAAAGACTGCTTAACATTTTGAGGTCTCACTGGTGAAATGCGTAGGAGAATGACCATGATGAAACGTATGACCATTTTATTCGTATATTAGGTATATCTGAAACGAATTGGATCAATATTCTCAAATATATGGTCCGTTTCGAGTCATAAAGTTTGTAGGAATTGACGGGCGTTTTAATTAAAAGGCTGGCAAATATGGCTTTGCTGAATAAATCAATACTGAATAATACTGGCTCCCGAATGTCTTTATGGTTTAAATTTTGTGATATACTTAATGGTAGGTCCGGGTTGTAATGAATTTGAATGGTACAGAATAATACCTACCAGCAATGGGTTTTTATAGTGTCATCATTTTAGGGCTCTGTAACGGGGTTTAAGTGGTAGGATTAGGGTTAAATGTCCTAACTTGCCTGTAAGAATTTAATTCTATGTAAATTAATAGTTAATTTATTTACCGAGATAATAGTCTGGCTATAGGTATACGTATATACTGAGAACCTGTGAAAACCGGAGTTTAGTTTTCTCAGGGTAGTACTGTACCAACTAGTACAAACGTAATAATAATCCATACTGTAATCTACATTATGAATGGCGGACCCTACAGTAAACTATGGAGTAGTAGACACAATTTAGTACTTACTAAGAAATTATTAGCAGGAATAGCAGGTATCTGCTATTCCTGCTAATAATTTCTTAGTACTAAATTGTGTAAACAAGGGTCATGGGCCATGGGTATTTTTAAATTGAAGATCTAGCGTTTAGTCGTTAGTAAATCATATGAATTTGCTTGATTTATTATTTTATAGGAATCTCACTATTGTAATTTTACATTTTTAGAGGACTTCTAGTACATAATCGCTTCAATATAAAAGTTAGTGTTCAGCTATTAAATTTATTTGGGAACTGACTCATCAAATGGGAAATGGGTGAAGGTTTCTTCGCACTTAGAAATATGAGTTAGAAATAAATGTTCCTTCAAATAAATAAATGTCAACTGTAACGATACCGATTGAAACACACAGTTTAATCAGGCCAACCAAAAATTATTCTTCTTCATAGTCACAGTATAACTGGTAAGCATGTTCGACGATCCAGTCGTAATAATAGGAGATATTGGTGTACACCATCAGAGCTGGTAACCTCCTGATGCAAAATGAGACGAGACCGATTTGATGGTACTTGTTACTTGCAACCATGGCACTTCCTGAATCCCCCCTAGGAAAAGAAAAACAGATGATTACAATTTTCTAAAATTATGTTTTGTATGACAGACATAAGCTAAGGTTTTCTACTGCTCGTAAGCCACGTGATAAAGAAATCGATGTTTTTCTTTTAAAAGGTTCGTAGATTAATAGATCCTAACTCTTGCATCAAAAGTTTTTGAACTTCCCTAACTTACAGAAGTGGCCAGATTCGATTTATGTAGATAAATGCCTTTTCATGTTTACCCATCTAAGGACTCACCACAATCACCACATAGACCGTCGTTTAAATTGTGTTATCACGTTCCTTAGGTATTTTCTACTAAACCAGATGCTGTTAGATGTTAGGACGCTAGTTTTACCACAAGGTTCGTTCCTATTATTTATATGGACACTAGTGTACTAGCAGTATTTCAGGATAAAAAGTATAATTGCCTATGACACGACTAAGACCTTATACTACCTACATACCAAAAATCATGATGATCCGTTCGGCCGTTTTGCATGATGAGCGTTTCAATAAACACACAAACAGCGACACAGATAAGCAGATAAACAAATAAACCGACGACATTTCTAGAAATTGTTTGAGCGTGTTCTGCTATCAATTCGAAGTATCTACAAACAATTTATTTCGATGTCTTCAATGTTTAGACTTTCGATCCTCTTCCGCTTTATTATACGTATGGATATTATTTAAGGTCTTACTATTCAAAAATGTCTATGAATCTATTGTTCTTACCGGGCCGGACGATCACTTCCCTGTTCTGTGCTCCCTGCACAAAACATCCCCTCGTGTAGAACACCTATCAACGAACATGTCTCTTGTGACCTAATAGATACTTTCATATCTTTTAGAATTTTCGCAGTTCTACCAGTTTCTTCCTGAAAATAAGTAAGCATTTCGTGTGGTATATTTGCGAAGCAGACAATCAGCATATTTGAACTTTCAAGACGCCGGCGAAGGATTGATCAGTGTAAGCCCAGGCCCGTGGCGTTTACTTGAGTTAATGAAATTAAATGAAATCATTTATTGCCAACATGTCAAGTCACGTTTGCTACCTTGAGTAATAAAATTAGGGGGAATCACATTCCAAATTGGCTTCGTCAAAATTTGTACACAAAATAAATTTGGAAACAATATTAAAATTTAATTTGTATAATTTAAGAAGGTAAAGCAACTGATTGGATGTTTTGTGTTTTCATCACCCTACCCTATAATCTTACAATAAAACTGTAGAAGACAGAGAAATAGTTCACTACATTTGTTTATTTTAAAATCCGAGTACAATATACCTACAAAAATATGTTTAGTTAACATATTTTTTTTGTCTTTATTTTATGTTTAGACAGAAAAGTTCTGGGGTTAGATTTTCTTTTCATTACAGTACTTTTCATAGTTCTACTAATACTCAAACTGAGATTACTTACGTTAATGAGTCCCCATCCCGCTACAAAACCAAATGTGACATTTGGAAACTCTTTTGTAATGATGACTCGTTTTATTCCAGGGCCCAAAGGTAGGTCTTCATCAAGTCTAGCCACGGCTATATCGTTTGTCAAGGATTTTCCATCAAAGTCAGTATGCATTCTGACGTCAACAATATTTCTTTTAACCGACACCTGGCAAACGGAGGGTTTTATGCTGAAAATAAGCTTTTATGTCTTAAGTATATCTTGATATTTTGGTTTTAATTAGCGTTTTCACTTTGATACCTATTTATTGTGGCTATATTCCCACGACTGACTACGCTTAGTAATAGAATCCAATTATTGACCATAATTATAAATACGGCTAAGAAAGCACAAACATTTTTTTTAATTACTAGCATTATTTGTTTCATAAACTGAATATCATTAGATAGAAAAGTAAACAATAAAAAAGATTGACGTAGGTAACTAATGTCAATGTAAAAATACTCACCATTTTCAAATTTTCGTGTCCAATCAGCGAGATAAACTTGGCTGTTTTGTCTTCAGTCCAGTTGCACTCATCCACGCAATGTGCTGCTGTGATCAACAGTCTCTGATTCAAGATGGCTGCCCCACAGATCCATCTACCCGCTTCTTTACATCTAGCTTCCAAAAACGCAGAATGAGGGTATTGAGACATCTCTGTTCTCTCACCACCAATAATAAACCCTTCCATACTAGCTTTAACAGAGTCAAAAAATAATACTGCTACTATTACAAAACATGTCATTAATTTCTTCATAATTAAATCAAGATTTCCAAGAGAAAAGTCGTGTTAGTCGACTAAAAATTTTCATGGTCGGTTGCAAAATGATAATAACGCCATAACTAGTAATTGGGTTAATTTGATTAGTGTTTTATTGGCTTTAGTTCCGATTAAATTGCTTACCATCAGGCGAATTACGGTCAAGTGCAAACCCATTCCTTGTAAAAAAAAAGATTAACTTTGATTAGCTGTAAGAATCGTCTAAACGAGTTGTCTAATTGTGGGTATTCGCATATGTGTTGTTAATGAATAATATGAGGCTGTGTGTTTATTTTTTTATTTTAAGTATCTAGGTATGGCTTCAACATGATCTACAAAGGCCTCTTATGAGCAATATGATAATGTGTAAGAAAAGTACAAAAGAAAGGTGGCATAGGAAATTCATATATTTATTGGTGTCAGTAGGTTTCTCCGAATAGGAGCAGGGTCAAGTCCCGACTCGACATGTTCCCAATTTAATGCCGTCACAGCTCGAGCCACAATAACAACGAGAACATTATTATATTGGTATGACGTGGTGTTTGCGACAAAGCCTTCATAGCTACATGGAATATTCCACATCGCTAATATTTTGGTTGCGAAATAGGGTATTTCGTCAAGGGACCAAAAGTTTCGACTCACTCTAAGACTTCATTGGAAATTTCTAAGACGTTAAGAAGGGCAGTAATGCAGTCCTTTACCTAAATTATTTTCGCTTGAGGTAAATAAATTAATGACATCGGTCCCTTTTGAGACTTGTCAATGACAGTTTTCTTCCAAGATAAGATAATTAACTGTCGACCCTACTCTATTAGTATCAAAGATCTGAAATACCGGACTATAGACCGGCACAAAGTCGACACATTTAGATCGGTCGAAAAAGTGACATAAAATTTAACCCTCCGAAAGCAATTTCCCGCTCTCAGCAGAGTAAAGCTTTTACTCGTCTCGGCACTTAGCGCGAGCTGTGATGAGCTGCGATTTCAGCCTTTGAAGCCTTATTAACAAGGTCATGAAGATGGGGCCGCGTCACGGTCCACGTCCACAGTGTCTCGGGGAGCTGGTGAATGGGTGCGCGGCGCATGCGCGCCACTCGGGTCGATATCGGTGACGTCAGCAGCTGGCAGGCCTCAGTCAGCCGCCGCCGGCCACCGCGCGAACATGTGGCTGCAATGCTTGGCTGCCACGGTGCTGGTCGCCGCGGTCGCGTCCCGCGAGGTATTCACCAACTCCTTCCTGGTGCGCTTCAAGCGCGGGGTGCAGCACGGCGAGGCGCACGAGCTGGCGCAGCGCCACGGCTTCGACAACCTGGGCCCGGTGAGTGCCGTCGCCGACCACGTGATATACGTAAACATACCCATACAAGCCGAACATATTATATGTATTTGTCCAGAAACTGGCATAACGGCCACTATGAACCTAGCGTGATCATACCAAATTGATATCCCAAGTATGTACCTACATATGACTCATGTGTTTGTACGTCCATTAAGGCGGGCATTGCTTTACGATAATGGTGATTTGGAAGATCATAAACGTAGGCTGTTATGAGGATAGGTTTCTGTTCGCGTCATCAATTTTCGCGTGTTGTATGAAAGAGGTTTATAGCTGTATAATATGGTATATCCTACGTAGAGTCTTGTTGGCGCCATAATTGTTTGTCTGATGGTCGTGGGTGAGGGAGTTGATATGTTATCGGGTATTTGCGCCCACGAATCAATCGTAACAATTTTATTGGACGATGCTATGCTCTAATAGCTTTCCACATAAACTTTACTGTCTAACCTTCGTTTAACCTCTCTTTTAAACCGTGTATTAACTTGGATAATAGATAAATGTTTCAAAGCGTATCTCTGTCATATTTTTATGATAATTTAAAATACTGCCTTTATGATTATATTTTGAAGAACAATGAAATACTTGCATCATAAATAAACTATATTCATTAAGGATATGAAGAAGCAATAATAAAATGAAAAGCAGATCAGTATGTGCGCACATTTTGCCTAGATGCGTATATTTAATTAAAATTGTATAGAAAACCACAATTTACAAACGGCGATAATTTTAATCACAATATATCATATAAGTAGGTATATCAGGCTAAAAGCATCGAAAACTTTGAATTGAAGTTTCTGCTGATTAATATCAAAAAACTATCTTAATAATTACTCTCTATATTAATAACCGCTAATTAAAATATAATACATACTGTATGTAAATGTACTTATATCAAACTTAAAACAGAAATGCAGCAAATAAGAGTACATCTGATAAATCAAATAAATAGGTATTTAGATTATTATGGAAATATAGTCCTTTGGGTTTTGAAATTAGGTATATACGTACTACCCACATGACAGAAAATGATTATGACCCGTCGCTTCGTAAATAAAACCGTCGGATAGAATAAACATACTAAATCACATTTTCGCTTTTATTTGTGTGTATGAATTGATGTCAAATTAACATTTGTATAGAACCTTTTGAGCCACCGTATTTGAATGTCTGTTTATAATTTTCGCCAAACGAGTTGGCTTGTTGGTACGCGATATACATAATTATTTATACCCCGACCAAAAAGTGTACAAAATATGGCGGCACCACTTGTGGTATTTGTTCAATTTATTTATCCGTTTCCTGCCACTGTTTTATAGTTGTGATCGCGAAAATATAAAGTAATCTGTTATAAGCTATCTATTTTGAGTATATATAGATACGAGTATATACTTACATGTATTTCATAAGAACCACTTATAAACATGACAACAATATTATTAACAAAAAACTATTGTATTATCTAAAATATCATACATTGTTAGTTACATACGGAATCTACTTTACATAATGATAAACTAAGTTTAAATCGGAATCCTCTGGCAGGGTGCCTAATAAGGTGACGGCAATACCTTTCCAAATGACCCAAAACAAATTATAAAAAGGAAAAAAAAAATTAAAATTTTGCTCCTCTTTGTATACGTCTCATCGTTACGTTGTTTGTTTGCCTGCCTTCTTGTACGTGCGTGACGTCACAGCCAGCCCCAACGGGAGACCAGCGCTGTTTGCTTCCACACAACCAGCATTATGCTGAGTTGGGGCTGTGTTGTGGCAGATTTTATGTTTGTTTATTATGTTTTTACTCGTGTTTGTTTTTCTGTTAAATCTCTCACAATAAATGTTTTCTTTCTTCTTCTTCTTTAAAAAAAAACAAGAATTTAGTTCCACATCTACACTTTTTGGTTCAACTGTAGCTAACTGAAAAGGTCACAGCTACTCCGGCTGTTTGCTCGCGTTAATTACCTAGTTGTTTAATTGACTTAGTTTCTCGTTGGGTTTGATGGTAATTGTAAATGAAACACGGAAATGGAAACGAAACGTTGTGACGAACTGTTTTCGTTTTAATCGCCTTTTATTGTTTACGGTTAAATTATTTTAGGTTGGGTATATTTTTTAACTGACAAAAAAAGTAATTAACTCTGTACATATTTTATGAGTAATTTCCTTTACATCCGACAGTTGACTAGATACTGCTTTCAGCGATTAGGCCGCCGTTTGATTTGTGGCACTAGATTTCAAGTGTATTATTATATTTTTATGTTTTGTGTTTAGGGTCCAATAAAGCGTTAATCTATCTCTCTACCTTCTCATCATCATGATGGAGTTTTATACCTGCAATAATACAAATCATTAATCGTCCCAGACAAAAGCTTTATTTAAGACTTATGTTTATATCTCTTTTTTGCTGGAGATACGGACATACATGCATATATACAAATACACAACCACAATTGTTTTCAAACAATGCCTAAACCACAATATACGGTCTAAAATAGCCCTTATTGACAGTCAAAGCCCAGTCTGAAGCCAGGACAAAGCTATTAGGATAATGAATGTACTAGGTAGTTAAACATAATCGATTGACAACGTACATGACAGATATGGGTGAGTATTACCTATGTACAAGTAGTGATGTATGTATTGACATTGAATGTTAATGGGTTGGTCTAAATGCATCATTTTGTTAGTGCACGGAGCGAACCTTGATTCGATAAATCGTTATAATTCTCAAGTCGTAAAATCTAGAGTTATAGTAAAACCTATTTAAATGAGGATTAGGCTGGCTTAACAAATACTTTAAATAGTCAAATGCGAACCTATATATATATATATATATATATATATATATGTCACCGAAAAATAACAAGATCCGTACGTTTAAAATCTTATGAAGGTTTATAAATTTATAAACATACGGATCTTATTATTTTTCGGTGACATATACAACACAAACATGTGTCTATTGTAATAAAAGTTAATAAACAAGGCCAAGAGCTGTCCTATAATATTGTGTCGACGGTACACGTATCTATTGAACTAAGTGCTTTTCTATGGCTGATAGCACCTGTGCCTGAATAATAGCTTGCAATACACGATAACTACCTTTAGGTCAGTATACAAGCTTCATGCTAACGAACGTAAAACTTTTAAGGGTGTCTTTAGTATATCTCCCTCCGTGAGTCGTATTTCCTCATGACTGAGGGTCGTGACTCCCCCGCAGAATTAATCCGTTAGGGGAGTTTTCTTGGGCAGATACATCGTGGTGGCCGCCCAGGTCCTTGGAAGACACATGTCGTCGGATATTGTGGTCCTCAAACATGGCGGTTTCCCCACACATTGTTTTCCTTCATCGTTAAGCGAGTGCAAATTCTCACATTATGTAACTTGAAAATACAAGTCATTGGTGTAGGGCCGGATTCGAACCAGGGTGCGTCTGGATGAAAAGCAGACACTGGTGTAAGTGCATTATCAGCTAGAATTTGTATATAGCTTTAGCAATCTTTGAAAGATACATTAGATTTGATGGCATGAAGATGAACTAAACTATATTCTGTATTGTTCAGAGACGTTACTTTAGTGATTGATTAATTGATGTTTTGAAAATTTAATATCTATTAACATCAAGTTAGTTTGAAAAAAAAACAGATCAAAATCTTGTAGCCAACGTACAAAATGCGGGTTAGTTCAACGCACTGCGGTGGTAGATAGTAATCTAAGACTAACATGTAGTCATTAGATCAGTCATTCCAATCTTGTTTTTATAGAAATTTAAAGTATTTATTTATTTACTTGGTCACTCTCATATGAAACGTAATGATTGCTTACCATCAGGCGAATTGCGGTCAAGTGCAAAATCATTCCTTGTATAAAAAATGAACATTCTTTGGTTCGATGGTTCGTTAGTCTGAAATCTTATATATATATAAATATATAAATATTTCACACAGCGCCAACTAGCCCCATACTAAGCTTACGTTTGTATCATGGGTACTAGATAACGGATATATTACATATTTACTTTTTATATTCAAGTGATATTGAGACATAATAACGTGAAGCATACACTTCACGTAATTATGCCTCTAACGTTTGGCAGCAATTTTATTGTAAAAAAAAAATAGAAGAGCGAAATTAAACATATCTATTACCTCAAGCACAGAGAATTCTGTGACTCTTAACTACTATTAAATAAGAAAAACACTCGGATAATCTCTGGGACAGGTAAAGAAATTACGTGAATCGTAAAACATTTGTCCAATACCTCATTCGGTTGTTAAGATATAAAACATGTTCATTAAAAATAATCATTTGCTTTTCTTAACTTATTATTTCTTCTACAAAATTGTTTTAAAAGCCTGTGGAGGAGTAATTTTCGGAGATCTCATAAATTTATGTTTTCGACGAATTGTAAATACTTTTGTTTTCAAAATAGATGTTCAGAATGTTTGGAATATATTATTTGAGTAACTCAGAGAAAACATGTTTAATATTAGCTTGGA
This sequence comes from Macaria liturata, assembly GCA_964023185.1. Taxonomy (NCBI): domain Eukaryota; kingdom Metazoa; phylum Arthropoda; class Insecta; order Lepidoptera; family Geometridae; genus Macaria; species Macaria liturata. The sequence goes on from OZ026809.1 coordinate 3,172,340, forward strand.
TTCAATGGACTTATTTCTATGAAATTAGATATTATTTGTTTATGATAGACGAGGAGTGGGTAGTCTGGCTTCGGGATTGGTCGACGACATAGTTCGAGTCGCGGTTCTTCTATTGTAGAGGTCTGTACAATATTGACGCAGATGCAACATGCGAAGAGAGGTCTATACCCAGCAGAGGGATAAGCAAGGTTGTAAATGACGATGTTTGTTGATGAAAAAGGAAAGGTTATTTTTTCTCTCTCGTGGTGGGTGGCAGGCATATTATTATAACAAATTCATTGATTTTAAACCATATTTTGTTTTATTCAGCACTATTTGAAGAGTGAATAACTATTTTCAAAGAAAGTACCTAATGCATTTTTTGTTTAAAAAATGTACACTTAATAAAGTTACAAATGCAATAATAATTAAAAAGCTAAAATTATCAAGTAACTGTTGTATAACAAACCTAAATATGTTATTCAAATAATAAGTACCTACTCATCTCTATTTATAACGCCGCACTAAGAAAACATTCCTAAAACTGACTCAAATTACATAAAAGAAAACATATCCATAAATAGCTTATTAGCAGGCGTATGACGTCTTCGTACTGCCAATATTGTTGAAAAAACCGTGTACTATTGTACTATAGACAATAAAAGTAGTATAAATGAAATAGTGTAGGTGTAAGCTACTATCAGTTAGTTTACTGTGTGGTTGGTGATTACCTAAGTTAGGCAATTTTCGTCTGTATTAGATTTGTATTTGTTTTTAAGTATGCTAATAAAGAATTTGAATTTGAATTTGTAGTAGATACTTGAAAAACTGTTGTTAAATTAATCATCATCATCATCATCATCAATCAGGCGAATTACGGTCAAGTGCAAACCCATTCCTTGTAAAATAATAATAATTAAAAGCTCGTATTTTAAATAAAACATAACAAGATAAATAAATAAATTAAGATAGTTAGAGTAAGAGCTTTGAGAAAAAAGATTCAGTAATCTAGCCTGTTATTTCTACTTTTTGTATGTAAAAGAGTAAAAAATATGCTACGAGCTGCGTAGCACTTGTTCTACGTACGTTATTATAATTTCGTAGCTTTTGCTACGTCGTAGTACTTGACGTACTTGACTAAAGATGTTTTTTAGGTTATGGTTTTTTTTAAAGTTAGAAACAACTCTTATTTGACTCTATACATGCTTTATCATCGTTTTCAATGTTACCTGTTAAACTTAATACTCATAACATAGGATAGGAAATGAAAATAACACGCTCTCCCCTAAATTACCCGAACATGTAACAGATTTGAGATTTTCAAAGGCTTTACCTTTAACAACACACACACATTTGAAAATAGTTTTTTTATTATACAAATAGTGGTACAATATTTGTAGCTTAAGATTCTAAGACGTAGCTTCACAATTGCTACGAACTCTACGCCGTAGGTATTTTTGTGGGCGGTTATTATTTACAATTACAATTCGAATAAAGGCTTGCTTGCCGAAAAGAAAAATACACTTGAACAAGCAAATACGAAAAGCTATTTTTTTCTCCGAATAATGTATGAAATACGTGTTTATGTCGGAATAAGTTCATGCTTAGACAAATTGATGTTATGACGAAAAAATACTTTTACGCTGATATACTTTTCTACATCATACATTTTAGAATTATAGTTCTATGTACCTAACTAGTGGGTGCTCGCGGCTTCACTCGCATTAAGAAAAAAAACTTGCATGCCCTATTTCACCCCTTTAATAATGGCATTTCCAAAAATCCTTTCTTAGCGGATGCCTACGCTATAACATCTACCTTCATTCCAAATTTTAGCCCAATCCGTCCAGTGGTTTGGGCTGTGCGTTGATAGATCACTACATCAGTCAGTCAGTCAATCAGTCAGTCAGTCACCTTTGACTTTTATATATATATATATATATATGTATAGTAGTAGTAGTTGTATGTTTTCGGCTACGGCAACCGTTTTCTGCACATTTAAGATGACAACTGTTACCAGAAAAAAAAAATTGTTATTGGACCGTAGTTAGTTGTAGTATCTATACGGTATGTACTTAAGAGAAACAAATTAGAGTAAATTTGATACAAACATATTATGATGATATTGCCTTTATGTATAAAAATACAATAAATAGAACATGAAATGGACATCGAAATGACAGTTTATGGTTACAATAGTTGTGCTATCCTATTATTACTTAGTAACATAACGTAATATATAAACTACGTTACATTATTTACCACGATGTATCTGCCAAACAAAACTCCCCTAACGAATTAATTCTGTGGGGGAGTCACGACCCCCAGTCATGGGGAAATACGACCCACTTCATTTACCACATCACGTAACCTAACAAAATAGAACCTGTCAATGCACCAACTTTATCATTTGATAAACACAGTGCCAGCGAACATTAAACTATGTAGAGCCTCGTAAAGTCCAAGAAGCCATTTCGCCACTGGAGCCCTGTAAGTAATAGGTATCAAATGAAACTAGCTCGTATGACGTCATGAGCTAGGTCTCTTCATCTAGCTGGTAATTGGTTTATCTATGGGTAGGTTGTTGGCTAAATTAGTATGCGTTCTATAAAACCTATGTAGCTGTAAAAAGGCAATGAACAAAGAGTTCTAACCTTAATTGGAAAAGAGCAGAATGATTATCTACTAGTTGCTCAAGTCATGAAGTGTTTCGTCTTTATCACACTATGTTTTTAATTTTTCTAAAAAATGGGAGAAAATGATAAAAAACCATACAACTCAATATCTATGCTATACCAATATGCACAATGTTACTTTATTTAGTTGCGACGTGAAAAAGAAACGCAACGAAGAGACCAAGAATCATATTTTTAATTAATTAATTAATAACGTTTATTTGACCTTTTTACAAAGATGCAGCTATAGTAATAGTGAACATTTGAAATTGTACTATGTAATAAGGCTTAGGACTATACAATAGTAGGTGAACCCTGGATATCAAACTAAACTAACTACTTTTTGCTTTAATACTTTTAAGAAATTGTCTGTGAAGTTATGTAAAATAAACTAGGTACTTCCTAGACTTCATTGTAGCTAGGTCTTTATATTCTGAACAAATAATTGGTTTATCCAAGAATAAGTTTTGTCTAGATAGTACATGTCTGTAGTGTTTTACTTAGAAACGGGAATTAACCTTGGATTATCTTGTCTGTTGTTTCTGTTAAGACTGACTTGTCTAGTAATTATAAGGAATGAATTAAGAGATAAACGTGAAATACCTAAGTATTTGTTCGCTGTAATCTGTGTATGTCTAAAACCTGTGATTACGTTTTGATTACATTATTAATTGATTGCTTAGTTAATATTATATGCAGAGTTACCTGAAAAGCAACCACCAATCTCGCAAAGGTACCTCAATTCAACTGAATTAAATTTACGGCTTTTCGAAATTAGACAAAATAAGAATTCTCAAAGCTCGTGGAATGTAAACTATTACCCTGTATAATCCAGTTGATCAGGTTTCCGATGATCCATTAATATGTAAATGATGAAGAATTACAAAGTTTCAAATCCTGGATCGCTGATTCTGACGTCATAATTTATTTTCGTTCAAAAACTGTAGCTCTGAACAAATGCGATTAATATAATCCCTTCAAAATGCCGGACTGTAAAAATAACATAAAGATAAAATTGCGACTGAGAAGAGAGTTTAGCGAAAGGGAACCTTATTTTATCATTTTAAGGTCGATTATTGTATAAGGGTTGTTACATTTTACTAGCCCCGGGATTCGCAGGAAGCATCAAAGAAAGTTTACGACACAGTCAGTGAAAGCTGTTTTATCTGTAAAGAAGTTTATTTTGTAAATGAAATATAGTCGTTATGGATAAGTGAACAGTTCTATTGAGCTCCTTTTCCTTTTTTGTTAGTTTTCGTATAATGAATATTAATTATATCAAGTTATAGGTAATAACTGACAATGTGCCTATTCCATACCTACGCTTATTGCTATCTAAACGTGTTTACGTTTAAATAGCGGAATTATGTTTAAATAGGCAATAAATTAACACATAGATTGCTTTTTGTTTCACATGTAACCCTCCATTTTGGTGATACTATAATATATTATTAATCAAATAAAAATAATGTCTAACGTTTTTTACACTGAAGGCATTTGACCACAAGAAACAATACTCGCAGAAGCGATACTTTGATCTAAAATGGAGTTAGTACACCGGCCAAATGCCTAATGTTAATTATTTCACAGCTCTAGGAAACCCCTCTCTATCTAATTGTTTCTTTATCCCCATAATCTTTGTACATTATCATAATGCAGCTAAGGTAATTTAATAAGGTATTCGTAGTCCGGATGGTGTGGGCGTTGCTAATCAATAAAAGTGCCGACTTATACATGCATACATATGTAGGTATATAGATATGTATGGTATCATGTTTTCCCACTATAATTAACGGCCTTCAAGTCTACTGGTCTTCTTGGCAAACTATAGAAAGTGCAAACCCGTTAAAAAAAGATAAGCGCGCTAGATCGTAGATTACAACGTTGCTTAACATTAGGCTAGTAGTAGCCAAGCGTGAGCCTCTTTTAAAAAAGTGCCTAGAAAATAGTTATTGTATTAACCACATTTTTATAAAGCTTAACCGACAATTAATGGTATTGTATACTTTTTTACAGCTAAAATGGGTGGACTCTTGACCATAATTAGAAGGATGGAATTTGCTCGTTCTTTACGATTGATTCGCTCTGGATTTAGTCTGTTTCTCTATTTAAGGCCACGATATTTCACCCGAAAACGCTTTGCGCTTGGTAATATGCCTACAGTTGCTTTTTCGCATGCAATTCCACGCCGTATTAATATGAGAGCAAGGGCGAGCATCGCGCGCATAGCTCCGGCCGCCGAGTCTTGTCCACACGCAAACAATTTTGCACAATTTGAGCAGTTTAGCAGACGTTTTTGACGAAAAAAAATCATATAAAATCAGCAATTTAGAATATTCTATTTATGGCTTTTTACTCCTCAAAATAATAATAATTAAATTGGTTTAAATTTCTTTACTACTTTTGGAAAAAAAGGTGAAAAATATTTCAAAACAACAATTTTTCAAAAAATAAAACTATTGAGTAAAGTGTACGTAATCGTGTTTTGGCGTTTTTTATTGTCTTAACACTGAATCAAAACTATATGAACTGAAAAAAAATTAGCTCTATCTTATATACTTCTATTTTATTTGATTTTTATGAAATGTCGATTTCACATAGCACCCCGCGCTAAGATAAACGAAGCTTCTAGAGTCGAAATTAAGTAGACCAAAAAGTAACTATTCATAAGTACTTACTTAATTATCACTTTATCTGTTATGTTAGGTCATAACATAAAAATAAAGATTACCGACATAAAATGTATTACGAGTACAAACTTGTAAAGTTTAACCAAAATTACCTACGCAAATAGCCCGAGGTCTTTATTTAATGAAATATTCAGTACAAAACATTAGGATGAGCGAAGCCCGGGATAGAGATTCGCACAAAAGTAATTTAACGCGCCGACTCCTCTTTCAGAAGTAACGGCCGGTTCACACATGTTTCCGTTTTACGGTTCCGTTTTATCGTGTGCGTTTTTTTTCGTCGATGGCGTATGTAGTTGTATGAGCGACTTCACACATGGCACAGTATTCAGTATACAGTAAAAAAAAAAATTGTTGCCTGTAAAGTCGGTATACGGGCGAAAGTTTTACGTGACAACGACTTTGAGTGGTAAAATAATTTTAATGTGAATATTCATTCGTATAGTAAAAAGAAGGATGAAATAATAGTAACAATTTAAAACATTTATTAGTTGCCCGCCAGTTAGGCGGGCTAACTGTGCTCGAGTGGAAGGGACGCGTGCCTTTCACTTTTTATGTCTGTCTCTCTCGCTCTTAGGCGGGCTAACCATGCCCGAGTGGAAGGGACGCGTGCCTCTCACTCGCTCTCATTGTGAGCGCATAACGTGAGCGGAGCGTAACGCAGTTTCTTGAAGTGTCACCCGGCAAACCAATTTATAAGACGTTGTCACGTCAAAATATCGTTCCGTAAAATAATGACCTTCCGTTTTGTCATCGAATACTGGACGACGGAACGGTAAAAATATACCTGCGAAAAATAAAGATACGGAATACACGATAAAACGGAACAGTGAAACGGAGACATGTGTGAACCGGCCGTTATACGTTATAAATAATAAATAAATACAAATACAAAATTACTTTATTTTCAAAAAACTTAAACGTACACCCTTATAAACTAATTTATTTAAACAATCATGACATACCTGTAATGTTGGTGCATTGGGATCCTCTGCCATCTCACACTAGGAATCGAGGACCCTGTGACGTGAGATGGCAGTTTACGCCCGCGCGAAATATGCCTCTTTTGTTTACACATTTTTGAACATTAATTAAGGTGATAAAAACTAAAATATAACACTAAAATCTAAAACATTATCTAATTTCTCATCAAAACAAAACAATAACATAGCAGCGAATTTCTGACATTTGTGACACTTCAGTGTTGCTAATATTTGAAAAGTGGCCTCCCCAGCAATGTTTTTTTTTTTTTTACATTCTGTTTGTTTTATTTTATTTATTTTTCTTATATTAATATACAAATACTATATTTTAATAACATTCTTTTAAACTATGTATATACAAAAGAAGTAGGCATCGTTGCCTAAGCGGGATTTAAAGTTTGTGTTCATTGTGTGCTTAAAGATATATGATGAGATATAAATGTGATCGTGCGAGTGTGTGTGCATTTTGTTTCTTACAATACGAAGATCAGTTGTGAATGTTCGCTTGGGATACAAAATTATGTGTAGTGGTGTGTGTTCGTGTGTGTGTGTGTGTGTTTTTTTTATTTTTTTTTGTACGGTCAAATAATTGTTTCTATCATCTTTTCTGTCTCGTCATAATTTAGGGTTAGTAGATGTTTTCTTACCTGCGTTTCACATTCGAATTTTGATAAGTTCTTTATATCTAAATGCTTGCTTATGTATTCTTGGTCCTAGTTTGCTGAGACACAGACTCCCAAACTTTGTTCGAGAGTGCGCATTCTTCTGGATTTGGTCTTTTCTGCGTTTCCTTGCGGCCTCTTCACGGACACTTGTTGTGGTCATTGAATGTTGTCGGCTAATTATGGCTTTAATAAACAGTTGCCTTACTGTGAGAACCTCGGATAATTTGTACAGTTCACTAGTTGGAAACCTTCTTTGCTTAAAAGACATTACTTTAAGTAGCGCACGTTGAGATATTTCCAGTTTAAGTAGGTGCGTTTTTGCGGCTGCTCCCCATACGGGTATGCAATATCCTATAATTGATTGAGCCAGTCCAAGGTAGATTTTTTTTATAGCGTCGAAGTTCAGCACATGGCGCAATTGCTTGAATGTGTATATAAGTTTTCTGACCCTGCCTGACACTACTCTGATGTGCGATTTCCAGTTTAGATTTTTATCAAGGTATATTCCTAAATATCTTATGTCCGTACTCTGACTAAGGAATTCGCATTTGCATGCGCTATGGTTATTGCATGTAGTTTTGTGAATTATTATTTTCAATGGATTTTTTGGCTGGGTGCTCTCAAAGATAGTGAAAGGTATGTATTTAGTTTTATTTATATTTACAGTTAATAGATTAGCTCGAAGCCACTTTGATACATTTTTTAAACCTTCGTTTGCGATCTCTTGAACATTTTCCCAGGTGTTGCCAGAGTACAATAATACCGTGTCATCAGCATATGTGACTATTCTACATTGTGCGAGTCTCATGTTACATAACTGATTGATGTAAATAAGGAATAGTGTTGGTCCTAATATACTCCCTTGAGGCACTCCAAATTTTATTTTATTTTCGTCACTAAGAACATCACTTATTTTAACTTGTTGTTTTCTTCCTACCAGATAACTTTCAAACCATTTTAGCGGTGTTCCACGTACTCCAATTGATTATATTTTTGCCAGTAGGATGGGGATAGAGACGGTGTCAAATGCTTTTGCAAAATCTAAAAAAATACCTACATTTTTTTTTCTTTTGTCTAGTGTCTCTTTTATATGATCAACTACCTTCAAAACAGCATCTTCCGTACTCCGACCTGATCTGAAACCATATTGATTTTCCGATAGTAAATCTTTCTCTTCCAGGTATTTTTTTAGTCTCGCGTTCATCAATTTTTCCTGTACTTTTGAGAATATAGGCAATAGCGATATTGGCCTATAATTAGCTACACCATCTTCATCCCCATCCTTGTAAATGGGGCAGATAATTGATTTTTTCAGTGCCTGTGGAAAATTTCCAGTGTCGAAGCTTCTCTGGCAGATTGCGGTAAGTGGTTCGATTATTGTAGGTAGAATAAATTTTACTAGCTTCGTATTTATTTGATCCCAGCCTGGGGCGGAATCAATTTTTAAATTTTGAACTATATTGTAGATCTCAAAACTGTCTGTGGGCAATAAGCCAAAAGAAGATACACGGCTGTCTGCGTTTTTTTCTTTACGTGCTAGATCTTTTTCTGTGTCTGTCATGGTAAGAAGAGTTTCTTTAGCTAGTCCCTGTCCAACATTTACGAAGTAGCTATTTATATCGTTTAGAGATTCTGCGACTGTCGGTTTAATATTGAGCAAATTTTCTACCGGGTTTGGTTTTACAGGAAAGTTACAAATCCTTTTTATCGTGTCCCAAGTTTTTTGTTATTTTTAGAATGTTTATCTAATTCAGTTTTTTCATATGTTCTTTTTACTTTCTTTAAAATTTTATTACACACATTCCTGTATTTGATGTATTCTGTTTTTAGTGTCTCATTATTTAAATCTTTTTTATATTTTGCATGCATTTTGTCTCTATGCTTCATACATTTGATAAGGCCTGGTGTAATCCACGGCAATTATACGGTGCCTATGTGTACAGGGCATAAAATTATGACGTATCCGTTAAAAACGTACCGGTAAAACGGACTCCCATGTGTGAACGGGCCCTTAGGTGTGTTTTATTGAAAACTGAGCTCTGAAGTGGTCGAGAGATAACGTGTTAATGCACAAATAGCGTATTTTTTTAAACTATAACTGGTTTTATAATTGACCATTGTATGCCTGATGGTAGCGAGTGTGAGTCAGCGGTTCCAGTGTCTGCTTTTCATCCAAACGCACCCTGGTTCGAGTCCGGCCCTACACCAATGACTTGTATTTTCAAGTTACTTATGTGTAGATTTGCACTCGCATAGCGGTGAAGGAAAACATCGTAAGGAAAGCGACATGTTTGAGGACCACAATATCCGTGGAAGGACCCGGGTGCCAACCAAGATGTACATATCAGTCCAAGAAAACTCCCCTAACCACGACCCTCACGACCCTCAGTCATGAGAAATACAACTCAAGAGAGAGATACCCGATAGCTGTGGCCTAATAACAGTCCTCCTAGCCACTTACAGCTACGGCAACCGTTTTCACAACTAATACGACAACGTACTCGTATGTTGTCAGAAAAAATAGCTATTAGAGATTGTAAGGCATACGAGAGCTGGCATGCTATACTCGTATATGGCTTACATAGCTAATTTTGGCGGCAAATTCAAGCGCTCATTTTATGGCCTGAGAAAGGAATTTAAACAGGTTTTTTATACATATGAATTTGATGCTTTAATCATAGAGAGATTTGTATTCGAAGCGTTTAATGATAAGATAAATAATATATCATCTGCATATTTCAACGTTTCTTGTTCAGCTATTTTGATTAGATTGGTTTTGGCTTAACTACTTGAAACAGAATATGACGAATCTGTTTGTTTGTTGAAAGAGTTTCTTATAAGAGTTAGCAAGGGCCACTGAAACTACAATTTAATGTGACACACAACTACAAAGGCACTGAACTACTGACTGATATGCTAGTAGTGCGAAGCGTCCGTAGCTCAACTGGCGGAGGCAATCGCAGCGATTAGTCCTTGGATGGGTGACCTAAACGTGGCATTCCATTTTGGGCGCTTCCGTGGGTCGGATGATACGTTAAATTGTAGGTCCCGGCTGTTTGTTTACTACGGCAGTCGTTAAACCATGTCAAAGGCCTTTCGGGCGGCTTGATAAACTCTCGACACCAGAGTTGGCCACTCTCATTCGATAATAAGAAGAATATGCTAGTTATAGTGCTCAGCTCAGCCATACTTCTTCTTGATTAGTAATCTTTATTACTAAGGATTGTGGCGGGAATCCTCGCCAGAATTTTTTCAATGGGAAAGTTTTCTTGGGTAAGGGATACATAGTGGTGGGCGCCTTACACATATACACTGATGACAAATGTTACTAAGGTGATCGCGAATGAATGCACCGTTCAGTTTAGCTATGGAGTTATATATTTTTAGCGAATCAAGCCACTAGTATGTACTCGTACGTAACTTCGTATATAAGCCATCACTTGAAGTAAGCCAAGTAAAATGATCAATTTTCTCTACGCCCCCGGTTTTTGGCGCGATTTTGTTAGCTTTGATTTTAGATGGATGGGAATATTCCTATAACCTCGGTTTTTGTTTGATTTCTCTTCTTAGTGATTATACCTATGGGTTGTTTGTCGACTTGATTGCTTCATAAAATGAGATTGTACCTAACTAATAATTTGATTCATTTATCTAGTTATGGTAAATATAGGGCCAAATGAGTGTGATATAATTTTATGTGAGTGTTACTAACACCATACATATATAAGTATTCTTATTTACAAAATGGAAATAATTTTGACTTTCAGCTGTAAGTTCTACATAGCACCAAAGACCTGTGGACACACAATATGCCACATGTGCTGGCGAGAGCGCCTTACCTGCCCACATTGTGCTAAACCTATTGATTGTAGCACTCTCAAAATAAACCAGCCTATGCAAAAATTGAAAGAAAATGTGCAAACACAATGGTAGAAGCTTATGAGCAACTATTTAAGATCAAAGGTATGTATTTATAGATTCCTCATAGATTTCTTTCTATTGTATCTTTTCAGAATCACAGGTCTTTCACCCAGTATTTTAAAGGCATCAGTGGAGCTGGGGCCAACACTGAGAGGCCTTTTACAATACTATTCTTAAAATAAATAAAAAACTTACAGAGAGTGGATGTGAAGGTATAAAAATAACTATTTCTGACATGGTAGGTATTAATGTAGGCTATTGTGTTGATTTGGTCATTGTCTTAAGTTTACTGGTCTATTGGACGCGGAATGGCACCCGCCAGTTATGCTTTATTTATAAAAAAAATCTATTGTATTATTATAAAATTATATAATTAATATAACATTAAGATCAGGCAAGGAAGTCTTTTGAGTTAAGTAATAAAAAAAACTCATGATTTAATTTACCTGTTTTCATTTTCAGTTGCAGGAGTCCTTGATCAGGATCTTGAAGGTGATCCTATCAAAAATGTCCAAGATTGGTTAACAAGTTCCCAAAAACACTTTTCTGCACCTTCTCATTCAGGAGAAATTGAACTCCCAAAACCTTTGAGCATATCACCAGTTAAGGTTCAGATACATTCTGCTGCCAAGGTTAAGATTCCTGAACCTAAAAAGGTAGTATATGTTACAACAGTATCTCAAGATGATTGGGATAAAATTGAACCACTGAATGATACTGAAGGCAGTGGTTCAGTCAGTAAGAAAGGCAAAGAAAATGTTATTGGACCTATGGATATAGAACCATTTTGTGCATTGCAATATGCGGATGAGAACCAGTACACAGCTAATAATCCAAGGAGAAGCCCTAGAAAAAGTAAAATTGAAACCAACATATAAAAATATTATAAATAACAAGAAAAAATTTGTAAAACAAAATAATCAAACAAATATCTCAAAAGTGCCTTTTTACAAGAAAAGCACTTTGATTCCTTCCAATTCAAGGATTCCTACTGAAGATAATATTATTAATACAATGAATCAAATAGTAGAATCTAATACGAAATCAAATGATGATATAGAAATTACAATTAAAGTGGCTGTTTAAACAAACATTGGTTGCAACATCAGATCACGTTCAGCTTCGCCAGCGTCCTACATTCCGCGGCAGATGAGGTGCTGATTCGCCAGTAATATTTGTATATAAGATGAAGATTGTTAGAAATAAAGGTTGTTAAGATTGAGAGTTCACGGTTGATTATTACAAGAGAAAGTATTGTTTCAATTCACATCCCACAGTCCCAGTAGATTTATAAGTAGTAGTTGCTAGTAAAAGTTCTGCTACTAGTCAGTTAGAGGTAGTCAGGAGTGTCAGTACCAGAGCAGCAGAGAGTCGTCGTGGTAGCCACATCAGGAAGAGGAAGCCGGCAGCACGGACCTGTTCCAGAGGCGCACACTCGACTAAGAAGAGGGTGGAGATTCATCACGAGGTCGACGAGAGGAACCACACCAGGAGGAGGAAGCCGGCCACACGGACCTGCTCCAGAGGTTCTCCGTCAGCAACGTCAAGGAGCTACGGGTCATCGGCCCGTCCAGCACCACTCCCACTGGAAGGGCGCTACGAACCCTTCCCAGTCCTCCCACCACGGCCAAGACTCCCTCGCCGTCACCGTAGGTGATCCTGTGTATGAGCCTGTGCACGGGGTGGTGGGAAAATCATTTCCTTCCTTCTGTCCTTCCCCCTTCCGCTGGGTGTCTTAGGTCTCGTGGCACCTGGTATCCTGCACTTATCTATCTGTGTATATATTGTCTGTGTAGGTATCGGTAGGGCTAGGGTTGTAGGGCAGTAGGTGGTTAAGAGTGTTAACGTAGAGAGTAGGTAGGAGTTAGGGTAGGTGGTGAGTATTCCAGACTGTGTGTTAGAAGATAGGAGTAGGGTGTAGTACGTAGGTTATAGGGATAGGTTGGTTGTAGGTAGGAATACAGCTGGCAGGTCCCTATAATTTCTCTGTACGGGCTTAGCTCCGTACAGTGGCCAATACTTTAGCTAATGTTCTTATTAAAAGGCAGGCTAATATGAAATTTAAAACTACACACCGATCGCGCAATTCAAACGGAACCTGCTCCATCTGAAATATTGGTTTCCACAGCAAAGTTAAGAAGCAGAACTCAAAAATCATGTAAGAAACGCTGTCGAAGTGGTGAAGATGTAACTGTACCCACACCACAGCAAGAAAGTGGAATATTTTTTTTTAGAAATGTTCAATAAAATAAACGAAAGTCAGGAAACCAAATTCAATGAGATTTTGCAGTCAAATAAAGAGATCAAGTCTAGCTTAGACTATGTTACACAAAAGTATGAAGAAGTCAACTGGTCACAGTTGAGGAAGAAAATAAAAAGCTACTGAGACGAGTGATATATTTAGAAGAACAATTGGAAGCGCAAAACAGAAATGCAAGATGCACCAGTATCGAGTTAAGAAATATACCACAATCTGAAAAAGAAACGAAAAATGAGCTTAAGGAAGCCTTAAAAAATACCGCTGATATCTTGAGTATCACGATCACAAACTCAGAGATAAAGGATATTTATATACCTGAGGAAAGCCGAAGGTGCGCCCGCAATAAGAGTTACAAGCGAGGCTGATATAGAAAAACTGCGTCAAAAGTGACTTATATTTAATACTCGTATGTACCTACTTATTACTTACTTATTAATAGTAACTTTTATACTAAGTTCTATTCTGATTTCCTTGGATTATTAGCTGTGTACTGGTTCTCATCCGCATATTGCAATGTACAAAATGGTTCTATATCCATAGGTCCAATAACATTTTCTTAGCCTTTCTTACTGACTGATCCACTGCCTTCAGTATCATTCAGTGGTTCAATTTTATCCCAATCATCTTGAGATACTGTTGTAACATATACTACCTTTTTAGGTTCAGGAATCTTAACCTTGGCAGCAGAATGTATCTGAACCTTAACTGGTGATATGCTCAAAGGTTTTGGGAGTTCAATTTCTCCTGAATGAGAAGGTGCAGAAAAGTGTTTTTGGGAACTTGTTAACCAATCTTGGACATTTTTGATAGGATCACCTCCAAGATCCTGATCAAGGACTCCTGCAACTGAAAATGAAAACAGGTAAATTAAATCATGAGTTTTTTTATTACTTAACTCAAAAGACTTCCTTGCCTGATCTTAATGTTATATTAATTATATAATTTTATAATAATACAATAGATTTTTTTATAAATAAAGCATAACTGGCGGGTGCCATTCCGCGTCCAATAGACCAGTAAACTTAAGACAATGACCAAATCAACACAATAGCCTACATTAATACTTACCATGTCAGAAATAGTTATTTTTATACCTTCACATCCACTCTCTGTAAGTTTTTTATTTATTTTAAGTATAGTATTGTAAAGGCCTCTCAGTGTTGGCCCCAGCCCCACTGATGCCTTTAAAATACTGGGTGAAAGACCTGTGATTCTGAAAAGATACAATAGAAAGAAATCTATGAGGAATTTATAAATACATACCTTTGATCTTAAATAGTTTCTCATAAGCTTCTACCATTGTTTGCACATTTTCTTTCAATTTTTGCATAGGCTGGTTTAGTTTGAGAGTGCTACAATCAATAGGTTTAGCACAATGTGGGCAGGTAAGGCGCTCTCGCCAGCACATGTGGCATAATGTGTGTCCACAGGGAGCAGTCTTTGGTGCTATGTAGAACTTACAGCTGAAAGTCAAAATTATTTCCATTTTGTAAATAAGAATACTTATATATGTATGGTGTTAGTAACACTCACATAAAATTATATCACACTCATTTGGCCCTATATTTACCATAACTAGATAAATGAATCAAATTATTACTTAGGTACAATCTCATTTTATGAAGCAATCAAGTCGACAAACAACCCATAGGTATAATCGCACACATTGTTTTAGTAACACGGATAAATACATAAAGTCATTGAATAACATTTTATCAAGTTTAAAATTAAAATCAAACATTATACTTACTGGCGATATTAATATTAATATTTTATTAGATTCTGAATCATGTTCAGACTACTTAAACATGTTAGCTTACCACGGTTTAATCCAAGCGATAGACATACCAACTAGACAAAAATCTTGTCTTGATCACTTCATGTTAAAAACAACACATAACTGCCAGACTTTAGTATTTAATAGTTTAACTGACCATAGTCCTATATTACTTTGCATTGACACTACTGAAATAATAAGAAATATATCCACTAGTTATAGAACATTTACAAACATAGACGCGGTTAAAGAATCGCTGGCTCTTATTAACTGGAACGATTATTACGCACTAGAGAACGTAAATGAAGCTGCATATTTTCTTACTTCTACCATACAAAAACTAATCGAAAAGAATAGTTCTGATAGAAAAATACCAAGTAAATTAAAAGCGATAAAACCTTGGATAAGTTTTGGTCTTGTAAAGAGTATACGCAAAAGAAATTTAATGCATAAACAATCTAAAAAAAAACCCGAACGATTTAGAACTATTTAATAAATATAAACGCTATAGAAATATGTGTAACCATCTCATCAAAATTCAAAAACAAAATTACTACAAAAAACAGATAGAGCAGTCTAAAGGTAACGTTAAAGAAACATGGAAAATCATCATAGAAATATCTAATTATTCCACAGAGAGAGTTCCTTCTATACCACTTCTAGATATCAAATCCAATCCTACAGAGTCTCTGAATGAGGTCAATAGATTTTTTACCTCCATCGGGAATGATTTGGCAAAAGTTACTCTTGATAAATTAAATACATCTGACATCAGCTTGGCTAATAACATATTAAAGTTTCAATCTATGCCCCCAGTTGGATCGCTGTCACTCTTTCTTACAGATACTGTTGAAGTTAACTCGATCATAAGTAGTCTCAAAAATCGTAGTGCTCCAGGACATGACAAAATAACTAATTTAATATTAAAACGATGTGTAAAGGAATTGTTCCAATGAGGGTTCCAATTGTTTGTGGCCAATAGTTCATTTATGTAACCTAAGTTTTACTTCGGGAATTTTTCCCGACATATTCAAGCAAGCCGTTGTTTCCCCCATTTATAAGGCAGGCAATAAGCTAAAACCATCCAACTATAGACCAATTTCCTTGTTGACTGTCCTGTCTAAAATTCTTGAGAAACTTGCTAATAAACGATTAACGTCTTTCCTTGAGAAGAACGCGTTGTTAGCTGATAACCAATACGGTTTCCCGACTCCTTGGAAGTTAGCTAAGGTAATCGCCATCCACAAACCGGGCAAAGATACTACAGACCCCACTTCTTATCGACCGATTAGCCTTCTTCCATGTCTCGGCAAGCTCTTTGAGAAAGTACTGTACAGACGGCTCTCACGTGCATCCAGTAGCTTGCTGATACATGAGCAATTTGGCTTCCGTGAGGGTCATTCGACAGTTCTACAGCTTGCTAGAGTTGCTGAGTTTGTAGCTAATGACCTTAACCTCAAAAAATCTACGGGAATGATCTTGCTTGACGTCGAAAAGGCATTCGACTCAGTTTGGCATAAGGCCTTGATTTTCAAGCTCATGTCATTAAATATCCCGTTATCACTGATAAAAACTATAAAGTCGTATTTATCACATCGCAATTTTCGTGTACATATTAATAAATCCATATCTTCAACGAAACCGGTGCCCGCTGGCGTGCCTCAAGGCTCCATTTTGGGACCATACCTGTTCTTAATTTATTTGAATGACATACCAGTGCAAACACGGACGCACTTGGCCTGTTTCGCCGACGACACGGCGTGCTATACCTCGTCCACAGACATAGATATAGTAATCAGTCGACTACAGCTTGCCATCGACCTCCTCCTGGAATACTTTAGCAAATGGAAACTCAAAATTAACGAGACTAAAACAGAAGCCATTTTGTTTACGAGAAAACGTTCTGTTCCCACGCGAAAGCTTAAAATTGGCGACTTTAACATACCATGGAGTAGATCAGTTAAGTATCTAGGTATCTTCTTAGATAACAAACTTAATTGGACCATAAACACTACAAAACTTCACATAAAAGGTATTAAAACTATTAATGCATTGTCTCCTCTCCTAAACAGACGTTCTCGTCTAAGTACTCGCACAAAATTAAGAATATATCGCACCCTGATCCGGCCCTGTATTACTTACGCGTGTCCTGTGTGGGGCAATACTTGCAAAACAAATATGAATAAACTGCAATTAGTTCAAAATAAAGCTATAAAATATGCCTGCAATACACCTTTCCGTACTAATTTGCGTAAACTACATTTGCAACTAAGTCTGCCACGAATTGACGCTTACGTATATAAACTGTCGGAAAAGTTTTACCTACAAAGAAACGCTAATAATAGTAATCCGTTAGTTAATAATTTGTGCATAAGTCGACACAATAATATTTCGTACATCGATAAGTATAACAGATACAAACTCCCGCATCACTATTTCTTTTTCGAGTGCAATGATTAGGCCGTATCACTAACCACAGGCGCGAGCGACTAGACGGCGGCGGGCCGTGCACGTCGACTCTGCTCGCCTTACCGAGTGGTATCGTGTAGAGGCGGGGCGCGCGGCGCGCGGCGTTGGGTCGCTTGCGCTTGTGAATGTGATCACCTCATGTTCGGAACCGGTTTCTCGCTGCTAGCTGCGGACGGCCGACGACGGGCCAACATTTTGTTTATCTACCGCCTTTTGGCATTGATTCTACTGTAAATTAGGTTTATGTTATGAATAGCAATGTTATACTAAAGCTTGCTAAATTAGTATATATTTTATGGATTGTTTTAATGTAGACTAAGCATAATTTTGTAATACATAGTAAAAATTATTTATAAAATAGAATATCAAAAGTTTATAAATAAGCCTTAGCTTGTTAAACGAACGAATGTGTTATGATTATGCATTACTAGGATAAAATGTACACTAGTGACTGTATGTAGATATAATAATTATTGAATAAAGATATTTTGAAATTGAATTGAAATACGGTTTCCGTTGTAAGAAATCCACTGATGATGCAGTACTTTAACTAACTACCCTCATTTCTTCATACTTGGATAATAAATAAAATAAGCATTCGACACAGTGTCAATTAAAATCCTACTATCACGTCTGAATAATATAGGGGTGAGGGGTACTGCACTTAATTGGTTTTCAAACTACCTGACTAATCGAACACAAAAAGTTAGAGTAGGAAATTACCTGAGTGAGAGTTCCAATCCAACTGTACTTACGGTGTGCCACAAGGTTCTACCCTTGGACCTACCTTATTTCTCGTGTACATCAACCCTCTTTGCACCCTTAAATCGATCGATGCCGATATTTTAATGTTCGCTGACGACACTGTACTTCTCTATAAAGATATAAGTTGATCACTAGTTTATAAAAAGGCAGAGACCGGACTTTTTAAAAAGCAGTTTCCCGGCTTGAAAATAACCTACTGTCACTAAATACTTCAAAAACAATGCTTTAAAAAACGTTGCTGATGAAACACTTCTCATGCAGACCTATAAAGCACTAGCGGAATGCGCTATCAGCTACTGCATAAGCTCTTGGGGTGGGGCAGGTAAAACTAATCTAATAATAGCTGAAAGAGCACAACGGGCGCTTTTAAAAGCCTCGCTCAATCTACCATTTTTGTATCCCACTGAAGACCTATATAAAAAATGCAACGTTCTTACAGTACGTAAACTCTTCATCTTACAATGCATACGTAGATATCATAAATTAACTATACCTACTCTACCGTGTGCTGACAAGCGGATATTTAAATGTCCAGTCCCCGCATACCACAGTGAAGTCGCCTGGAGACATTACTGTCACCTTGCACCTCAATTGTACAATAATCTAAACACTTACTTTGACACAAAAAAACTAACACAACATAAACTAAAACTTGTAATAGTTAAATGGTTAGGCATGCTGAACTATGATAATACAGAAAAATTGTTTGAAAAATATGTAATGTAAGAAATCGAACAAACAATCATCATAGCATTCATAATCCCACGCACGCACGTACGCATACACACACACACACACACACACACACACACACACACATATACACGCACGTTTACATTATTATACATACACACATTCATAATACACAACAACTATATTTCACAAACATGGGCAATATACAAACCTTTAAAAATACAAACTTTTGAATGTTGTTTTAACTTTTTTTTAAGGTTCATTATAATATATTAATAGCAAAGTATATATTGTAAAACATCTAAGTAATGTTCCACTGGAAGACCTTGCCTTCTGCAACACAGTTGTTAACTAAAGCAGAAGGCAGAGCCTTAATTTCTATGTACCGTGTAAAGTTTTTGCAATAAATATGTTTATGTTTGCAATAAATATGTTTATGTTTATGCATCCATTTTTTATTTTAGTTCTACGTCAATTTCAAAATATTTTTGTTAAGATAGATTTTGATTGTTCTTATCAATAAATCTATAAAGTTATCAATATATTTCAAACCTAAATGGTGTATCATCATTATCGGTAGATATGTTTTAAGATCAAGGCTCAAACGTAGACATACATAATCTAAATACACTCTGTATTTAACAAGTCAAAGAAGCCACAAATATCCTTCAGCAAGGCTCAAAGTGGCTTTGTAAGGCTTGTTTATTTATACTCGTGTTGTAGTATAATATTAATTCGTAATTTAGGCACAACGCGGCCAACTGATCATATCTCAAAGGTTCGCTATAAATTAAGGAAGACAATACCTTTTGGAAAATTACACGAGGTATTTTAAGTATTTTGCTTTAATATAAAATGTACAGCGAAGAAGCTGTTCGTGTTGATGTAAATGTCTTTATTTTTACTTTGTTATAAGTATTAAAAACTGAATCCGTTTTTGTTGCTTAATAAAACCGCGCGGTAACATAAAAAAATAAAGTTGCCCGCTAGACACAATCTATACCTATATCTGTACATAGCACTGAGACAAGACCGGCTGTGAATGATGATGATGAACCACAATCTAGTAATCTTCAAAGCAAGAGTGAATAGGTTGTTACTACGAAGACAATAATAAAATTGATACTTATCGCGAACCAACAAACAAACTGTAGTGAAATGCAAACCTGTTTTACTTAGTTCATTACGGAACAAGAAAAGTCTTTGAAATTTAAAAACACCTAAGTGAAATTCCCCTCTCAAAATTTTATTTTTCCTACCATTAGTAACAGGTGCGGTTTTAGTGCTAAGTTCATAAAAAGTAAGTATTTTTAGCTGGTTTTTACTGTCTAAAGCTCTGCGTTTGCGTGAATACAGAAAGGGTAGGCCACAACTGGATTAAAGTAATTTTACCGGACCGGATAGAATTAATTTAGATCCCTACATCAAGGTTTGGATATTAAGGATTATGGAGGAGCTACCCCGTGACCTAACATTTTAGACATTAAAGCTTTGAAAGAGTCAATGCCCTGCTTTAAATTTCCATTTTTTTTTGTAAAACTTATCAAATAATAAACCTACTCTTTTTTCTTCTTTTACGTGGGATAGGCTTACATTTGACTACAGCCTGCCTGATGTTAAGCATTGCTGCAGCCTAAGATGTAACACGTTTACCTAAAAGATACCTACTACTTGCTACCAATCATTTTATTCTATGACTTTTATAGATAGCCTTAGACATATCTAATCAAAATTCCCGCCTTGAAATCTGAAAAAACGTGGGTCAAGCTTTGAAAACATTGCTATAATTACTACCCTTCCCCACAAATACCTTCAACAATGTATGCTGTCAGTTCTTAAATGTATTCATTATTTACACATGTCTCTTCAAAGAGATGTCTAATTCGTACTCGTCTCTCCCACGATCGCCTCAAGTCACATTAACTTGCAAGCACAATATTAAGTGGGCAGAGGACAGATGAGTCTAAATAAGTAAGGAAACAAGAAGACGTGTATAACATACTGGGTTATTGGTGATTAATGTATAACCGTTAAATTATTATTATTTTCGTGGATTTATTTTATTATTGTATATATTGTTCATACTAGCTGTGCGACTTCGTCCGCGTGGAATAGTTATTTTGGGCATCTTATCTATTTTTGCAAACTACCTCTTCAGCTTTATAAAAAGCTTTTACCCACGACTTCAACCGTTTTCGCAGCTCACGCAACGGAAGCCCTCAAAGATGAATAATTTCCCCCGTTTTTTCCACATTTTTCATTGTTTCTTCGCTCCTATTAGTTGCAGCGTGATGTAATATAACCTAAAGCCTTCCTCGATAAATGGTCTATTCAACACAAAAATATTTTTTCAATTCGCACCAGTAGTTCCTGAGATTAGCGCGTTCAAACAAACAAACAAACTCTTCAGCTTTATAATATTAGTATAGATATATGTATATATATTTTTTGCACTTTTGGATTTTTTAAATAATATAAACAGTTGTTGTTAATTTTGACAGGGGTTAATGATCTTTTTGTATGGGACTATTTTCATCCCCGCAATATTTCCAAAAGTTGTAGAACAAACCTTGTTGCTTTTGTGGTGCTAAAGCCACTCTTACCATAGTTTTAGGCCAATGTTAACGCCTATGATCTAGAGTATTGCCAGAACTATGCTATATTCTAGTCTAGGCTATATTGGGGAAAATTTTTGATACACCTAATATGTATTTGTAATCGGTAAAATATATAAATCAGTTCTTTTCTGATGGCAGAGTAGATCACGCTAATACGATTTTAGTTATTTTTTGAATGTGTGTTAATTTAGTCCAATAAATATATTTTCTTTCACGTAAATAAATCTGTACAAGTTATCCGTAATATTGTACACGTGCATATGTATGAGATGATGACGTCATATCACCCACAAGTAAGATTCGGGGGTAATCGAGTGAAGCCAGGCGGATAGATATTGTATTTATAGAGCTGCATAATGAATGAGCTCAAGCCATTAGCATAGTCTGATCGGCTATCCTACGCTCTGTCTTGTCTTTATCGGTTAGGTATTGTATGTATTTGCTTACGTTCATTTGATGGAAATTTAAAGACGATCTATCGATCTATATATAAAGACGCCCGCGGCTTCTCTATTAGGAGGCATGGCAATGGCTCCTTAGACCTCTTACCTACATACCAATGATAATCCGTTCAGCCGTATTTCGCGCGATGATCGATTAAATAAACAGACAAACAGAGACACAGAGAAACAAAGAAACAGGCAAATGTTATAAAAACAGCTTAAACGTGTTTTATTATCGATTTAAAGTATACCCAATTTTTTTTCTAATACATATCTTCTATGTTCAGATGTTTGACCCTTTTTAGCTTTATTAAATGTAAGATATGTAGATATGTAGGCACAATATGTATTGTATACTCCCTTTTCTTCAAAGGTTCTATCTGTAGCTAAGTGAATTTAATTGCAACAAATGTACACAATTACCGAAAATGGAATCACAAAACTTAAATTAATAACAACAATATGCTTCTAATAATGTTTAGAATCAATAAAATTAGCTCGTTTCGTTATTCCAGCACAAAATTATAGGAATAAAATTTGATATTGTAATCATAAAATCTCGCGTTTAATTTTCTTTTATTAAAGGTTTTAGAAGATATTAACGTTAAAATTAAACGTTTATTAATTTTTATACTAAGAAATATTAATATCAAGATATTACTATCAGGTGCTACTTGAATACAACTTGAGAAACTCAATTACTTATTTCTCACTTAACATTTAACTTAGAACGAGTTTGCGAACGCTTGCTTCTAATTGTGCTAGGAAAATAATAAAAGCCTTGTGCATAATATATTCCTATGTTCTATTTTCATTATGATTCTTGAAAATAGGTATTTCTTTGGCATGAGAGTTGAATAATACTAATAAACAGAGATACATAATATATTATGTAAGTATAATAATGTATTAGACGATATCTGAATAAGGGCACCGTTTGTAAACACGATTCAAACTAGTTTTAAAAAGTGCTGTTGTACGAAGTTCTGCGTTTAGCTTTTCTCTTAGTAATCTATATATATAATAAAACTGTAACCGGTCGGTGTCTGTACATTGAAGATAATGGAAAAAATATAGTTGAGGGGTCTTTATTGATGCACACAACACAAAAATCATGTTTCATAAATAAATTTCTGTTTGTCTGTCGGTATGTTTGTTCGTTATAGACTCGAAAACGGCTGAACCGATTTGTTTACGGTTTCACTAACATATTGGTGCATTTTAACTTAACATTTAGTGTTTATTTCATTTCAGTCGGTTCGTGAATATAAAAGTTATGTTCATTTTAAACCATTTTATTCCAAAATAATGAGAGCGAAGCCGCGGGCGTCCACTAGTAATGAAATAAAAAACAAATGCTACTTGAATTTTGATATTTCTAGTAAAGTGGTAAAATCAGATACATTATATAAATAACTTTAACTTCACTTTAACACTTCATAATCCTTCACTTCGCAATGATAACAAGTTAAACTTTTAATTGAATTTCCATAGTTGATGAAATTTAATAAAGAAAACGCCTTTGGACCTACGTAGTTATAGAACTATCTTGGGCATAGACCTCGTCGAAGCAATTAAACTTCAGAATGAAAAAAATGTTTTTTTTTAAGTTAGGCGAGTATACAATTTTTTTAACTACATGAAATTGTACAAAACGGTGCTATGAATTCAACCTTTATGTGATAATGGTATCGTCAGAATTTGATAAAATTTGAGTATCAAGACGAAAGGTTGACGCGGTCAGTCCATGGATGGGTGACCGAAAAGTGGCATTCCATTTTGGGCGTTTCCGTGTGTCGGATGACACGTTAAATTGTAGGTCCCGGCTGTTTGTCTAGTACGGCAGCCGTAAAGCCATGTCAGAGGCCCTTAGGGCGATTTGAAAACTATCAACACCAGAGTTGGCCACTCTCATTCGATAAGAAGAAGAAGTATTAGTAAGTTTTCCTGCATATGCACTAAAATGGGTTTTAGTGAGTATGCAGGAAAATTGAATGTTATATCTGTTTGCAACGATGTTAACAATATGGCCGTTCAAATCTTTGCCTCTTCAAATTTAAAACGGCAAAACAAGAGTAAAAAATATTATTTAAAAGTAGTACTTAAAACTGTCATCAATAAATCAATATCCACCCATTTATCATTTGATTTGACCCAGAACTATAAATCAAGTCAAGTCAAAGTTTATCTCAATTCTAACATCTATAGTTTCCACATTTCTTTGTCTTTTGAACTGGTGCATTTCCCAAGCTTCTCTCAAGTTAAACAACAAAGCGATAAACGACAATAGCAGCGGTTTCAACGGATTTCAGCGGGTTTCAGCCTATTCAGAAACTGAATAAACAAACAGAGCGTATTCTTGCGGTCTGTGATAAAATAGTTGTCGGAAAATGTCGTATAATTTAGTCCATTGTTTTATTTTCTTTCGTAGTTAAAATTAAAACTCGTTTATAAATAAAGCTAATTTGTTTAGTCGACCAGTAAATAAAGTACCCGGTATAAGTTACTACAAAGATAAGTAAGTTCTTATGAGAGTGGTGAACTTTGATGTTCAAACTTTTGACTTCAGGCATGGTTAAATAAAATTAAAATTGACAAACTGCCGGAGCCACAACTAAATGTCTTAAATACGAAGCGGCCATATGAAAATACTACTCATTATTTTGTAATGTATGGTCACCCATCTATGGGCTGACTGTGGCAGGCATTTTTAAACTTTGGCAATCGACACAGCAGCCTACACAACAGGCATTTTTATAATGGTATAGGTAAGAAGCGAGTGTGGCGTAGCGGTTCCAGTGTGTGCTTTTCATTCAGACGCACCAGGGTTCGAATCCGGCCCTACACCAATAACTTGTATTTTCAAGTTATGTGTGGATTTGCACTCGTTTAACGGTGAAGGAAAACATCGTGAGGAAACCGACATGTTTGAGGACCACAATATCCGAGGACATGTGTCTTCCGTGGAAGGACCTGGGCGCCCACCACGATGTATCTGCCCAAGAAAACTCCCCTAGCGGATTAATTCTGCGGGGGAGTGACGACCCTCAGTCATGAGGAATACGACTCAAGAGAGAGAGGTAAGAAGAACATTTCCTACTAGATCTACACAACATACATATACATATATGTGTAAAATACTTCTATCACGATTTTGTGTCAACCCAATAAATATGCATTGTATATCGAATATCATCAAAATAGTTTCCATCCTTCGCAATCGGTTCCAAAACGTGACGAATAGCCACACTGCATTCTATACCTAACAAACAATAATACCTACAATACAACCAGTAATGCACATGGCACCACGTCACGTGTAGCACGTTCCTGTAGGCTACTTGTTTGTTTTAGAATATTGTGATTTACTTTGTACTATGATATTCTATACTATTGTTATACAAATCGGGCTGAGTGGCGTGCCTTGGGAGAGGCCTATGTCCAGAAGTGGACGACTGCAGGCTGATGATGAAGATGATGATACATTTTGTATTGTAATCTAAATATACCAAACTGACTGACTGACATAGTGATGTAACAACGCACAGCCCAAACCACTGGACGTATCGGATCTTCCTGAAATTTGGCATGTAGCTAGATGACGTAGGCATCCGTTTAGAAAAGCTTTTTGGAGATGCCACTTTTAAGTTGATGCCAGTTTTATTTCTTAATGCGATCGAAACTGCGAGCACCCACTAGTATAATATAAAAGTAAATAATACTTTGGAAATTGTTTTTTATGCTCGGTGGGTATTGGATAATAGTATTTTGTGTACTTTATTGAATTTTGTGGTCGGAGTATTTTTGGCGTTGAATTGGAGTGTATTTGTTTCACATTCATAGGTATAATGGAAATAGATCTGGCCTTACCTATAATGCAGAAGTTACTTAGATGCATGCTCGAGGCATAAGGAAAAGAAGCATAGTGAGCAGATGCTAAGTTTAATTTTAGCGATTCTATAGATACTGCAAGCTACTAAAATTATTACATGTGCGCAAAGTACTACTGGTCGGGCTAGAGTACGCACATGTAACTTGAATTGACTGAAACTAAAACCTCTAAAGAATAGACAATAAATAAAACACTGTTTTTATACTGTTTTTATCTATACTAATATTATAAAGCTGAAGAGTTTGTTTGTTTGTTTGTTTGAACGCACTAATCTCAGGAACTACTAGGAACGGTGCGAATTGAAAAATTATTTTTGTGTTGGATAGACCATTTATCGAGGAAGGCTTTAGGCTATATAACATCACGCTGCAACTAATATGAGCGAAGAAACAATGCAAAATGTGAAAAAAAACGGGGAAAAATATTCATCTTTGAGGGCTTCCGTTGCGTGCGCTGCGAAACGGTTCAAGATATCAAAAAAATATGTATGAAAGAATTATTCCTCTTAAAATGATCTAACAAAATGTCCGCAACAGTGTATGTCTATCTTTTAAGATTAACTCACTAGAACCGTTTATATGGTAATAACTACTCCAAGCGGACGAAGTCGCGCGCACCAGCTAGTAGTGTATAAAAGATAAAAAATTAGACCAATTATTACATCCTTTCCAACAAACGAAATTTAAATAAAATTTGATGTTTATGTAAGTCGGTCAATTATACTAGAGTGAGTGAAGTCCCATAACAACAACACCGAGTAATAATCAATATTTACTCAGAAGTCAATTACGAAATTGAAATGTATTTTATGAATAGAGTGTTCCGAGAATTCAGGACTCAGATCCAGTCCAATGCAGATACGGTTAATTTTCAAGCACAACGTCGATTTTGCGGGTTTTTTCAGGCAACAGCACTTGATAGTTAAATACTTAACTGTCACGAATAAAAAGGCCATTTATCTAAACATATAAAACTCAAAGGTGACCGACTGACTGAATGAAATAGTGATCTATCAACGCACAGCCCAAACCACTGGACGGATTGGGCTGAAATTTGGAATGAAGGTAGATGTTATGACGTAGGAATTCGCTAAGAAAGGGTTTTTGGAAATGCCACTTTTAAAGGGGTGAAATAGGGGATGCAAGTTTAACTTCTTAATGCGAGCCGAAGCCGCGAGCACCCTCTAGTACTTTCATATATGTACTGAAATGACCTTCAAAAATTACGCACCACATGATACAACAAGCAATCGTAAATACAACATTATACGGTCTAAGTGTTCCCCTGCGGAACGTTAATTCTAATTACTTATTCGGTTAGCGGTCGGCCGGGGCAGTTTGTCTGCGTTTGTGCTAAATTATTTACGCTTATGTTTGTAATCATTGTTACATACGTATTTATAAAGCCTTTAGTGTTTCAGAGAATCATTATATTATCTCTCTCTCTCTCTTGAGTCGTATTTCCTCATGACTGAGGGTCGTGACTCCCCCGTAGAATTAATTCGTCAGGGGTGAGGAGAACCTTTATTATTATTGTATATATAATAGAAATTCCAAAAAAAACTCGTACCAAGCGCTATATGGTTGGACATGTATTGTACAAATTGTCAAACTGTGGAACTCTTTGCTGAATTTTCTGTTTCCCTTGAACTATAAATTTATCGGTCTTCAAGGCCATGTTTTACCGATTTCTTCTCGGTAAACGCACTGATAGCTTACTATAATTTTGCATGAAAGAGAAACAGATATAACGTATGTTCGTAACGTATATATTATGTTAATTTATATTGGTGAAAAAGTACAGGAAACCACAATTCAGGCCAACTGAGACCAAATACATGTTAGTAAAAAAATAATCATTAAAGTCGTTTCATAAATAGCAGAGTAATCTCGTAACATATTCAGAAAAAAAACTTAACAAAAGAATACATAACCCCTTTTTTGAAGTCGGTTAAAATGTAATGTTCTATCTTACTTGCAATTTTTCATATCGTATGTACATACACGAAGAACATATACATTATGTATGTAGGAACAAGTTCCAATATGAAATGTGGGCGTAAAAGCTTTACTTACCATGCGTAGAGGAGGGATAAAAAGTTTTATTGCCTGCATTGACGGATAAAAGCTACGAGCGTATCAAAGTGGGTAATTAAAACATTATTGGCTCACGTCATGTCAGTGCCATGTATCTCCTATATTTTTATTTATTTTTATGTGCATGATGTTGTTATCACTGGACTGGCTAGGATTACTAGTTCTCTTGAAGCTACATTAGTTTAATTCCTGCAGCCCCATTTCACCGTCGCACGAGTAGAGGCACGGCAAGGAGGCACCGTTATACAGTTGAGGTTCCAAAGACTCGTACCAAGCGCTTTGCTTCGACTTTCATCGTGCGAACAGCCAAACTGTGGAACTCCTTGCCCGAATCTCTATTCCCCTTGAACTATAGTTTTTTGGTCTTCAAGTCGAGTGTAAGCCGGTTTCTACTAGGCAAGCGCACTAGATCGTAACGTTGCTTAACATCAGGCAAGTTGTAGTCAAGCGTGAGCCTATTTCATGTAAAAAAAATAGATTAAAAATTTGAATTAGATTACTATGGAACATGACTGTGAATGAATGAATCAGTTTACTATGCGTACATACATTCAATATTGAGCTATGCTATAATAACTTGGGGAAATGGTGCAGAAATTAACAAGCTATTAGTATGCCAGAAACGATCCACCAGGACCATCAGTGGTATCACACGAAGAATTTCAGCTCGCAAATATTTTAAACAACATAAAATAATGACCGTGATATCATTATATATTTACAAATGCTTATTAGACATACACATAAATATCGATAAATACCCAAAAAGGAAAGACAAACACATTGATTACATGAATCTGAGACATGAGAATAAATTATCCATTCCTAAAACAAGACTAGTCAAAACCGAAAGACACGGAAGTTATATAAAAATTATAATGTTTAACAAATTGCCATTAGCAATCACCAAATTGAAATATCAAGATTTTAAGACTAAAATTAAAACTTTCCTAACACAGAACCCTTTCTACAAAATAAAAGAATTTTTGGATATGAAACTCACTGAAAAATCATTCTAAACCACCCACACACTTGATACAATATTTATTTGAAAAATCCACTCCCTTTCAGACTTGGCTTTTCGCTGTATTTCGCTCCTCATCATATCCAGATCAAATTTGATGTAAAAAAACTTATGACAATTTTATGTAACTAATTTAGTTTAAAATAAATTAATATTAATTAGATAATAAGTTAATAATGTAAAATGTGACTTACCATAAATGACGATTGTTATAATTATTGGTCAATAAAAAATCTGAATCTGAATCTGAATCTGAATTAAAATGACTCTTTATTAAGATTGCTTGAAGAAAAGTCTTAAACTTTCGGAAAACTTGGTCTGAAAAGACACGTTCGTACGAATCAGTCGAGTAAAGTGACTAGTTTAACTTTGAAAATATATTAGTTCCTATTTACTTTTGACCTAGCTGTGAAAGAAAACATTGTGAGAAAACTAACATGCTCGTATACCAAAGACCACAAAACCAAGGACATGTGTCATATCTATCTTATTTATAAAGGTTGCGTGTGTTCGTTGCATCCCAAACACAGGATAAAACCATAGAACTGGGGCGTGAAATGGTAGGCTTGTTGTCATTGTAAGTACATACATATAACAGTTGACATGTAACGGTTAAGCCATTTCAGAAGCACCTAGGGCAGTATAAAAGTCTCAATGCCAGATTTGTATCCGCATTCGAGGTTATTCAACTAAATTGTCGGTACGAGAATGAGTAGATATTTTATAATGGTTTTCATCGTACCTTAAACCATGTCAGAGGCCAGTAGGGCGCTTAAAACACTGTACAAGATTTCGATAGCAATTCAATCTTATTCAACTTACTCGTAGGTAAAGGCGAGTCCATCTTGCCCCTGTGACCCTACAAAGGATGAGACTGTAGCCCATGTACTCGCAGAATGTCCTATGTTCGCACGCGACAGATTCAATGTTGAGCAAGAAATAGGTGTAAAAATAGATAAGGAAAATTTTAGTAAAATATTTGCCGATAAAAAATTACGAGATGTATTTGTTAATTTCAGTATCAAAATTGTTGAAAAAGTTATAAAAAGAAACAAATAGATATATAAACCTAACTGAATACTATATTAAATTATAGGAATATCAGTTGGGACAGCATAATTCGTTGGAAAATAATTAATAACAATTAGAATCAAATACATAGATAAGATACAAAAAAACCTTGGCCTCGCCAGGGATGTTGGTGGAATTAAAAAAAAAAAAAAAACTTACTCGTAGGTGTATGTTTATAGGTATACATATGTATCAAACAGTTTTTTATACTTTTTTGTTACGTATGGATTAGATATGACGCTTGGTTCTATTTGGATGACGTCATCATATTCTAACAACTGATAACAGAAGTGGCATTTGTGAGTCAAATACGCAGATATGATAAGAGCAATAATATTATGTTTGTTGGTTAGCTTTTGCTGATAAGTTTGATTACTATTTGTATAAAGGCCGCTTTACACCAAACGATGGAATAACTAGTTTTTGTATCCTATTTGTTTAAATCCTTTTTGGCCACTCTTCAAATTTACGTTATTTAC
This sequence comes from Macaria liturata, assembly GCA_964023185.1. Taxonomy (NCBI): domain Eukaryota; kingdom Metazoa; phylum Arthropoda; class Insecta; order Lepidoptera; family Geometridae; genus Macaria; species Macaria liturata. Next base: position 3,202,837 of record OZ026809.1, read on the forward strand.
CAATTCTTAAAAACAGTACATATTAACACACATAACATCATCATCCTCATACTAAGCAAATGTTAATATGAAAGTTTTCTTGCCAAGTATGTTATAATACACACATTCAGATTAACTTAACGCATTTACGAGTAAATCTTTTTATGTAGACAATATTATGTACTTTGAATTCGATTCTAAACTATTCACTTTATCTGTAATCTAAACATAACTTTTTGGCCATAGCCTTTGCTTACCATCAGGCAAACTATGGCTAAGTGCAAACCCGTATTAGATTAAAAAAAAAACATTAAAGTAGGTACGTAATTTTGACTAACTATGTTTAAATTACAATAGTACATATTCTCTTATATTCTCATATATATCTTATTTACATATTTATGCAGGTTTAAAATAGATCCTTGATGTTGGCCAAGCGGAGTTTGTTGGTCATAATTTATGCGCCAACAGCCCAACTCCGCCTGTTTGTTGTTTGCTCTCATTGTGATGCTCCAACATATCACACGCAATGGACTCATCATTATTGTAAAAAATACTGACAAACGTATCATAAACTGATATTCATTCATTCGAAATTTAAGAGCGATGCTCTTGTCTGTGGAGTATGCGCCATTCTCTTCGATTTTCGGCCAATTCCTTGACCTCCTTATACGACATGACGCTTGCCTTCTCTTTGATTTGGTCGATATATGTCCTTCTCAGCCTTCCTCTTCCTCTTAAACTGATATAAGTAAAAGTGTGATGTACTGTTTGTTTTTCTTTTAAGCCAAACATGGTATCTTTTCAATAGCTTTCTAAATCATTCTTTAAAAAAAACAAACAGATTTAGCCGCGAAGCTTCTTTTTGTTATAGCTAATATCACGTCACGTGATAAATAAAATGTGTAACGCTGTATGTAAATGTTTGTACCATTGATTGTTTTGTTGTCATTACTTTTTTTTTCTGATTTAATAGTATTGTGTATGTACTTGAACTATAGCTTTACTAGTTCGGTGGTCTGCAATCATGTATACTGTACAAATGGTCCACGGAATAGTTTTTTTTTACGTAGGATAGGTTTACGTTTGACTACAGCCTGTCTGATGTTAAGCATTGTTATTTACAGCATAAATACAATTTTAGGTGTCTTTGAATTAAATGGTCCTTGAATGGTCCGGTAATTTATTTAAACGCTGCAAACGGAGCGTGAATCGCTTTGTATATTATATTTATGGCAAGGCTAAGCAGGACTATAATAAGTTATTGCTGAAATTTGCTGAAATTTTGGCAGAATTGTTGGCACTTAGTGTTTGGCTTTGTGTAATTTGAAATGTTTACTGATTACGACTCAAAAATCTAGACGTTTTCATTAATAAATATGTAATGAACGACCGCTGTAATGTAATGAACTCTGTTTTTTTTTTCTTTAGAGTCCAACCGTCTTATTACAAAACGCGGTTTAAATTATTAGTCCAGGACTTTGAAAATAAAAAGTGGGTTCTTGTTGTTCAGACATCACATACAAGCAATCAAAATGTCAACAAAAATTGAAACTTTTATTTAACATTGGTACATTTTGACAGTTTGATAATTATGACAGAAGACAGTCAATTTTCGATCAACTAAAACGGACTTAGTCTAGGCTTATATTTAAACCACGTTTTGTAATAAGGCCCCAAGGGTTTTATGTATTTTAGAAATGTTACTAATCAAAATTAACATATATATTGTCTCATCTTAGTATTTAAAATGAAATTGTAATTATTGTGTCTTCTTCTTCTTATCGAATGAGAGTGGCTAAATCTAGTGTCGAGAGTTTATCAAGCCGTCCTAAGGACATTTGACATGGTTTAACGACTGCCGTACTAGACAAACAGCCGAGAACTACAGTTTAACGTGTCATCCGACCCACGGAAGCGCCCAAAATATAATGCCACTTTTCGGTCACCCATCCAAGGACTGACTACGTCGACCATTGCTTAACATGCGATTGCCTCCGTTAGCTGAGCTACGGGCGCTTCAAATTATTGTGTAACCTTTTTTTTTATATATATCTTCTAGGCAACTTTGGAGTGAATAGAAATTATAAAAATAATGTCCGCTTACACAACGAATCTTAAACACATCTACATAATTTTGTCACTTAAATGCGTTTAAGAATATCTTATATGTTGTCTTATATTGTTGGGCATAAGTTTACAGTTAGTGAAGAAAAATTGCATTACGATAATAAAGATTTCCAACATCTAACGTTCCAGTTTGAAAAAATAAACAGTAAATTGTTTTCCAAGGTACGTGTAAGAGAGATTGGATCCTTTGTTCTTCCATGTCTTTGATACCGAAGCTCGCGAAATGAAAGTTCTGGATTGCCAATTTGCAAAACAAAGCGATCGGCCATCGAGGTCGATCGACCATTCTAATGATTGGGCTCAAATTATTGGTGAAACACAAATTATTATAACGCAAATTAACTGCGTCTATAAAGTTTTAACATTTAAATTACGTTTAATGGTTGTGAAATTTCGTTTATGATACGAGTAGATAGATAGATAGATAGATAAAACTCTTTATTGTAACACACATTGAAAAAAATAAAGACAAACAGAAACACAAATGAGTTAAAAAATAGTGCCACATCTGGCGGCCTTATCGCTAATAGCGATTTCTTCCAGGCAACCGTAGGATGGACAGGAGTCGAAAGAAAAATAAAGGATATTGAAGAAAGGATTATGATAACTTTGTTATTCATTGAACGTATTATTTAAATGAATCGGGTATTTGTGGCAAAAAAACCCGCTTTTTGATTTAGTGATTTTCTAATCAATGGAACACTTTAAATATAGTATGTCTTATATCTACACATGTGAGTCACATTATCAAAACTGTAATATTAATCTACTAGTGGATGCCTGTGGCTTGGCTCGCATTATTTCAGGATAAAAAGTAGCCTATGTCACTCCTAACACCTCATACTAACTTCATAACAAAAATCATGATGATCCGTTCAGCTGTTTTCGCGTGATGAGCATTTAAATAAACAGAGACAAAGATCAATAGAGAAACAGATAAAATTTACTATAAATTGGTTATACGAGTTCGTGTTCTGCTATCAATTCGAAGTATCTCCAAACATTTTTTAAAATATCTTCAGTGTTTAGACTTTTGACCCTCTTTAGCTTAATAGATATCAAAATATGATATACTATAAAATAATCACTAGCTCACAAACTCTACAATCCATCTCAGCAGTTTCCTCCGAAATACCGCGCAGTTTCGAAGTAAAGCCGGCAGTAAAGTAAGTTAGTGATAAGGATTACTGTCGTAACTTTTCGGAAGCCTTTGCAATATTGTTTAGGAGTCACGTGAAAACTATTCTATGCTGTGTATTGTATTAGTTTCTAAGTTATATAAGAACCAAGAATCGAGATTGTGATACATATTGCTTTGTTTCTATTTTGTTTTGTTAGCATTTTTTGAAAGTTATGTCAGTTGTCTATCTTTTAGACTATATCTGTTATATTTCTCCTATTTATTTGGTAGACGTTTGAAGTCGTAGGTTTAGTTTTCTATGTTTTTTTTAGTTCTGCTACGGCATTTTTTTTTTACTTACAGGACCTACAGAAAGTAAAGTTTTAATTACATATACTATACATGTAATTAAAACTTTACTTGTATAGGTAATTTCCTAACTTACTCTAACTTCCATTTCTATAACTTGCATGCTTATAACTTGTTTGTTATAAGCAAGTTATAAGCATGTAAGTTGGTAGTTCAAAGTTAGATTTTGTTTGTTCAAAGTTAGTTACTTTCTAATGCATTACATAAACAAGTAAGTAAATAAGTAATTTAGCTTATCTATTTTATGTAAGTACTTATATATAAATAGATTTTCCGGGACATTGCCCACTGGCACACAGCGCCATCTAGCCCCACATTAAGCAAATATTTGTATCGTGGAAACTAGATAACGGTTTTTTTACACGACATAGGCTCACGCTTGACTACAACTTGCCTGATGTTAAGCAACGTTATAATCTACGATCTAGCGCGATTGCCTAGAAGAAACCGGTTTACTCTAAAAATAAGTATGATTTAAGTATTTTCATATCTTTTTCAATCTCCTGGGCAGGAAACGAGTTGCAATAAATTTGACATTTAAATATGTTCAAGGTTGACTGACTTTTAATATCTACAATGTCAAAAATATCTCGAGGGGCTTACAATTTTAATTTTAATAACTCGTTACAAGATTCTATACTTCTATAAATAATTAAACAATAGTGGCACCATATGAATATGAATATAGTTACTTAGTTTAGTATTATAATGTTTTAAATGTGTAAAATTTGTTAACATTTGCAAAATTTGTTATAAATTATGTATATTTGCATACCTTATGGGTTGACTATGGTGTTCTTATGTGATGAAATGTACCATCTTTTTTACCTGTACTCGGCAAATAAATGCTTTGACTTTGACTTTGACTTTGAATCAAATGCGTCGTATACGAGTATATCGTGTTTTACTTCAACGTTTCAAGTAGGCTTTTGTGAATTGTGCCCATTATAAAATTAATTACCAACATTTACACTCGACGCACAAAATGGAGTAAACATGAACATTGCGGAAATAGGGTAAACTGTTATTAAAATAAATGTTAGTACGTGTAGTGCATGCAAAGTGAAGTGGGTTTAGTACGGCCATATTGCGTTTTTTTTACACGGAATAGGCCAACGTTTGACTGCAGTCTGCCTGATGTTAAGCACCACTGTAGTCTAAGATGTTGCACGTTTGCCTAGGAGAAACATATTTACTCTGGATTTGAAGAACCCTGGGTTATAATTTTCTGGAAAAAGGGCTCCAGGTAGAGAGTTCCATAATCTCGCTGTCCTTACTACGAAGGTAGAAGCATAGCGCTTCGTGCGAGTCTTTGGTACTTTCACCATGAATCGATGACGCCCCGCTGACTTCCGGCTTGTTCGACGGTGGAATGGAGACGGAGGAATTATGTTGCGAAGATCTGCTGAACACTTACCCAAAAGTAACAGAATTACAATACACAAGAGTACCTATTAAGAATTGTTAAGTATTTGTTTCAAGTGACTTTAAACTCAAATGCCTGATAGTACAGTGAAAATAAATAAATGATCAAATCAAAAATCAAATCAACATTCATATATCGGCACGAATTTAGACATACATAGTAGGTGTTACATAAATCAAATATTAATAATAAACATCAGAATGTGTCAGTTACCTAAATGTTACCTACCACAGAGTACATACTAACTATCCAGCATAGTACCGGTTAATGCAATCGCCCGAGTGCCGGGCAGGCTTTTAACGTACTAAACTAGTTTCATCGGATTAAAGCGATGTCATACGGCAGCCGGTATTTATAGCAGATCGCCAGCCACTGTGAACAGAGGTTGATAGGACAGGCCAGTTTTAATAGAATTGACAGTCTTTATTGAAAACATATCCCATAACTAGTGGACGCCCGCGGCTACGCTAACATTATTTCAGGATAAAACATAGCCTATGACACTCCTACAACCTCGTACTACCTACATACCAAAAAATCTTGTTGATCCGTTCAGCCGTTTTTGCGTTATGGGCGTATAAATAAACAGAGACATAGATAGATAAACAGACAAAATTTGTAGAAATTGTTGGAACGTGTTCGGCTATAGTTTCGAAGCATATCCAAAAAAAAAAAAATTCAATGTTTAGTCTTTCGACTCTCTTCAGTTTTATTATGTGTATAGATAGCTGGAGTATCTTGTGTTTTCTTTTTAAGAACGTTATAACTTACTTAGGTAAATAAAACTAAAAAGAAAATTCAAAAACAGTTCAGCAAACTCGTCTGAACTAAGAAATAACTGCTTTTGCTACAATGAAAATATATTTATATAGATTTCTATGTATTACTTTTACACTGCCATGTTTATATTATGAACTTACAATATTATATATCTAAAATATATTTAAAGCTTTGGAAATTGTTTTAACCGTAATAAAACCGATTGCTAATGTATTATTTACTTATACTATAATACTTGAATTGGCGAAGAATCTTAGAACTTACTTGTTATTTATGTTATATTGTATATATGTATTACATCCGTTTTCTAGTACCCATGATACAAGCATAAGCTTAGTATGGGGCTAGATGGCGCTGTGTGATATGTCTTGATATATATTTAATTTTATTTATTTTATTCATATATTGTCTGTGTTAAAAACACTAATTAATATTATCTCATTAAACGTTAAAGCAAAAACAAAAATTAATGAATTACATCAACGTCGTAGCATAACAAGCGCGATTCCTGCGAGTAATTACTCGAGTAAACCAAGGCGCCCGGGACCGGGGTATATTTATTATCTTTTTGCATAGACTGTGTTACTCACAGATGGTGGAAATATTGCTCTTAATTAGCAGGCAAGTCATAATAATTCAAGTAACTAAGTTTTCAGTGGTTTTTCCCAAGAGCATTCTAAGTCATTTTTATTGTAGTAAGAATTTTTAAATTTTTTCTTTTTTTCCATTTAAGGCACTGTATGTTGAAAAATCAAGTACTTCAATGCTTATATTCTAACACAAATTGTTTTTGTTGTTCGGCTACTTTCATGTGAGTAATACAAAAACTAACTATAACTAAATTACAACTTATGAGAATATTAATCTCCATATACTCATTATTTCGGTAACTATTTCATTCGCCCCTGGGAACCGACCAATCAGCGTGCAGTTTGCAGGCTTTTAAACATAACGCTTAAATATCTAAGATACCTGCTAACAATTTCACGTGATATTTGTACCTATCACGCGGTTTTATTTAGCATATGTGTATATGTACATATAGTATTATTGCAACTTCTCCGTCATGATGAGCCGTCTTCATGGTATAACACCAGTGTCTCTTTGTAATTAACTTGGAGATATTGCGCCCGGCTGACCTACTAGGAAGGGGATATATTTTTTTAACCCGGTTATTACTCTGCAATTGGAACTGCAAGCGCGTTTACTTGTATCTAAGCTATCGTAGTAGTAACTAGTTTAATCCGTTATAATAAAATACTAAGACACATACATTTAAAACACCTCGTCTACCATTATACTTGCGTCTTATCCCTGCCAGATTGGTTACCTGAAAGAGATCGCTCTTAGTGATAAGGTCGCCAGTTAAGACACTAGGCTTAAGTTTTAATATTTATGTAAATTTCTGTATTGTGCTGGTGTTATTAATAAATCTATATATCTAACCTTCGCACCTTTGGGACGGATCAGCCCAATACCAGCTTGAGGCGTTGGAGTCGATTGAGAGGCGAGCTAAGAAGATCATTGGAGAAGCCACCGTTGCTAAAGCGAAACTACAAAGCTTGGAACATCGTCGCAAGGTTGCTAGCCTGTCTGCCTGGTCTTCTATCGGTTGCATTTCGGTGAGTGTGCAACGGAGCTTCACAATATAATTCCTCCGTCTCCATTCCACCGTCGAACAAGCAGGAAGTCAGCGGGGCGTCACCGGTTTATGGTGGAAGTTCCAAAGACTCGCACGAAGCGCTTTGCTTCTACCTTCATAGTAAGGACAGCGAGACTATGGAACTCTCTACCTGGAGCCCTGTTCCCAGAAAATTATAACCCAGGGGTCTTCAAATCTAGAGTAAATAGGTTTCTTCTAGGCAAGCGTGCTACATCTTAGACTATAGTGGTGCTTAACATCAGGCAGGCTATAGTCAAACGTAAACCTATTTAATGTAAAAAAAAAAAAAAATCTAAGAATTGACAAGCTCCTATTTTGAAGTCGGTTAAAAAGAGAATATACTCAGACTGGTTGCTTAGGTTTGGTGTACTTGGGTGACGCTTCTAGTAACCAGGTTACCAAAATAACCTGGTGATCAAATATCGGACTGTACTTTGTAAAAAAATATATATTTGTATTTCAGTCTACAGTTACCTTAAAACTGAGTACTCAAAGTTTCGTCCTAAACTTTCAGACACTGTAAATATTACGAAGATCTCTCTTTAGGTATCAGAATACTTTCTCTGTTTACAGAGGCCCAACCTCAAGTAAAAAATGGCGAAAGAATAACAAAAACGTAAAAACATTTCACAAAAGAGGGCTTCAGGCAGCTGTTTACAAAGAGCTGAAATAATACATTACGTTGTGTTCGTTTGTTTCCTTTCTGAATAAAACAACATTATTATACCGTATGGTGCGCCTCAGTTACTGCTAAGGAGGTATGGTTGTAGGGTGACCATGTTTGTTGAAGAACAATCTGAATATATAAAACTCAAAGTTGACTGACTGACTGATATAGTGATCTATCAACGCACAGCCCAAACCACTGAACGGATCGAGCTGAAATTTGGCATGCAGGTAGATGTTATGACGTAGGCATCTGCTAAGAAAGAGTTTTTGGAAATGCCACTTTTAAAGGGGTACGATAGGGGATGCAAGTTTTACTTCTTAATGCGAGCGAAGCCGCGAGCACCCACTAGTAAACAAATATAACTGCTCTCTACAAGAACAAGATTTTCAATATGTTAACTTTACACACTTTTCTATGTGCATACGTACACGATGTTGTGTGTACAGGTTACATGCAATGAGCTTTATATCATATTATAATTTATATCATATCCTGCTAGATAAATGTGTACTGTATATTCAATCAATCAATCAATCAATCAATATAGCTTTATTGTACACCAGAACACAAAAAACAAAATATTCAAATACAGATACAAATAATTTATCACTAAATGTCAATTTACAGGTCAAAAGGTTACTTCTATAACTTTTGTCAACGCTTAAGTCTCTTTTTTTGCTATTTCGACTGTTTGTTTCTCTTTTCGTGTGTAACATCGAGCAGGCTGTAGTCCTACGAAAACCTATCCCACGTAAGAAAAAAAAATGTTCAGGTAATTCATTCTCGGAGTAGTATCCTGCTTTCACGCCCACACCCAACGTTTAACTATTTTTCAAATTGGTGTTTATATCCCTAAATGCGTTAAAGAACCGTAACAAGTAATACCTTATCTATACTCGCACCGAAGCAATTCTGAAGAGACTTCGAGAAAACGACTCCGGTTTTTGAGTTTTTTCAAGAATGTTTGAACTGTTTTAGAATATTACATAGAGATACTGAGTGTGTTGGTCACCCTATAGCAGCAAATACGTGAGCCCGCCGCCTGTCACATTGTTGTGTCACCCTGAACTTGACGTACATGTACGATGGATAAACATTTTCTTTTCTTCTTCTTCTTTATTGAAGAAGACGAGAAGATTATAAGAATGAGTGATGATCTTAGGACTTCTTAGCTGTGATGTGCGTTTGGTGTGCGCAATTCTAAAATATTTTTGACAAATCTTCAGTTAAAATTTGATTTTTTAGATGACTTGAAAAATACACCAATGTTTCTAGCAATACGTGGATTTTATAATTAATAAACTAAATAATAAATAAAATCAAAACTTTTCTTACACAGATAACCTTTACTTCACTTTGGGACAATCACTTTGCTCAGTCAATAACCTTTTCATTATTCTTAGACCAAGTGATTAATTTGACTAATTTTGCCTTTTATTTGACTTTAGGTCCTGTTAATTACTCAAAGGGAATTAAGCACATAATTAAGTTAAAGTTCTCTCAGCTAAGTAAAACAGGAAAGGGTGTGTTTGTGACGCAAACAAAGCCTTTTAAGGTCTAAACCGTGCCAAGGTATTGGTTTAAAATATACCTAATGAACCGCGCAAGACAGGGAGTATTGGCATAAGAGGGAGGAGGCCTATACTCTGCAGTGGGTTCCATTAGGCTGATGATGATGATACCTAATAATGTGAAAATAAGTACTTGGTTTGTATTCATAACCATCTACTCGTATGACGTCATTCGAACATGTAAGTTTTATTGTATCTCAATTAGTAAACTGTGTTTTCCGCATTTCTCGAGGAATTATGTTCGTATGAGATTGGTTTCAGAGTTTTCTAACTCTGCGACGGTTTTTGAAAAAAAAAAAATACATGTTTCTATAATCCCATGGAATACAGTATACAGATTAAATGTGTCCATTCAAAAGGAAATAACTCAATGTAGCTACTAACAACAAAAGCAATTGAATTTCGAGTGCTCTATTACGTAATCAAACAAAACTGTACCATGTCAGTATCTCGGCAAATAGGAAGAGTTATGAAAGACTATATTCGTATGAAATACCGTTTTGCCTCGAGGCATCGAGACAGCCGAAGTTATGTAAATACCTACTTACTTGTTCTATGTTTTTTATGTTTTCAATCCAAAGTCTGTTTGCTACCAAACAAATAGGTATTCAAAAGGAATGGAACCTTTTTGCAGTAAATTGGTGTGTCTCGAACACACCTGATAATTTTGGCTGTTGAATAACAATTTATAAGTTATATAGCTTCTAAAGTAATTATTTAAGAAGATTACTATATACCACGTTGGGCGCCAGTACCACCAATCATTAAAATTACATATAATTCATAACGTAGGACAAACTACAGGTACACTACTACTATATTTGTTAAATATCTACTATTTTGAAATATATAAAATTATATGATCGGCCGTTACTATTATGTGAAAAACTCAAAGTTATTAAGTCACTTGTTGGGCGCCATCTGTACATACAATAAATCAGAAGAGGGTCGAAAGTCTGAACATTGAAGATATTTAAAAAAATAAATGTTTTGAGATACTTAGAATTGATTACAGAACACGTTTCAACATTTTATAGAATTTTGTTTGTTTATCTGTGTCTGTTTGTCAGTTTATTTATACGCTCATAACTCAAAAAATGGCTGAACGGATCTTCATGATTTTTGGTATGTAGGTAGTACGAAGTCTCGGAAGTGGTATAGGCTACTATTTATCCCGAAATAATACGAGCAAAGCCGCGGGCGTCCACTAGTTATAAATATATTTCAATTTTACAGGGTAAATTCATGCTTGACTACCACTCCAGATGTCAAAACTTAGATATACAAAGAAGTTCTGCAATTCCTTCAGTAAAACCAAATTGTTTTCATTCCATTTGCAGCGAGTCGAGTGCCGATAGTTTATATTAAGTGGCACTGAAAGCAAATGGCCGACGGAAGCTTAAGAGTGCTCCGCGTCATAGAAACTTCCTTCTTTGAGATTGCCAACAATCCACGCAAGTTGATTCTGCATGCGGACATTATTTGAACTAATATAATGTGACTGGGACAATAAAGTCTTTTCTTACAATACTAATACAGAAAATTAAGGGATAAACTAATCATGCTACTTCTAGCGAGTGTGGCTCAGTGGTTCCAGTGTCTGCTTTTCATCCATACGCACCCTCGTTCGAATCCGACCCTACACCAATGACTTGTATTTTCAAGTTATATGTAGATTTTGCTCTCGCTTAGCGGTGAAGGAAAACATCATGTGGAAACCGACATGTTTAATGACCATAACATCCTAGAACATGACATGTCTTCCGTGGAAAGACCTGGGCGCCCACCACGATGTATCTTTTTTTTTTTTTTTTTTTTCGTGGAGGAAATGCATTTACGCATCCCCGCACTCTCCCCGGAGGGGGGGCAGCGGGGTATGTCGGGCTCGGAGCTAATGGGACTCCGCTACCGACTAAAACCTACCACGATGTCCCTTCACCTCGGCAAGGACGGGTTTCGCGGGCAAGCGAGCAATACTCCTCCGCAATTCCCGTCCCAACCGCAGTCCACTGTCCAGGTGGACCCGCCTCAGGAGGACACCCTCCCTCTTGCTGCGCGAGTGATGCCCAGGGACATCCGGGCATCAACTCCTCGGGAGGCCCTTGTCCCTGCTAGGGGGTATGGGATGCCCCCGCATCCCACGCCCCAGGGCCTCCTAGCGGAGACGGAGTCCGAGCACGAGCGGCTCGCCTCCGTGTCCGTCTTCTGCGGATCGGATGAGCGGCAGGATTCACCTCCCGCTCCCGCTCCTCGGCCTCCCTTTGCGACATCACCGTCTCGCAAAAAGAGGCCACCGCATGCCATGACCTCTCGTCGTCAGCCATCTTTCGCAAGATGGTCGACAAGGAGAGGTCTGTCCCTACTACCGCGATCAGGGATAATCGCGGTCCGAGCTCCGCCGGACATGTCTCGAGAACGTGCTGCGCGGTATCTTCCTCGCACCGATGACACACCGGGGTTGGCTCCCTACCGATTCATCTATTACCCTAGATACATTGTGTGGCCTTATCACATAGAGCGATCTCTTTCAGGTCTTGAAGGCAAAGCTTATAAAACGCATTAATCGGTTTTATCTTTTTATCTCCTTTTAGCTTGTCTGTTAAAAGAAGAGACACATACTCGTATAGTGATAACTTCGTCTTCAAATGTTAAAATGGGCATCACCGTTTGGCTGGTTATCCATAGTGATTGCCACCAAATTGGTGGTCTGTCACACAAAATCTGTCAGTTTGCTGTCAGTTGGACATGATCTCCTTAACAATCCGTTTGAATTGTATCTATGCTATTTAATATAATAAGTAACTACTAAGCACCCGTAACTCAGCTAGTGGAGGCAATCGCATCCGACAATGTTAAGCAAAGGTCAACGCGGTCAGTCCTTGGATGGGTGACCGAAAAGTGGCATTCCATTTTGGGCGCTTCCGTGGGTCGGATGACACGTTAAATTGTAGGTCCCGGCTGTTTGTCTAGTACGGCAGAAGTTAAGCCATGTCAGAGGCCTTTCGGGCGGCTTGATAAACTCTCGACTTTCGGTTGGCCACTCTCATTCGATAAGAAGATGTAACAATTTTGCTTAGTTTGGGGCTAGATGGCGTTGTTTGACATGTCCTAATTTTTTTATTTATTTGCTTGATGGCTTGGTAAGTGCTGCCATCAGTTATTCGAGATTTCTTATAGTTACCCTTGAACAAAATTGCTTTGTGGCGTGTTTTGCGATAAACTTGCTCTGCGGGCGGTCTTATGCGGGATAGGGAAATTGTAGTGAGACAGTTAATCAATATGTTTATTAATTCATTTAGTAGGGCTTCTAAATTATTTTTATGGTGACAATCGATGCAATATTAAATAAAAATAAGTATAGTAATATTAACATAAGCCTACTAACATACATATTAGTCCCGTACACATAAACTGTATCTGTATTATTAAATAATTAAGTATAGCTGTATAGCATAGTTACTGTTATTATCAATAGGTTTTGGTTTTTCAATAAAAACATTTTTATCTTTTTTTTTAATATAATAAAAAAAGTGATAACGGTATAAGTTAAGGAGTAGTGTGTGTTCCTTATTGTTGACGTTCAATCTGCTACAATTTGATATCTAGTGTCCCGTCCCTATTTTCATACACAAAAAACTACAAAAAAATAGTACTAGTTTTATAGATAGACTAGTGGGTGCTCGCGGCTTCACTCGCGTTAAGAAGTAAAACTTGCATCCCCTATTTCACTCCTTTAAAAGTGGCATTTCCAAAAATCCTTTCTAAGCGGATGTTATGACGCAGGCGTCATAACATCTACCTGCATGGCAAGTTTCAGCCCGATCCGTCCAGTGGTTTGGGCTGTGCGTTGATAGATCACTATGTCAGTCAGTCAGTTAATCAGTCAGTCACCTTTGAGTTGTATATATTTAGATGGTATATATATGTTGCAGCCAGCAATTACCTACTAAAAAAAATAGATACAAAAGCACCTTCCTGACCCGGGGCAGTCAGATAATAGGAAGTAGATAGGGGGAAAGGGGAGGTGGATAGTTTACCTACCACCTTTCCTCTACCTTCATTCATTACCTAATGGCAAAGTTGCCACGACTCTGCAAGCGGATAAACTTGGAACTAAAATATTGTTAGTAGTTTTGTAATTGAAAGATGGAAGTGCTGCCACCTGTCGCGCGCAGTTATCTTGGTTGGTCTGTAGTATCTAACTATCTACAAAGTTAAGTTAAAATAAACTTTATGACTAATTGCAGTTGGGTCTTCTTTTGTTTGGCGTTTTAATTGGAAAAGTTCGTTCGTTATAGTGCTTTAATTACTTTGGTTTGGAAGTGTCACGGCAGAATGCATGAATTTACTTATAGTGATGGCTATTTTAGAATGGTTTTGAGTTTAATCACAGCTAAAAATATGTTAGTATTAAGATTTTATGTGAAATTAATGAATATTAATTACTTTCCAACCCAAGCCTTGTAATGAGCTCAGACTTACATATTACATAAATATGTACATATTTGCATACCCTATCAGGGTCATTGTTAAGTGTTTATATCTTTACAATTTGCAAATAAATGATATGACTATGACTATGAGCAACTTATTTGCTAACTTATAACAAAATGTGTTTTTTTTCTTAATCGCTTAGCCAACTTAATATTGATCCACATTCAATCAATGATTCGCTGTAATATGTTTTTTTTGTTTCTAACATTGGATATTTAACTTAGACTTTATTTTTAACTAGTGGGCGCTCGCGGCTTTGCTCGCATTAAGAAGTATTTCCCTATTTCACCCCTTTAAAAGTGGCATTTCTAAAAATCCTTTCTTAGCGGATGCCTACGTCATAACATCTACCTTCATTCCAAACTTCAGCCCAATCCGTCCAGTGGTTTGGGCTGTGCGTTGATAGATCACTATATCAGTCAGTGAGTCACCTTTGATAAAGCAAATTATTTTGTGTTGACTTTTGAAACAAGATAAAAAACAAATAACACTATATGTAACATATACGTTGAGATTTTAAGTAAACGCCGGTATGCCAAGCCCTTTTCTTAAGGTCTCATTTCGAGGTTCATTCCGTACAGATAAAATAACATTAACATCAAATACCATCTTCTTCAGCCATTACATGTGAACATAATGTTAGTACCCATACTAAGTAATTTTACGGATAAAATTGGAACTAAAAGTTCTAAATAGAGAGAGTTCTAAATAGACTTTAGAGGCCTTAAAGTTGGACAGTGCTGCCACCAGTCCGTTAAAAGGCTTACTTAGTTCGTACTTAGCTTACTTGTTATCCGGAGTTCTCTAAGGTTCACCGGCAACGAGTTTTACAAAGTGAAAACTCCAGAGTAGATTTCAGTGAAAGTTACTTTACTTCGTTAATTTACTGGGAACTAAGGTTAAACTGAAAAGGCAGTGTATTGAGTTGAGTCTAGTCGATCTATGTATAGTGTGTATTTACAAAAGAAAAGTATATAAATTTTGTATCCGTTATCTAGTACCCACCACACAAGCGTTTGCTTAGTGTGGGGCTAGATGGCGCTGTGTGCGATGCCCCGGTTTTTATTTATTTATTTATTTATTTAGATTGCTCTGTTTGGTCAGTTGGTTGATATTATTTTAATGATAATTTGTACCTAGTAATGAAATATTATCAAAAAGGAACAAGTAGATCTCTAGGAAAGGAGGGAACCTCTCTGATATCCTACACAAAAATCTTCATCTGAGTAAATATATGATTTACACAACATGCTTACATACAAATATATACACAGAAAAATATTTATTTTGTGTACCAATTCATTTATAAATTTCTAAAAGCTCTATGATTTTTAAAATTCGTTTACCAGATCTGTCTTATACCAATTCACTCACGTTATAAAATCTAATTGTCTCAGCAATTTCCCGCAAAGTATACGCTACAGATTTATGTGGTACAAACAATCGTTTTTATTTACGAGGCTTCGCCTTATTAGCCTGGTTTCGCAGTCGATAACTTTTTACTCGATGCCAGAATGTTCGCAATGCGGTACCGAGCTTTGTTTACGCGAACTTTTACGTGCTTTTATGTAAGACTAGCTGTGCCAGCGACTTTGTCCGCGTGGGGTAGTTATTTTGGGCATCAAATTTATTTTTGCAAACAACCTCTTCAGTTTTGGTAAATTATACCGAACGGAAGCCCTCAAAGATGAATAGTTTTCCCCGTTTTTTTACATTTTCCATTGTTTCTTCGCTACTAATAGTTACAGCGCGATGTTATATAGCCTAAAGCCTTTCTCGATAAATGGTCTATTCAAATGTTGTCAAATCAAAACATAATGAATTTTTCAATTCGCACCAGTAGTTCCTGAGATTAGCGCGTTCAAACAAACAAACAAACTCTTCAGCTTTATAATATTAGTATAGATTTGAGAATTTTAGTTACACAGTCCAATTTTGGTTTTGGGGATTAATGGTGTTGTGATAATCGACCATTTTATTATTGTTTTAACCTATTACAACATACTATATCAGATTAAAATATCATGAAGGCAAAAGTTGTACATGTGTTTGTGCGTATGTTTATTACATAAGACTAAAACGTGTAAGATATACTATATACTTATGAATAAATAAATAACTTTGACTTATAGCGGAACACAATTTTGATAAAATTTGTAAGGAGATAGATTCAAATCTATTTTACACTGGATTAACACATACTCGTAAACAACTTCTTGTGCTCACCTATGAAGTAAAATTCAGTTCTAACCAAAATCCTAAATAACGATTTTTTTTTGTCAAAATCGCCATGGTCCACATCATTCTCGTTTAAAAATAAGTTTAATAAACTGACTCAGCACTGTGTTTAACTCACATGAGTTTATACATAAAGATAAAGATAAATATATTTATTTGACAAAACACTGGTACTACTTAACATTACTTATTACTAAATTAATGTATACAATGTTAATGTGTGTTTCTTGTGAACCCCGAACTAGGCCAGGGCCTGTATCTCGGTGGTTCATGACTGAGAGTAACCAAAATGGGGTATTACTAAGCGATTCGCGGATTTCCATTGTAACAAGTGATCACTTACTCTAATAAACAAAGTGATTACTAAAACAAGACCAATTCCTAATTTGAACATTATGACATTAATAAAATTACTCTAATCAAACCTACTCATTATTACATTGTATTTGAATCGACCACCAAATTTTCAAACTTATAAGATATAAGTACGTGTATTACAGCAGCGCACTAACCTACGTGTGTATGGTGTGTGTGTGTGTGTGATATGTGGTGTGTGTGTGTGTGTGTGATATGCGGTGTGTGTATGTTTGTGTGCCTGTGTTGAGTTTATTGATATGTGGTGTGTGTATGTGTGTGTGCCTGTGTTGAGTTTAGATATCATTGTCGTTATATATCAAATTCAAATTTTGAGTTTGTCCTTATAACCTAGTTAAGTACCGGAGTTGTAGACTTTAACCCGTAACTCAGTTTCTTTATAAGACAGTGAAGTCAACCAGACCTTCATTTTTCCACGTGCCTTTCTGTGCACATGTTTCTTGACGGGATACATTTTGTACACTTCATTGTAAGTGAGGATGTGTATGTATGGTGGCAGACGGGATGCGAATACAGTTCTTGTGTCAGGTAAGGTTAAAGGTTTGAAGGCGTTGGCGTCTTTATTATTGTCAAGATCTAACAATCTCTGGCTAGTTTTATCCATTGCTCTCTGTATGAACAGTTGCCTCACAGTGAGAACCTTAAACTCTTCATAAAGTTGGCTCGTGGGAAACCGTCTTGGTTTTCCAAGCAAGACTTTAATAACTGCTCGCTGGGCCCGCTCGGCGGCAATCATGTGCGTTTTAGCGGCACCACCCCATACACCTATGCAATATTGCAGCAGAGACTGGCACAATGTCGTATACACGAGCTTTTTTATATTCAGGCTCGCAACTGATCTCAGTTGTTTCATAATATATATGAGCTTGCGAACTCTTTTGGCTAGAATCGTTATATGGGTTACGAACGTTAGGGTTTGGTCGATCTGAACACCCAGGTACTTTACTGATGTGACTCTATTTATGCTGTATTGACACCCGCATCTGTTGATAAGTGGGAAGGACATTTTGGGACAGTCTTTCCGATGCATTTTTATAACGTCAATGTTAGGTTCTGTTGCGCGCGTGATATGAAAGCCAACAAAATTGCTTTTTGAAACATTTAGTGTGAGCAGATTTTTTTTATTTATACACAGTTCTACTTCTTCTTTGTGTCGATGATTGAACGAAACGTTTTTTTTTTATTTTTATACACAGTATACTACACTATACACAGGTCCACTTTACACTATACTTATGTAGGTCATAGGTAGTTTTAAAAATGATATAATAGGTAAATATCTTTCCTAATTAAATAAAATAAAATAAATAAATCCTTTATTTATGTACTACAGAGTGTATACGTACCACTAAAATAACTAAAACATGATGTAGAACTAGTAACTTACAAAGGTACGTTGGTGAGGTAAACAGAGCTCTGCACTAAGTGTCACAGGGACCTTGTGTTGCAGGAATTTCTATACTAATATAAAACTAAATACAAAGAAATTCTATACTAATATAAAACTAAATACAAAGAAATAAAAAGAAATCCTATTAGTTACATCAATTTAATAAATAATTGCTTAAATAATGCTCATAAGTAAATCTAAATATCATTCCTAATTAAATTCTATACACTGAACTCGCATCAAACGCCAGTTATAAAACTAAATACAAAGCTAAAATAAAAAGAATCCTTTTAATTACATCAAAACAAATACCCTAGTTCCTTAGCTAAATACCTAAACAAATAAATATAAAGCAGTAATGCGGGTAGTCGAGTTGTTAGTACCGGTTTATTTTACAGCGAGCTATAAACGTTATTGCGCACGCTTCGCTAAGATTTACTGGAAGAATGTTTGTTGTAGGTTATTTACTCGTATATAGAGATAGGTATGTTATGTACATACTTATGTGTGGGATAAACTTTGCTATAAACTAGTGGGTGCTCGCGGCTTCGCTTGCAATAGGAAGTAAAATTTGCATCTCCTTATTCACCCCTTTAAGAGTAGCATTTGCAAAAATCTTTTCTTAGCGGATGCCTACGTCATAACATCTACCTGCATGCCAAATATCAGCCCGATATATAATGGCTTTTATTTACAGTTAATCTAGGGAAAATGTACAAAACGTATTAAAGTCACATATACTGCAGATTTGTGTTCTACCTTTCTCCTTCTACATGGAAAAGGTTGTGTAGAGGAATGCTTGCTATTTCCGAGTTAATCTGAAGGGAGAATAGGATACGGGATATTTCTGAAGAAATGTCATGCTGGTTTAACCAACTTGGAATAAAAACGTTCTTTGAATACTGTTGAATATTTACTGATCTTTGGCTGATCGTAAAATAAGTACTATAATTATTTTTGTCCTTTTTAAAACTGTCTTGATTTGATAATAATCTATCCAACTTCAGACAAAAAATGTTTTATTTTTATATTAGACTAGCTGGTGCGCGCGACTTCTTCCGCGTGGAATAGTTATTACCATGAAAACGGTTCTAGTGAGTTAACCTTAAAAGATAGACATATACTGTTGCGGACATTTTGTTAGATCATTTCAAGAGGAATAATTCTTTCATACACATTTTTTTGATATCTTGAACCGTTTTCGCAGCGAACGCAACGGAAGCCCTCAAAGATGAATAACTTTCCCCGTTTTTTCATATTTTCCATTGTTTCTTCGCTCCTATTAGTTGCTGCGTGATGTTATAAAGCCTAAAGCCTTCCTCGATAAATGTTCTATTCAACACAAAAAGAATTTTTCAATTCACAATAGTAGTTAATACTTTATTTACAATAATAAAATATAAAAACAAGAGAAGAAAAACTAAACATACTACTTCTAACTACTACAAAAAAGGGGCACTTAAAAATCTTTAGAAAAGACTAATTAAAAAAAAAAAAACTAGAATTAAGATATAGATTTTTATTATCTCTTGAATGAAACATTTCGTGTTAACAAAGCTACAACTTAACAAAAATATCTACATAAATTGCAATAGCACCAAAACGCAGCGTAAAACTTACTACTAAATTGTTTAAAACTTCGACAGGCAAGGGCTTCATACATCAAAGCCTCCATGGCAAGAGAAATCCAGACTTCTTCCATACGATAAAGCAATATTTTCAAGGACACTTCCGACCCACTGAACCGTATGCCTTCTTACTTAACTCACCTATTTACGTCAAGAAATCTCAAGTTCTAGAGAAATATGTTAAAATCAAAATGAGGTTAAAGGTTAATCTGTTATAATTTGTATAAGAATACACGTGAATAGCAGGTGCACGTGGCTTCCTGTTTTTTTAAAGGCTTATTGATATAAACTAAAGTTTGACAAACCTTACAAGGCTTTTTGTTTAATATAAGGAATAAAATAAGAGTTTCACAATCCAAACTTACAAAAACATTACGTCTTTGACAAATAGTCGCTGAAAACATTCACGGGTTGATTTGAATTCAGATCTGCTTACTCAATGACTCCTTTACAGATTTAACAATATTTTTACTAACATTAATGTTGTTAAATGGGTTTAAGAATCATTGAGCAAGAGAGCCTTAGCTTTATAATAGATTTACTCTGAGTATGGATGTGGTTTTTTTTTTATTCTCGTCTCAATTGATGGATGAATGTTGAAAAAGAACTCAGTCTTAAACCGACGCTGTGAGAATATACCATTAGGGTATTTGGCCGCAGATTAATCTTTTCAGTACTTTTATAAATGTTGTTGTTCATCTTCGCCATGTTCACAAAAAGTGCGGTCTCCTTCCGATCTACCTGATTTGGCGGAATACTGGTATTAGCACGAATCTAATTAGACAAAGTAAATAAGATTCTCTGAGTGATTGGTGGACGCGACGCGTGACCAAAATGCTGGTCTTTTTCTGGCTCTACGTAGCAGCGTTGCCATCCAGCGTGGATGTACTCACTTAGATCATATTTAAACCTTTCTAAGTGCCCTTTTTGTTATTTTGTAGTAAACAAAATAAACAATTTAATGATAATTTGTAGTACAATTACGTCGAATTTAAATAATTATGTAGTAGTAGTTACAAGTAGTATGTTTTGATTTTTTTCCTAGTGTTTCTTTAATGATTATTGTAAGTAAATAATAACATATTGTTTGTATCATTGCAGGTGCTGGGCTCGGACACAGAGTGGCATTTTGCTCACCGTGGCCTGCCGCACGCGCGGCCTCGCCGCTCCATCTCACACACGCGCCTGCTCAAGCAACATCCTCTTGTAAGTACATATTATCTTTAGCAACCATAAAAAAATAACTAACAAACCTTCTTAGTCAACCTGAAATAACTAACAAACATCAAGTAATTAAATAAAAACCATGTTCTAAAAACATCCAAAAACATAAAAGCGAGTGTGGCTCAGTGGTCAGTGTCTGCTTTTCATCCAGATGCAGCATGGTTTGAATCCGGCCCTACACCAATAACTTGTATTTTCAAGTTACATATTGTCTGGATTTGCACTCGCTTAGCGGTGAAGGAAAACATCGTGACGTAACCGACATGTTTGAGGACCACAATATCAGAGGACATGTGTCTTCCGTGGAAGGACCTGGGCGCCCACCACGATGTATCTGCCCAAGAGAACTCCCCTGACGAATTAATTCTGCGGGGGAGTCACGACCCTCAGTCATGAGGAAACACGACTCACAGAGAGAGAGAGAAAAACATCCAAGCTATATTTCATAATGAGATAATGTCGACTTTGACTTTGCGTAGGTATCATAAGCTTACAGTTACAGACATTCGCTTGCGAGTACCAATGTTAAGCAAAGGTCGACGCGATCAGTCCTTGGATCGGTGACCGAAAAGTGGCATTCTAATTTGGGCTTTTCCGTGGGTTGGATGACACGTTAAATTGTAGGTCCCGGCGGTTTTTCGGCAGTCGTTAAGCCATGTCAGAGGCCCTTAGGGCGGCTTGATGAACTCTCGACACCAGAGTTAGCCACTGTCATTCGATAAGAAGAAGAAGAAGTTTACAGTTAATTTGCAGTCTCTCGTGCATAATTTTTAGTACTTATTAGGTATGTGATGAAATTATAGATACTTATCCGAACAAATGTATCTTAATGCCGCGAGAAAAACAAAACAACCAAACAATAAAGGTATGGAGGACAGTATGCTTGGGTCTCCTTAATGATCACCTTATCGTCATATAGTATTAGTAATTTCTTGTGATGAGTCTGGTTGTTTGTATGTATAATAAGTATGTATATACAAAAGAAAAGTATATAAGTATTATATCCGTTATCTAGTACCCACGACACAAGCGTTTGCTTAGTGTGGGGCTAGATGGCGCTGTGTGCAATGTCCCGAAATATTTATTTATTTATTTATTTATATACTGAAAAATACTTTTTCTATTTATCAAAGAGCCAAATTAAATCCTATTGTTTTTCAACAACCATCTAATATCCCGGACAGTAAATGACCACTCTATCATGGTCTCGTTATCTCCAGATAGCCAGAAGGTCGAGAGCTACATTCATCACACTGATCCAGCCTGTCACATCGCCTCAACCGGCGACAGCTGTAATTTATCGACGCACAGATTAAAAATACTGATTTATGGAACCAGTTTCTGGCATAATAATGAAGATCTAAGCTTGCTTGCGACTTTGGAATAAAGTATATATTTATAGGGAATATTTTTTTCTTTTTGTGGTGATAATAATCAAATGAAGTACGTTACTTCTTTCTGTCAATCTTGAAACAACAATTTTTTGCCCTAATGTACAAAATATCTAGATGTTATACCCGATTTAATCTAAAATAAAAAGTAACATATCTGTTAATTCAGAGTCTAACCTATCTGGCATGCCAAATGTCATCCAACTCGGATCTGCCGTTTGAAAGTAAGCGAGTAAGAGTTGAAGTCAGCTTTTAAATTATAAAATATCAGAAATAAGTATTATAGTATACCTCGTAAAACCTAATATTTTATTTTCCATGATCCAATCCTTACAAATATTTTCTCGTTTACATTAAAATTATCTAAATATACACTTTCCGCGTTTCTCTAAAAGAAAGTTAATTTTCTTCCCCACCGAATATTTGAAAAAGTCTTTGACGGTACATAAATTATTTATCTTCGGCGCTTTGTGTGAAAGTTGGTAATTTTGATATTTTGTTGCTTTTTCTGGAAAATTCTTGTTTAACATTTACAACTCACTTATTATGAGAAATACGTTTTCATATCTTATGTTCGCCGAAACATTTTCTCTCTGTATTTTCGCAGTATGATCTCGTATTTTTTCTTCTTCAAATACATAAGTAAAATTCGTCAAATTGAGATGTCATGTCACAGATTCGTACTACAGTAATATATCGTCTCAATTTAGGTAAATACGAGTATACATACATATATTGGTACATATATAGCTTCAGCAACAGGCTTTTGGCATTCGTTTGATGTAATATGAATCCATATAAGTAGATGTTAGAAATCTGTGACGCTGAGATGTTTTCTTTAGAATATTTATGTTTTGTATCACTTCTAGGAATAGGAATGATAACAGCAGGCCTACCATAACGTCTTATAGCAGTACTGCAGCAGTGCTGCTACGATAATCGGTACTACAACGTCTAGTTTCTGACGTTTAAATAAGGTGGAATCAGTGTCGCGGCGCGTCGAGGTTTTGATGACGTCACGCGATTTTGTTCATTCATTTCCTAGGCGTTTTGCCTAAATCGGTACCATAACGTCTAATTGCCAGCGGAATCATTATCGCTGAGCTGTCAATTTGACATTATTTTGAGATGCTAAAAACGCTGCTATCTGCTTGCGTATTTGAGATATTTTTCAATTTAAATCCTTTGAATTATTGAAAATATGAAAGAAAACTGAATTTAATTGATATACAATGGTTATGTGTGTGTGGTTCGGCACAATTTTTGCGAAAATACTGAACACCAGTGAATATGTGGAGCAACGAAAAAAAATCTCAAGCTGCAGCTATTTATTATTCATCAGCCAACAGCAAGCTAAAGAGCCAACTATCACGACCCAAAACTTCAGCAGGGACCCAGTTCGAGATCACACTACCGCCACAGCAGATGAGGTGGCAATATCACGATGATTCAGTACCGCAGCAGGGCATCGTTATGCAGAATGTTGGTGTAGCCTAGCTTTGAGAACAGTGACTTGCTCAGTGCCCTTCGTTATATACTATTGTGAATAGGGTATTAACTGTTAATAAGACAAAATGTACAATAACTATTTGTTTAATTTAAACATAAATCTTAAATAGGTCCCATCTTGTGCTTAAAGGTATAAAGTAGCAGTATAGTTAGACTATGTACGACACACTATGCCTACACCACACAAACCTATTTTATAAATTAGTATAGTTGAGACACAATATAGAACGCATAAGCTAACAACCTAAATGATATCTTAGAGTTCTTAGAGTTAAAAAGGATGATTAATTAGAGCTAACTTCTGTGTTATATGTTAATGTTCCCCAACATAATAACTGTCGTCCAGTAAAAATAAATTCAAGCTTATAACATCAATTTATTGAAAAAAACTTTTAAGTTTATGTATCCACATCGTATGTTTAGAGTATTCACACAAAAGTAATTTACACGAGTAAACGTTCGTCTACTAAGTGGTTATACTGCTTGCAGAGGAATGTGATCATCGTCTAGCTCCAATAGAAGGAGTATATCCGACTGCAGCCTTGCTTGCTCGTAAGAAGTTGATGATGGTTTGTCACCGTCTTGGTATCGCGATCACAGTCATGGTGATCCACCACGTTCCATCAGCTTGTATCCAGAACAAAAAGCCGCTTGAAGAAATCAACTTTTTGTTAAGAAGCGTAGCCGAAGTGTTTGGTTTATCTAGATAAGTTTTTCACTGTGCATGAACACATTCATGCGGTATTCTGTCCATCATACTGAGTAGGATTCATACAGCACCAAATGTATCACCTCTTAATCGGGGACCCAATGCATTTCTAATATATAAAACAGTTATAATTTATAGGCAGTTTGTTATGGTACTTTGTTTACAAAATCATTCAGTGCTACCAGAGTATTTTTTTTATACCGTACATGACATTTTTTATACACACACAAGCAAAAAAGAAAATAAGACATAGTGATCTGGCAGTTCGTACCATTTCTGTGTACAAATAAGCACGAACTCTTTGGAAAAAAGTTGGAAAATGTACACCAGCTGAATTATATAATTTGTACTTACAAGTTAGATAAAGTCGACATCACACTAGTAGTAGTGGTATAATTTCTTTAAGCATCTCGTGTTTTGGTGGTGCGCAGAAATAATCTGTCATCAGTCATGTATTTGATGTCACTTGTTTTTTCTTGCCTTTTTAATTGCTCGTCCGTCACTACAGAGTCTTCATAAGTTCTTCATAAGGTCTTCATAAGACTTCATTAGTTTCATTACAATTTCACTGACAATATTTTGGTTTACCGACCCGTAGCTTTGCTGGTAGAATTTCAGCCTCTAGTTCCGAGAATCGCGGGTCCGATTCACAATAACACAATAACATATATATAATAAAAAACAAATAGACCGGCCCGCACACAACAATTAATATTATTTGTAAACACCCTTTGAAGGTATATTGTGTTCTTCGTGTACCAAATTATGTACCAAACATACACAAATAATTGTGCCTTTTCAATCTGCAATTATATGTTTGTCTCATTTTTTTCTATGTATTATAATTATTAAATTATAATTGTAATAATAATAATTATTATTTATTTATTATTATTATTTATAATTGTTATTGTGCTTTTTTACTACATTATGTATTTGAAAAGAGCTAAATACGGTTAAAGCCGATATCTGGCAACACACAAGTACGATAGTTTCAAAGAAAATATAGAACTGTTTTCAAATCAGTGACAGTGACAAATTTTGAAAGCAAAATTACTATAGGTTGTGCTATATTTTATCACAAACTCTTTCATTTTATGCAGTTTTAGCGAAATCATTCGTTCAGTGTCTCATCCCTAATCCGCTTGAAATCCGCTGGAACGCGATATTACGTCATAAGCTTGTGGTACGAATATTAGCAGCATTGAATTTCAGCGGAATCGCAGCCGAGCGGCAATGACACTGCTTTTAAAAACGTTGTGGTAGGCCTGCAGGTTGTAAAATAACTATAGAAGACTGATAAGCTCACGGTTGAATAAAACTCTTTTAATAACATGTGGTAAAGCCAGGTTTTTCCCAGATTTTTTTATACTGCAAATGCAGTAAATGGAAATATTTTTAAGATTTTAAGACAAAGCATTTTCTCTTCTTGATGTGTTGGTCAGTAGCACAACATAAAAGTGACATATACATACATTTGGGCGCTTGCGTGGGTCGGTCAATATAACTTATGAAATAGGTCATCATTGTATTGCAGTCGTTAACCATAACTGTTGTTATTTATATTTTAACCTTCGACGATATAAAAAACCCTTGGGTATAAGACTTCGTCACTTTCATAAATAGACTTTTCTTGCTAAATGTGTGGTCCTCTTATCGACGACCCTAGTTTATGACTTACTTATATCTATTTGACCTGGCCAGATACCAGATTATTTATTTATTTATTTTATTTATTTAATAATAATTAAAACGGTCAAAACCAATTACATTAATTATTTCATACTCAAATACCTTACAAACAGAATATTTACAATCACTTAACAATGTCATATAATAATTAATATATATATAATTTAAAAGTTGTCAAAAGGAAGTAAAATAATAATCAGTCCATTCAAATTAAAGTATGTAGGTACATTACAATTCATATTTAGAATTTCTTAATTTTACTTAAATAACAATCACTTAATCTTACATCATGAAATCTATCTATCTATACTAAGTCATTTATACAATCATTAAATCATCTGCTCGCAAAATCTCAAACACGCTAACATTATAACCGGCCAACCGTCCGTAAACAAATCACACGTTGGGTTGGCAGCGAGCAGCGCTCATTATATACAGAGCGACTTCTTTGCAACCATTTATTAATATTAATCATTGTTTTCTTACTCCCAGGTCCACACAGCAGTCCAACAGACCGGCTTCAAGCGTGTAAAGCGGGGCTTCGGGCCACTCCGCCTGCCCGAGACTATCCAGACCCCTGCTGAGCCGCGCGACCCCTACTTCCCCCTCCAGTGGTACTTGAAGAACACGGGCCAGAACGGGGGCAAGCCCAAACTGGATCTCAACGTGGAGGCTGCGTGGGCGCAGGGGTACACGGGAGTCAATGTTACTACTGCTATTATGGATGATGGTACGTCATAGTTATTTATTTGCGAATTGTAAAGTACACAGTTACACAAACAAGATGTGGAAAGTGAACGATGGACATCTGTAGTTATTTATTTGCGAATTGTAAAGTACACAGAAGGGGATGGATGGAATGATGGTACGTTTTCCGTACTTAAAAAAATCTTTCTTCACTATATTTGTACACTCATCTCTGAGTGCCCTGACGTCACACATGGGAATTAATATTATCACAGTTGAAGGAAAAACTTACAAATTTAGTGATTACGTATTATTTATAACTGTATTACATCATGGCATGGCAAATAAAGGCTATTATTATTTTATTTTTATTTATATTTGTACCTTTCTAGAATTTGATAACTCGTTAATTGTCAGTCAAATAGTTTGAAAAACGAACTCTGCTGATTTTTCAACATGCTGAAGCATGTCCAAGTCACTCCCGGAATCTTATACTACCACCATAACAGTGTTGTTTTGATAGATATACCTACTCTCCTAATAATATTAGTTTCCACGGAAGAACCCTGGCTACTGCAACACGGGGAATCCTACAGCAGTAGTCAGGACACACAATGTAAATATTCTGTGCAGCCTAAATTAAATTGTATTAATGTAAATTGTCATACATTGTATGACATACTTTAACATAATTAGAATACTGTGTTTATGAAATGTGTTTTTAAATAAATTATTATTATTATAACAATAGTCACTGCTTGTGTCACCGTTTCGGCGAAAATAACTGGAATAAACGGGACAACAAACACACTTCCATTTCATATAATGTTATGAGAATTAGAAACACTTATTGTATTATTATTGGTCGTTTCTATGTATAATAAGTATGTATTTACAAAAGAAAAGTATATATGTATTATATCCGTTATCTAGTACCCATGATACAAGCGTAAGCTTAGTAAAGGGCTAGATGGCGCAGTGTGATATGTCCTGAAATATTTATTTATTTTTATTTATTTTTTATTAATAATTTTATTTTGTTCCCAGGCGTGGACTACATGCATCCGGACTTGAAATACAATTATGTAAGTAAATTCTTCTTTTCACATATAACTTGTTCATCAGTACAGAACTTAATTAATATATTACTAATACGATGTCAATTTAATATTATTTTTACTGCGCGACAGATGCCTAGCATCTTCATAGTTAAAAAAACAAAAATGGTAATTCTTTGTCATAAACAGAGTTTGATTTATTATTTTAAATTATTTTTTTCGTCAATATAGTCAAATTCTGACATTTAATATCACTATTACTATATGATAAACCCGTTCTTTAATTCAGGACGGCCATATTTGAGAGAAATCTTTTATTCTCTTCATAAAGCCTAACAAGCCTCATTAGGCCACGGTCAAGGGCCTTTGAGAAGACCAAGCGGCGCGTGAAAGCCTGTTCATAATTTCAAAGAGCCTTGTATAAAATTAAAAAAGGCAACTGCGTGATCAGAATGAAACCAGTGCAATGACTTAGTAAGTCCTAGACTCTTAAATCTAAAATATATAATCCAAGGAATTTCACACAGCGCCATCTAGACCGATATACATACACACATTTGTATTAAGGGTACTAGTTAACAAATATAAACCATGCTATGCTTCAACAGTACCTTTTCATTCAGTTGACCTAAGACCTGAAAATCAGCGATCTTCAAAGCGAGAGTGAATCGGTTCTTATCGAGTAAGCACGCTCCATCTAAGGCCATAGCCTTTGCTTACCACCAGGCAAACTATGGCCAAGTGCAAACCCGATCTAGTTAAAAAAATATATTTGCATAACGCAGGTGTTACCCGTAAATACATAGTTTAAATCTGAGTCAAGTACTATACAGTATACAGGTCGCTAGTTTTTTTATCTTGAGATTCATAAATGGGGTCAACAAAAAGTCCAATAAAATTACATGATTTTCAAATACGCTTGTTAAAAAAACAGTCATTACAGAACATCGAAGCTACATATTTACAATGGAATCTACCGCGTGTGACATTACTTCTACAATCACAAGTGTAGCGTGAGGTCTGCCCACCCTTAATGACAGACCAGTATCAAAACTGACGATTTTGCCACCAAATGAAACGTCTATTTGGTTTCTTGTCTTTACGAGTAAGCCACGGAATGAAATCTCGCTGGTTTATCGCCTCTTACCGCGGGGATTTCTTTTATAAAATTTTAAATGAAAATACTTTATTCACGCTCACGATATTAGCTCATTTAGGAGCAGGCGAAATTTAAGGCGAGTTGATATTTAGATATGAGTGGTTTATTATACTGTTAAATGAATACAAGGGAGGTAAAATTTCAATTAAAGTTTGCGAGTTAATAATAACGGTTTTCTTATACTTGTAAATTATTGGAAACTGATAATATGATATAAAGTTTGTGTGTATGTATTATTAGTACTACATCTACATTTGATAAAATGAATATATCTATCTATATATCTATCTATCTTCTTCTTTATAAATAAAAATGAATTGTTGTTCGTTAGTCTCACTAAAACTCGAGAACGGCTGAACGGATTTATCTTATCTTAGTCTTGAAATGTTCGTGGACATCTAGGGAAGGTTTAAAAGGAAAAAATATGAAATTAGTTTATACAAAAGTTTAGGTCTTTTATTTATCGATTGAGGCAGTACGAAGTCTGCCGGGACATCTAGTCGGATATAAAAATTATGGCGGTCATGTTTCAAGCTTATACAATTTTGAAATACCATAAAATATAATAAACTTAACAACAAATCAATCACACGATTTAGTCCAAAAAGGGTTTGCCCTTTATTTTATCTTTAATATTGTAAATATCGACATTCAGCGGTACACTGTTTTTAAATATTCACCCTATAAAATCTCTTCCCTTACCCTCAAAGGTTAAAATGTTAAAAAGGCTGAATGGCAATTAGGTGTGAAGTTACGGAATTTGGAGCGGGTCATGTTACCTAGAGGATATTACAACTTAAACTGAAGTTTAACCTTTGGTTAAAAGGGGCGTTGGAATTGTTAACAGTGGTTCTTTGGTAATTAATTTATGGGGTTAAGTAAGTATTTCTCTTAAGTCGTATTTCCTCATGACTGAGGGTCGTGACTCCCCCGCAGAGTTAATTTGTTAAGGGAGTACTCTTGGGCAGATACATCGTGGTGGGCGCCCAGGTCCATCCACGGAATTCACATGACCCTCGGATATTGAGGTCCTCAAACATGTCGGTTTCCTCACGAAGTTTTCCGTCACCGTTAAGGGAGTGCAAATCCACACATAGCTTAAAAATAGTAGTCATTGGTGTAGGGCTGGAATCGAACCATGGTGCGTCTGGATGAAAAGGGATGAAATGGGGTTAGGTATAAAGTTTATACCTAGTCTAGTCCTTTAGTATTTTATAATTAGTTTACTGATTTAGTATTCAGGCCACTTTATTTAATTTAAAAACTAACAAACGAACACAAAAAACATCACAAATAGCATAGCAGGATTTAAAATTTATCTTCTTGCATTACCTATAAAGACTTCAAAAAAATATTTTACCGTCTGTTTCTAATGATCAAAATAAAACTTTATTGCCATCAAAGCCATTAGCTGATAATTATGATTAATTACCAAGTTAATAAATCTTGTACAATTGACACTTGAGACCCATTAATAACGTTTAAAGCAATAACAATTAATTAATTCTTTTATATTACATATCTGTTACTTTCGATGAGTAATGATTGCTTACCATCAGGCGAATTACGGTCAAGTGAATACCCATTCCTTGTTAAAAAAAACAGCCATAGTAGGTAGAAAAGGGACGCCTGTCTTATTTAATTAACGTATTTTGTTCAAATATAAGTTACCACTATCCCAGTATTATATATTTGATGTTTGAATGCATCGTAGCAATCTATACTATAATAATATAAAGCTGAAGAGTTTGTTTGCTTGTTTGTTTGTTTGTTTGAACGCGCTAATCTCAGGAACTACTGGTGCGAATTGAAAAAATCTTTTTGTGTTTAAAGACCATTTATCAAGAAAGGCTTTAGGCTATATAACATCACGCTGCAACTAATAGGAGCGAAGAAATAATGGAAAATGTGGAAAAAAACGGGGAAAATTGTTTATCTTTGAGGGCTTCCGCTGCGTGCGCTGCGAAAACGGTTCAAGATATCACAAAAATATGAATGAAATGATTATTTTTCTTAAAATAATCTAACAGAATGTCCTCAACAATATATTATGTCTATCTTTTAAGGTTAACTCATTAGAACCGTTTTTATGGTAATAACTATTTCACGCGGACGAAGTCGCGGGCACAGCTAGTTTTGTATACATTTTTAAGCGTCACGTAGCAGCAAACATTTGAATTGTGATGGCAAATAAAATTGTTACTTGTATCTTGTGGTAAAGCACCACAAAACTTTATTAATTATTAAAGCTTTTAAAAATTTATTATTTTATCTTCACATTTAGATCAAGCTGTGTACACATGTCTTTGAATTTGTTCTCGATCGAAACCAGCTTAGAATGTATATTACGTTAATTTAAGAACATATTCTGTTTTGTGTGCCATAATAAATAAATAAATTATGAAAAATACGCTTACAAATATTTAATTACTTTTAAAATTGTTTAAAGTTAACATCAAAAAGCTGTGACATAAATTGGACACGTAATAACAAACATTTAAATGCCTATATCTGTTTATAATTGTGAACTACCACACACATAGTTTTTTTTATACTCTTACTAGTGGGTGCTCGCGGCTTCGCTCGCATTAAGAAGTAAAACTTGCATCCCCTATTTCACCCCTTTAAAAGAGGCATTTCCAAAAATCCTTTCTTAGCGGATGCCTACGTCATAACATCTACCTTCATTCCAAATTTCAGACCAATCCATTTAGTGGTTTGGGCTGTGCGTTGATAGATCACTATATCAGTCAGTCAGTCAGTCAGTCACCTTTGAGTTTTATATATTTAGATAACTACTGTGAAGTAGTGAGTAATAAAAGTATAGATATCACTTTAGCGTCAAATAAATATTTTCTCCCAGAAGAAGTTACATAGTTTGCTCAACCTTTGCCCAGAATGAACTGGAGAAACCTTTACGTGCGAAGTTCTGAGAAACTTTCATTAACTGCTCATCAAAGTATCTTTCTTATTAACTTCGAACTGAAACGAGAAAGTTGTGCTCGGTCAGTAATTGTGAGCCGTTGCGAATCGATTTGATGATCTGACTCATTGATATTATGAAGGTGAATTAATATTTTGTACTGTAAACATTATTAATATAGCTCACAATTACCTATAGGTAAACTTTAAATTAATATTATTTGTAAAAAAATAAGAAAATTAAAAATGAAACATTGAAACACTATTCTGCTTATTTTGTTTTTTTTTTACTAGTGAGTGGTGGGGGATTTGGCCTTGCAAAAAAAAACACATAAAAATTTAACAACAATCCGACGCTCTGTTGCTATTTGAAAAAGGAATAACGACACTTTCGTTTTTATATAGTGGCATAATTTGTTATTTTATTTTACTTACATTGTAACTGCATTGTTACAGAATGCCGAGGCTTCGTACGATTTCAGCAGCAACGACCCATTTCCGTACCCGAGATACACGGACGACTGGTTCAACAGGTAAATAATAATTATTTTGTTGAGTATACCTATTGAAAAAGGATTTTTATATTATAGGAATAATAACTATAAAGATAAAGAATCTTTATTGATACTGTAAAGTTGTAACATACATAGGTATAGGTATAAGTACTAATATCATAGAAAAGCTACACAAATTACAATATCTCGTCAAATTGAATTTATAACATTAAGTATTAATAAAAATTTTGAAGTTAAAATGTCTAGTTTTAATTATAAAATAATGAAAATTTTTGTTATTGAAATCATGTCAAACATAATAGTAGTGGAGTCCCATTAGCTCCGAGCCCGACATACCCCGCTGCCCCCCCCCCCCCCGGGGAGAGTGCGGGGATGCGTAAATGCATTTCCTCCACGAAAAAAAAAAAAAAAAGGTATGTAATCATAATCATACAATGTGTCAACTTATTAACTATTATATGGTACAGATAGTATTTTCGTAGATTTTTATATATTTTTAATAACAATTGCACTAGTAGGTTGGTACAACAGTTTCGGCTGAATTGAGGAGTTATAATATTCTATTTGTTTATTTAATAATTCCCAATTTAGAATTTTCTACTTGAAATAAGGGGCATAAGGATATGTTTTTTGTTATTTTTATTTATTTATTTATTAAAACGGTCAATAACATTACTTAATCAAGCATATATTCAATGAAAACCACTGTAGCGAATCCGTTGACCAGTACTTGATTTACCTCGATTATATAACCTAAGAAAAATTACCTTAAAAATTATATTAAACGTTGAACTCGAGGCCTTTTTAAAAACAATTGAAATAACAAACAACAATAACAAAACCACTCCAACATTTTTCAAGTTCTTGACCTTTTTTCGTTTCTCAAAGTAAATACAGAACAAAGGCCTCCAATCATTTGAATACCTTACAATTTTTCCTTTTTGTTTTCTTTGTTCAGCGCTGATTACAAACCTTAAGACGAAGTTATTTCAGATAATAGAATTCGTTTTTTGCTCAGGTTCATATTTCTTGAGCGAAATATTATAATTACAAATAGCACAAGCTTATTTTTAGATGTTTCATGTTCTTTGAATCTAAATATAAGCTCTAAATATAATTCAAAGCAGGAATATTAACCGACTTTCATTTGGTAAACTAGATTCAAAATAGACCTATCTTATCGCTTAATATAATCGAGTCTTGACATAATGCAGATACGTGTCGCTAAAGATATAATTGCGGTACTAACATGATTTCTAAAATAGACAACAGCCTTAAACATTAAATAATTATATTCATGCTTCTTATTTTCTTAAACTGCTTTAACTTATGAAAGTTTTGTTATTAGATTGTTCGAAAATATCTTGTTTACGTTGTAGACACCCGCGCGCGGCCTTATGCCCAGTGAAGCCTACTTAATGTGAATTTAACACAACTTTAATAAGAACGTGCTTCAACTTGTATAAGTCCTTAGTAAGTGGGACAGCTTGTATGGATCGAAAACTCTCTGTATTCTCTTTACATTGGCATTTATATTTTTATTTAAGTTTAAATGCATACAAGCAGAGTAATGGTTCCTTAATTTTTTACTGTTACTTATTATTACTAGCGTATGGCTGTAACATTTAAAACTATTTTTTTACAAGTAAATAAAGAAACAAAGCTGCAGACAACAGCTAGATAAATCGCAGTGAAGTTAAAGGTAAAAATAACTCGTATATACTCG
Organism: Macaria liturata; assembly: GCA_964023185.1. Lineage (NCBI taxonomy): Eukaryota > Metazoa > Arthropoda > Insecta > Lepidoptera > Geometridae > Macaria > Macaria liturata. The sequence goes on from OZ026809.1 coordinate 3,237,262, forward strand.
CAAATCAAGATTTTTATATATCTAAGCTTTTTCAGAATTTCCATAACGTTTTGTCAGTTTCTGATAAAACTTTACTTTGTTCGAGATTTTCCAACCAGAGCCTTCGTTTTCATTAAATATTCGTCCCTTGTAAAAGCTTCGCAAAATTTCAGCTGTCCAATTAAACATTTATACAAAAGAATCTTTCAAACGAGTTATTTCTTGGCCCTCTTTAAATACACGAGCTTATTTAACCAAATGACATTGTGGTAGGAATTAGAATAATTTATTTCCAACATAATCATCCTATCAACTAGAAAATTTGTTGAGCTCTTGGCTAAAATATAGACAATCCATATTCCATTATGTTTTTATTTTTATTATTATTAGACTAAAATATAGTGTCTGCGAGTGTCCCTTAAAAACCTACGGATCAAATGTACATTACATTATTTAACACAGTGGTTTATATAATTAAAGTACATACATATACGTAATATTTACATTATATTATTATTATTATTTAACATTTTTTTTTACGTGGGATTGTTTTACGTTTGACTACAGTCTGCCTGATGTTAAGCATTGCTGCAGCTTAGGGTGTAACACGTTTACCTAGAAGATACCTACTCGTATTAACTCTAGATTTGAAAACCCCTGGATTGTAGTTCACAGGAAACACAGCTAACCTAGGGAAGAAGGCCTATATCCAGCAGGAGGGGTTGATAAGGGCTGAAGATGATGATGGCGTTGACATTTATATATAAAATTTACATAATAATAATTAACACCTTTAGTACATATTTCGCACAGTGTACAATGTACATGCCTTAACTGTACATATTTTAGTTTACGTTCATGATTTGCTGTATAAATGAATACTAATTAAATCTTCATCTTCCGTACTAGACAAACAGCCAGGACCTACAATTTAACGTGTCATGCGACCCACGGAAGCGCCCAAAATGGAATACTTTTTGGTCACTCATTCAAGGACCTCCTGCGTCAAATATAATTACCGCCGATAGCAAGAAAAAATCCCGTACGATTATGTTTCAAACACGGTTTATAATATTTTATATTGTTATCCCTCATTAACACTAAATTGGACACCAAATATTAGCTTTCAGAATATTACCAGCTATAATAATCCTTTAGAGCTTTAAGTTAGAATTAGTTTTCGCAAAGTTTATATTACTTAGTTTCTTAACAGTCGAGGACTATTAGCTAATTGGGGAGGTATTTACCCAACTAGAGACGTATTAACTTCATGTCTAAAACTAAGAGAGTCGTACCAACTTATCGAAACAAATAAGTGTTTCAAGTTTAATCTACTATTAATTATGTTTGGATACTTAAATTTCAACTCATTTTTTGTGAAATAAATTATACAAAAATAACAAGGAAAATACTCATAAACGTACTACTTAACTTAATAAAATAGGTAAAAAAAACTAACACATTACTTTTATTTACTTCATTAAAAAGCCAATAATAACACATTCTCTGTCTCCCTTAATACCCATTAATAGCCATGTCAGAGGCCCTTAGGGCGGTTTGAAAACTCTCGACACCAGAGTTAGCCACTCTCATTCGATAAGAAGAAGAATACCCTAATGGCTATCCCATTCTTTGCTCGCGGCTTCGTTCGCATTAAGTAGTAAAACTTTATCCCCTATTTCACCCCTTTAAAAGTGGAATTTCCAAAAATCCTTTATTACAGCCAAACTGTGGAACTCCTTGCCCGAATCTCTATTCCCCTTGAACTATAATTTGTCGGTCTTCAAGTCGAGAGTAAACCGGTTTCTTCTAGGCAAGCGTGCTAGATCGTAGATTATAACGTTGCTTAACATCAGGCAAGTTGTAGTAAAGCGTAAGCCTATATCATGTAAAAAAATCCTTTATTAGCGGATGCCTACGTCATAACATCTACCTGCATGCCAAATTTCAGCCCAATCCGTCCAGTGGTTTGGGCTGTGCGTTGATAGATCACTATATCCGTCAGTCAGTTGGTCATCTTTGAGTTTTATATGTATAGATCAAAATGTTATCCGAAGACATGTGTCTTCGGTGGAAGGACTTGGGTGCCCACCACGGTGTATCTGCCTAAGAGAACACTCCTTACGAATTAATTCTGCGGGGGAGTCACAACCCTAAGGCATGAGGAAATACGACTCACAGATAGAGAGAGATATATTTATTTATTTACTAGCAGGTGCTATGTCACCCCTTTAAAAGTGGCTTTTCCAAAAATCCTTTATTAGCGGATGCCTACGTCATAACATCTACCTGCATGCCAAATTTCAGCCCAATCCGTCCAGTGATTTGGGCTGTGCGTTGATAGACCTTTGAGTTTTATATATTTAGATAAAGAATAATTTATTAATCTAATATTTATTTTCAGTCACGGCACGCGTTGCGCCGGCGAGGTAGCGGCCGCGCGTGACAACGGCGTCTGCGGCGTCGGGGTCGCCTACCACTCCAAAGTTGCTGGTATATAGTTCACTATTATTATTTTTCTTTTACTTTAAAATCATCATCATCATCTACAGTCAGTTTTATCCCTTTCGGTTTCTCTCTCTTGGCATAACAGTGGCTATAACATTGTACCTAGTGAAAAAAAATCATTTTATTTTTATTTCATTGGTGAAATAACGAGAATACAATATTTGGTTTTGATTTGCACTGGTGGGTTAGTGACTCGCCTGTTCATAGTGTTCTTTACTTATTTTCCCTATACATGTTTCCTATTGTGCATGCAAACCAACCAACAATAACTAAGCACAAATATTCATCACACCTTTAATTAAAAAGCAACTTGAATTTAAACAAAGTGCCCGAAACTTTGCTCATTAGTTTCCATAGCGAGTCCAGTGATTCCAAACATTTCCAGTCCAGACATGTCACGTCCAGTGGTTCTCAAACTGTCCGCCTCTCGGACCGCTCATTTGTCAGCGCAACTCAAATTAGCTTTCACTTCAGACAGACGGATTGCGTAATCATTAAACTGTAGTTGCTGACCAAATTATTGACACTTTATCTGGTTATTGTTTGCCTATCGTTGTTTTCCAAACTAGGTTGCCTGGAAGAGATCACTCCAAGTGATAAGGCCGCCCTCTGTCCAAATACTATGATCTAAATTTCTTTATGCTTGTGTTCTTTTGTTATTGGTGCACAATAAAAAAATATTGATTGATTGATTGATTATTCAAACGATACCAGAAAATATCTACTTATTTTTCAAAATAACATATTTTTCACAAGTAATATGTCCTTCTAATTGAATCCCTTATGGTTTGTTAGATTTTTAATTCAATATCTTTTACTTTTATTAACTCCAATTAATTTAAAAATAAAAGAATTTGGACGCCTAAAAACAAACCATTGAAAATACAGATAAAATTTGATTACGTCGACACCAGAGCCACTATTTTTCTGTTAAACATTCTAAACAACGTCACAAGATAATTTCTTATACCCAGATAAATAGCTATAGATCTAACATTAGATCAGACCTGAAGTGTCTTTTTTTGCACCGGCAGTGTTCAGGATTCTGGCAATCGCTGGGGAATAACGATGAAAACTGAGTGCCAAATTAGGGGCAATCTATTTCGAAACTGGGACAAAATGGTCGAGTGACTGTTTGGTTACGTATGTTTCAAGTCATGGTTTAGAATCCTTGCACTACGATTCCTAAACGCATTTAGTGAAAAAGGTAATATACTTGCTAATGTGTCTATGAGTCACCGTGAAAGTTGGCCTATGGATGTTTTCTGTAGTAAAACTAATAAAAAAATCATGAAAAATTGATGGTATTTGAACAACTACTAAAAATACATATATTGGTTACTGGCTCAAACAAAGGCAGCATTTATGGTAGACTAGCCCCCTATTTCACTCCTTTAAAAGTGAAATTTCCAAAAATCTTTTCTTAGCGGATGCCTACGTCATAACATCTACCTGCATGCCAAATTTCAGCCGTCCAGTAGTTTGAGTTGTGCATTGATAGATCACTGTGACAATCAGTCAGTCAGTCAGTCAGTCACCTTTGGGATTTATATATTTAGATTGACAAAGGTGGTCTTTGCTATCTGGTTACATATTGTTTCGTTAGCTAGACAAAACAAAAGAGGTACAACAGGCGGCGCCATTTGTTTTGTGTTACGATAAGAATAAACAGTAAATTTGTACACACATTTCACGAAAAACAAATCCATAACAATATCAATAAATATCCGCACACAAATAGTCCATAAACCATTCCAATAAATATTTCGAGAGAAAGTTTATATCACGTTCGTCTCGTGAAAAATACATTCTATATATTATTTCTGCGGGTAGTTCGCACAAAAGTCCACTGGAATCGAGTGTTTTGTCTGTATATTACTTTCGCTCCAGCGAGCCGTATGATTGGTCGCTTTAGATTTGGTCTCTGACGTCACCAGGTTCCTTTTTTGAATTTCAAATTCTCTACGTAATCCTGTCTCTGGGTGAAAGTATTTATATACATATACTTACGCACTTATTTTTGTGTTTAACCTTTAGTCTTTTATTGTAATTGGCTTCGCAACGCTTTGATATTATAATTCCAGTGACAAGCCAATAATTTGATTAATCTTGACTTAAATTAAGAAATGATTTCATTCCGATTCAGAATGATTCAGATCATTTTAAATTCTTTTACTTTTTTTTAAAACTAGATAGGCTCATGCTTGACTACAACTCACCTGATGCTCATTGTCATAATCTACGATCTATCGCACTTGCCTAGAAGAAACCGATTCACAAATTCCGATAAACTGCTTCTTAAGTCCTTCATTTGCACAAATGACGTATTCATATGCCTTTATAATTGTTGTTTTTACATATTCTCTAAGGTATAAGAATGCTGGACCAGCCCTACATGACGGACCTGATCGAGGCCAACTCTATGGGCCACGAGCCCCACAAGATCCACATCTACAGCGCGTCCTGGGGCCCCACTGATGATGGGAGGACCGTCGATGGGCCCCGGAATGCTACCATGAGGGCCATCGTGCGAGGGGTCAATGAGGTTAGTTTCTTGTGTATCTATCCACTTAAAAGCATGACATACGCTTTATCGTAGATTTATAACAATAAACTAATTTGTATTTTGTAAGTTTTCCTGTATGTTTAAGTCATTTTTGAATATACTTGTGGAATATATGTAAATAGTAGTTAAATAAACTATAAACTAATAAACAAGAAATTCAACCCTTCAACGCTTTGTATATATATATATATACCAGTCCTTATAAGTTAACTTCTAGTCAAGGAACTTTGCAATTTGATGAAAAGCCTTAAGAAATAGCCTCATAAACTTCTAAGGCCTCATCTACTTTATCTAACTAAATATAAAAATGTAACAATAATGAGCAAGCGTAGAGTTTCGTCGACATAAATAGAATGTTAATGAGAACAAACATTAGAACTAATTTTATACACATTGATAATTACGTTACTTCATAAAATAAAATAAATGAAATTGGAAAAAGAATTGACTACCTAGCCATAAAAATATAAATATATTTTTCAAAAGTACACATACACATAATAATCCGGTTCCTTGAAAGCCTGCAAATTACGAAGCTTTACTTTACGTACCATAATTATATTCAGGAATATATATGAAAAGAGGAACGTTTCTGAATTACGACCTCCTGCATGTTTTTTAATGAACCTCGGGGCGGGTTTCGCAATCTGGCTCCTTGTATTTTATGTGGGAGATAAAGACGTTTCTTATTTCACTTTTAATGACTGGCTTAAGGTCACATACATACGAGTATATATGTACATGTACGAAAATATAGGTTTGGATGCAAACAGTTTTGCTACAGTAATAGATTAGTAAAAATACCAGTATAGTAAATTTTATGTCTATATTTTTTCACGACAGTAAAGTCCGGATTATAATTGCAATTAATATGTAATCTTCTTCTTGTCGAATAAGAGTGGCCAACTCTGGTGTCGAGTGTTTATCAAACCGCCTTAAGGGGCCTCTGACATGGCCAATATAATAAAAATAATAATAATGTTCTGTGACATGAAAATATTATTTTGTGTTTGAGTACAACAAATTAAGTAAAAAAGACAATTATCAACAACACCTTAAGTCACACTTACAAACACACCAGTATACGCAATCTCAAAAGACACATAAACACGTAGCACACACACACACCCATACGCACACGCGAACGCACACATATGCACATACAAACACACACACACAAACATCCAAAACTAATCGCCAATACTTCACGCATAACATCATTGTAAATATATAAATAGCTGTTCATATTATATTATATAAAATAGATTAAGTAATATCATATTATGTATAAACAATAACTAGACATAGACTATTTTGTAATCACTTAACATACTACATTATTTTAAGTTGTTTAAGTTGTAAACTAGAACCCCCGGAAGAACCTGCCTCTCTACGACACAGTTTTTTACTAATGTAAGAGGCAGAGCTATTTGTAAAGTGTAACATATTGTTTTGTTTACAATAAATTTATCTTTATCTTTATCTTATCTTTAGTAGGTTGGAAAATTAAAAAGAGTTTTTTTTAAACTTTCGAATGTAAAGAATAAGTAAGAACTAAGTTAGTTTAATTCAGGAAGTTTTTACAACTTAATCTATACATATCATAAATCTGAAGAGGGTCGAAAGACTGAACATTGATGATATTGAAAAAAATGTTTGAAATCTTCCATTTCACCATCGTACGAGTAGGGGTTCGGCAAGGAGGCACCGTTATACAGTTGAGGTTCCAAAGACTCGCACACAGCGTTTTGCTTCGACTTTCATCGTGCGAACAGCCAAACTGTGAAACTCCTTGCCCGAATCTCTATTCCCCTTGAACTATCATTTGTCGGTCTTCAAGTCGAGGGTAAGCCGGTTTCTTCTAGGCAAGCGCGCTAGATCGTAGATTATAACGTTGCTTAACATCAGGCAAGTTGTAGTCAAGCGTAAGCCTATATCATGTAAATAAAATAAAAAGATCACGTTCCAACAATTTCTAGAAATGTTGTCTGTTTATTTGTCTCTGTTTATTTAAACGCTCATCGCGCAAAAACGGCTGAACGGTTCATCATGGATTTTGGTATGAAGATAGTATGAAGTCTTTAACTCTGAAGGCATTTTACATGTTTTTAGATTTTTAGTTTTCTATTTGTTAAATATTATTAAGTTGTATTAGTTTTAGTAGGTACGCCAGCTTTACTGTTTTCTTATCGTTGTTTTCCAAACTAGGTTGCCTGGAAGAGATCACTCTAAGTGATAAGGCCACCCTCTGTCCCAATACTATGGTCTACATTTTTTTATGCTTGTGTTCTTTTGTTATCGGTGTACAATAAATAATTATTGATTGATTGATTGATTGATTGATTGAAGTCTTAGGAGTGTCACAGGCTACTTTTTCCAAATTCAAAATTCTTTTTTTATTGCGAAATATACAATTACATAATACAATTTACATTTTAGAATATCTTAATAATGCGAGCGAAGCCGCGTGCGTTCACTAGTCCAAAATAACTATCTACTTACTATACTTGTAGGTACATGACTAATAGACTTGTAATAGGTATTTCTGAAGGCATTTTCCTACCGCGGTAATGGAAAAATTATTTCCTCGCCTCTTGGATATTTATTTCGGAATCCAACAGGGAATGGTAAGGGATCGTATTTATTCCGCCATTTTATATTTATTTGTGTGGAATATTTTTAGCACCTCTTTTGATGATGTTCATTTATGGGGATCTTCGTTCAATTATCGTAACAATTGTGTTAGAAATGCAGTTAATATCGAAGCGCCCGTAGCTCAGCTAGCGGTGCGATTAGTAATGTCTTGGATGGGTGACCAAAAAGTGGCATTCAATTTTGGGTGCTTCCGTGGGTCGAATGACACCTTAAAATGTAGGTCCCGGCTGTTCGTCATAGCACGTCAGTCGTTAAGCCATGTCAGAGGCCCTTATAAAATAAAATAAAATAAAAAAGCCTTTATTTCTATCACATTATTCCTTTCTTGCACACTACTTATATATATTATTATTAAAAATTAATATTACCATTATGATATATATACATACACCCTTTACCAATTTAACCATAATATATTTAAATTTTGCACGTGACAGAATTGATAACAATGAAATATTTTCTGTTTACATGATTTCTTTTTTAAACTTATACACTTTTAATATCTTAGAACCATTTATGTTGTACTTAATAGTTATAAAAATTTACATCACTAAATCATCACAACACATATGTACCTACTGCAATCTTTACATGTATTATTCATTAAGAAGAACTAATTGCAGTTGCAGTTGCAGTTGCATTTTTAAATTTTACCAACTTCTGTTACAATAATACAGTTCTATTTTGTAGACATGTTATAACCAAATAGGTATGAGTTATCTCAATTATTTTACTTAATTTTATTTTACCATTAATTATAACCCTCAGAGGCCCTTAGTGTAGCTTTATTAACTCTCGACACCAGAGTTGTCCACTCTCATTCGATAAGAAGATCGTATGGGAGTAACCAACTTTAGTGTCAATCCTTTTCAAACAACCCTTAGGCTCACTAATAACTAAAGGTCAAAATTAAAATAAAGATTACAACATTATAAATGCTCGCCTCCTCTCGTTTAAAATGTAAATAAGCATGTATACATATATATGTATGATGATTATACATAGCGAGGATCCAATTTGAGCTCTAATTTAATTTGCCTTTCAATTACGCAGGAATGAGTCAAATTTATCCCAGCGCTTTATTAAAACGGCATATAATTGGAAAATTTAAAATAGAAGAGAAAATACCCACCGAAATAAACAGGCCGTGATAATTGACTTATTATTGTGTTGTTTTTTGGACTGGCCTGTTAGCTTAGTTGGTAGTGGCTCTGCCTTCTAATCTAGTGATCGCGGGTTCGATTCCCGCATGACACAAGTAATTATGTACTTAAAAAAAAAAAAAACTTGTGTTGAGTCTGGTCGTTTGTATGTATAATAAGTATGTATTTACAAAAGAAAAGTATATTAAGTATTATATCCGTTATCTAGTACCCACGACACAAGCGTTTGCTTAGTGTGGGGCTAGATGGCGCTGTGTGCAATGTCCCGGAATATTTATTTATTTTATTTGTTTTTATTACTTTACAATTTTATTCGCGTGTGCTGTATATCATATTAGTGAATAAGAATCGAATATGTATTTTTTAACTTATTTGACTGAGAAGTGGCTGCAAATTCATCAGTACATAATATAAAGCAAAGTCTATATGTTACGATCTTTGAAACTACACCACTGATTTTAATGCCGTTTTTTTAGAGACATACGCGCTTCTCTAATCTGGCATATAATTGGCAAATTTAAAATAGGAGCGTAAATACTCTCTGAAATAAACAGGCCGTGATTGCATGATTCAAGAGTGAGGTATATACGCATGAAGCCGCGGTCAAAAGCTAGTAGACTATAGAAAAAGACGATATACCTATTATTATGTACTTGTATCCGTAGCTTAACGCTCAAGGAGCGTAGCACTTCTCGTAGCACTTCTACGTCCGTAGAGGGTGCTTTGCTACGAAAGTGCTACGACCTCTACGAAAGGTCTTACAAAGTAGAATTCACTGTTGTTACGTGCACTGAGCAATTGAGAATTGTAAGTCTTCTGTTATCTTTGGCGCATTGTCTTAAAAATGTGATCACATCTGATGATGATGATAACTTCTTAATTACAAATAAAAGGTTTATCATCATCATAGTTATTACCTTTTACTCGGAATGACAATTTAAATAATGTCTCTTAATTCAAGTTGTCTCTTGGCATAGACTTCTTCTAACGATTTCTATTGAACCATGTCTTGATCACATCTAATGACTACTATTAAATACTTGAATATACGTGAATTTATATTGTACAATATTGCATTGAGTAAGTTCGAGAAAAAAACTTAAGATGTATCACTTTTTCATAACTTATTTTACAATAATTAATGAGTTTTGTAAGCATCTGATCTACGGGTTCTTTTACACAACATATGTGCCCTCACTAATATAATTAGTTCGATACAAGTTAATTGATATTAAACGTTGTTCGTTATAATTCATCTTTGATATTATTATTTATTCAGTTGACGCATTTTTAAGGTAAAAAGTTACGAAACACGATTATTCCCAACACGTCAAGGTTTCGACTCAAGTTGAGTAATTTTACTTTATCCTGTCGTGGTTTAGTCGCTGCGTGAGCTCCCAAATTGGATTAAATCTCGACCTTTGCTACTTCAAGCACTGGAATCACAGCCAATAGACAGGTAATTCTTGCAAAATAATAACCAACAACTAATAAAATCGATATTTACATAAAAATATAATTCGCTTAAGTGGTTTCATGTTTCTTTTTTTCTTACACAAGCGTTTGCTTAGAGTGGGGCTAGATGGCGCTGTGTGCAATGTCCCGGAATATTTATTTATTTATTTATTCATTATCCGTCTTATACAAAATGTAACAAAGTGGCAGTTCATTGTAATTTTTCATATGAAAGTAGTTAACAAGAGCATTATTCAATGCTACATTGTTTTGAAACACTGTTAACATGGCTGTGACTATAGTTTACTATAATTATAATACATCTTCACACTGAACATTACAAAGACAAAAGGAAAAAAATATGCACAAAAATAAAAGTTAAACTTTAAACGTGTTTAAATTCACCAAGTACTTATGATACTGAATAGTGCGCGAGAGTATCGTTTCTTCGTCGCGTTCAAATGGTTCACTATTAATCCAGGACAGATGTGTGTGATCGTGACTAATTCTGATGTCGGCAGTTTTTAAAGCGCTCTCAAAGGTATCTGGTTTTTAAGATGTCTTCACTACATATTGTCTATGACGTCAAGTTTCGTAATTGAAGCTTAGCGTAGTCTAAAAACGTGTTGAACAAAATCATAATTCAAGCTAAGACTCGGGGCTTAGAAGCCTGAGGCTTTACTGAACTGAATAAGATTTAGGTTAGTAAAGTTTTAAGATGATTTATTCTCACTGAATTTCTCAACGCAATACTTTCTTAGTAAACAACAAAATGTTATAAAATACTTAAATATGAAAACATATCTCGTCTAACATATGTTAAGACTTTAATAAAAAGAGCTAAGTAGATCTTATTTTTTTGTTAATATTCAGATAAAAATACGTAAACGAATACTGGTGCCACCATTATATAGCAAAATGACTTGCAATGACCAAAAATAGTGAGTAGACACAAAATAATATTATACTAAAAAAAATTCTTCGTCAAGTTTACTAACATTTCTTTTATCAAAAATAAACCGTTATTTTGGCGTGTCTGGTTATTTTCGCCGAGCTTTTACGTCAATAGGCTGAAAGACCCGAGCTTTCAAATGAAGGCTTCGACGGGTGACTCTGGACAGATATGAAGAGGTGTCATGGGGTGAAAGATCTTGCTTGTACAGGGGTAGTCGGCGTTGAAATACATGGAGTAATTATAGGAATTCACGTGTCTCAATTAATAACTATTATTGATTAAATAATAATAATCAAAACGGCAGTGGCCAATCACATTAATTATTACAGCTAACAAAGAAAAAGTCGATATAACTTACAAATATTGACTTATTTATTTTTGGGAATGAAATTAAGCTTCGTGATCCTAAATAACTTATGTTGTCCGTGACTGTGTTTTGGCACGAAAGAGAAAAAAAAAAAACACACTTTCCTTTTAAGAAATATTTAAAATAATATAGTTATTTGATCTTGTGAATGTACTTTATTTTTGACATCGTAATAAAACTTACAGGAATATTATATTTCACATATTATAATAAAGCAGTAGATGGTCATAATTCCAAACATAAAAGATATTAGAAAAAATATTGTTTGTGCATACTTTAAATCCATAAGAGAACACGTTTCAGCAGTTTTTAGATTTGTTGTCTGTTTATCTGTTTGCCGGTTTATTTAAACGCTCATAACGCAAAAACGGCTAAATGGATCATCATAATTTTTGGTATGTAGGTAATATAAGGTCTTAGAAGTGTCATAGGCTACTTTTTTCTCAAAATAATGCGAGCGAAGCCGCGGGCGTCCACTAGTTTAAAATGCGGTAGGTATCACCAGGTTACAAATTATGCTTAGTATCTCTGTATCCACATAGCAGTAAATGGGACAGTTATCCGTAATCTCTGCCATATTTCTACTGACACGTGTCACACGTATACGATACTAAGAAAGGTATAAATGGACGTTAATGTACCTCGAAGGAAAGTGTAATAAGAAGGCTCATCTGTACTTACTTATATATGTAGGTACTTACATACTTTTTTTTATATATAGGTAAGGTTAATAGGGTTATTACTAAAATACTGGAATACCACCTTGTACTGCTGGATGTAAGTTTTAAACTCCTGTACTAATATAATATAAATCTAAGTAATAACTGTAGTTATTCTGGAATAATAAAAGAATTTGTATATATTTTATGAATATAAGAAACATTAACATACTACATAGATTCATAAAATTTCACTTAAACAGTCTATTTATTGCCTTTTAACTTTTGTGTAATTTCGTATGAAGTTAGATTTAAATCCATTTTATGGGCAGTGCTTTTAATGATAAATATATAAACTAAAAAAAGTACTAAGAACTTCTTAAATCCAAGACCTTATTACAAAGTAAAACCGCAAGGATCAGTCGGTCAGTGCTGTTTCTGTTTATGGAGAATAATTAACTACTCAGTAAAACGGCGCTGCTAGAAATATAGCTAAATAATCTAACCAAAGTCTCTTTTGTATAAGTCAATACAAAAGAGAGTTTAGTAGTTAAATTCCTTATGTTCTTTATTGTACACCCCGTCTATTATTCTTTATGATTTCCTCTCCATCCTACGGTTGCCTGGAAGAGATCGCTTTTAGCGATAAGGCTGCCATTTTTGGCATAAGATTTAAATTTTCTCTTGTTTGTGTTGTGTTCTATTTTATTTGTGTGTCCAATAAAACGTTAATCTATCTATCTATCTATCAATATACATGTACAGTACATATACTACAAACTGACTTCAAAACAAACGACAGGCAATCAAATAACATATTGTTATGTATATATGAAAGGCTGTTGAATCAAACTTTACCTCCATTTCCTATTCATTGTCACGTAAAAGATCGATTTACTCGCTTTCTTACCTTTATACAGTGTTAGTAGAAAAGAAAATCTGACTGACATAGTGATCTATCAACGCACAGCCAAACTCTTGGCTTCGCTCGCATTAAGAAGTCCCCTGTTTCACCCCTTTAAAAGTGGCATTTCCAAAAATCCTAGCGGATGCTTACGTCATAACATCTACCTGCGTGCCAAATTTCAGCCTAATCCGTCCAGTGGTTTAGGCTGTACATTGATCACTATGTTAGTCAGTTAGTCAGATACCTTTGAGTTTTATATATTTAGATATACCGTTTCTATATAAGTCTGTAGTGGGCAAATACCATTCTAGTAGGCACATCACATTCCTTTCACAAGTTCTCCCATCGGGAGAGTTCCAGGGATGTTTTCTTTCGTGGAACGGGTTTGTCAGGGACTTACTAAAACAATAGAATGAAAATGTACGTAAGTCTGATTTATTCAAGCTTATGAAGAAAGGATTTGTTGAATAATATGGTTTGAACGTAGGGTACCTAAAATAACAGATGGAATATTTTAATGGTTACTTTTTTATCAGGTTTTAAGTATTTTGGTACTACAGCGCAGCGCATTTCGAAATTAGGTTACATGTAAATTTCCTCTAAATACTATTCATTATTTGCAAATAAATTTTCGATGGGTTGACGACATTAGCGTAACCGCACCTGAGAGCACCTGGATTCAATCTGCGCAGGACCGGGACGAGTGGCGTATAGTAGAGAGGCCTATGCTCAGCAGTGGATGATAACAGGCTGATGATGATTATTAAATAAATTTCAGCAATTTTATCTATCGACTACCTACTTTACTTTATTTTTCTTTCTTTATACCCTGGTCTATGTAACATATAAAAAAAATGCGTATGCGTGTATATCATATTTTTAAAATGTTGGTTTGATTAAAGTTCAATTTATAATTTACTTACGCTTTTACCTAGGCTTCATGGAAAAAAGTAAAAAACTTCTTCTAAAAAGTAGATTAAACCTTCATTCTTCCAAGGCGAGTCCAACCTGTTCACATTCCAAACTCTGTCATTCCCTATGTAAGTGAGCCCATACGTGTTCTTTGTGTACATAACTGAGGGTATTCTAAAGAAACCCGATGCTTAGAGAGGTTACTTTATTCTAACTGGGATCGCGAGATCGTAGGCCTTTGTTACAGCCATATTGAATGTGGGTGGAAAATGTTGGAATCCGTGGAACGTTATAAACGATATTGATATGTTTTTGTTTAAGTGGTGTCGTAGCTGATCGTATTTTCATATAAGTTATTGTTTGGTAAGACTTAAAAACTTAGATACGATGATGGTGACTAACTAAACCACGCTATTCAAGATTTCAAGCACCGAGAATTTAGGAAAAATCTCCCGCATTGGCTATGACGTTTCATGAAGAAAAAAAAACTGTACTACCAAACTTAAAAAGTGTTTAAGACAAAGAGTACGACAAGGTTTTCGTTTGGTTACTTACATTTTGAGGCATAATTTTCTGCTTAATTTTTGTTTTATTGCTGGACACTTGGGCATGAAAATATACTCACTCAGACATAAGACTTTTATAGGTACATAAGTAAAAACAATTGCAACCTCTTTTATAAAGAATGCAGTCGATCTCCGAGCATTTCCGCTCTTTTCAAATCTCCAATGGCGCCCAAGTCCTCTGCAACGGCTTTCATATCCGCTTCGTAGCTGCGTCATTTCCGGCCACAACTCAAAGCCGGTTTCAAATATGGAACGCTGGCTTCGAACATGGAACGCCAGTTTCAAATATGGAATGCTTCGGCTTTATAAAGACTTCCGTTATAAATCTACCTTCTTTTTCTTCCTCTATTATGTTATCTAAGAGTTGCTAGAAGGTATATTTAAAACGTTAGGTACACAGTTGGAAATTTGTCTGTGTTTGTAAATCGCCGAAGTTTCTACCACATACCAAAAACTTTATATGTAGATAATGGATAGTTAATACGAATTCTATTGAGAAGTTTGATGTGGTTCGAATAGGTTGCGGTTGTGGGTAGAATTGTGGGAATTTCATTTCAGTTGGGTTATGTGTAGTTTGAATTCTGTGGAACTTTGTGTTCAATGGAAAATATGCGGGTAGGTATAGATACCATTTTAATTGTCGATTAACATGTGAAGTTTCATTCTGTAATTATTCGATAATATTAGTAGGTAACGTATGATTAGCATGTAAAGCCCGCCAGCTATACATTTTTTTACGTAACACCGTAATTTTCACCGTTACATAAGCTGATAATACCGAAGCGCCCGTAACTCAGCTAGCGGAGGCAATCGCATGCGATTACCAATGTTAAGCAAAGGTTGACGCGGTCAGTCCTTGGATGGGAGACCGAAAAGTAGTGTTCCATTTTGGGTGCTTCCGTGGGTCGGATGACACGTTAAATTGTAGGTCCCGGCTGTTTGTCTAGTACGGCAGTCGTTAAGCTATTTAAGCCTTGATAAACTCTTGTCACCAGAGTTGGCCACTCTCATTCGATAAGAAGAAAAAGACCGTTACATTACTAAATATTATGTATGATGTCTGGTCAACTCTGATTACGCAACTTTCACGTTACTTTACATAAACATTACCAACACGCTTGCAGATAAATCTAATTTGAACAAATTTCTAATACAGTTTGTTCAAAAATCTAATAAATTGTGAAGTCTTAAACATAATATTAAACCATAGATTTATTTTAGGTATATTGTATATTTGTATGTATCTACAAATATACAATTTACCTAAAATAAAATATGAAGCAAAATAAAAAAAAAAACAAAAATAAATTGCAGTCTTTTATTTAAACAATTCACAAAGTAAAGCATCCATGTAACCGTGCTCTATTAATGCGACATGTAAGACCTAGACAGGACGCTTAGAATATTTATTATCTAGGTCATACAAAGTGTTCTACAAGAAATTTCAATATCAAAGCAAATACTTGGTATTCTATCCATGCTTCTCTAGTACCTACAATGTTGACATTAATTAGTTTCTTGAATGAGCAACACGTAAATTAATATTCATAGCGTGAACTGTTTCTGATGTTATTTTCCTAATATTGGCTCAGACTTTATATTTAGAAGTAGCAAAGGAGTAAAAATAAATGCTATCATAATTAGATTATAAAAACCTTTGCTTTTCGTACTTATCACATATAATTTCGTCAAAATCTTTGCGTTTGTACTCGTATGTGTTTTTATGGCTTCTATTTATCCTGAAAACTTTGAGCGAAGCCGCGTGAACTAGTTAGTGAATAATTTAGTGTTATGATATGCTCGTACAGGTGTTATACTACTTATGATTGAATCATTAATTCTCGTATCTATTTTTACCCAAAACGGGTTTGCACTTGGCCATAATTGGTCTGATGGTAAGCAAAGGCTATGGCCTAAGATGGAGCGTGTTTACCCGATAAGAACAGATTCTCTGTCGAAGATCTCTGGATTATAAGGCGTGGGGTACAGGGTTCCAAGCAGGGTAGTTCCACAACTTAGCGAATCTGTATTAAAATGGTGTGTTATTTGACTGGTCTATTAGCTTAGTTGATAGTGGCTCTGCCTTCTAATCTAGGGGTTGCGGGTTCGATTCCCCAGTGACACTTGTATTAATGAATTTAAAAATTTATAATTACTTGCGTTAAGTCTGGTCGTTTGTATGTATAATAAGTATGTATTTATAAAAGAAAAGTATGTAAGTATTATATCCGTTCTCTAGTACCCACGACACAAGCGTTTGCTTAGTGTGGGGCTAGATGGCGATGTGTGCAATGTCGCGGAATATTTATTTGTTTATTTGTTGCAGGGCCGCAACGGTCTGGGCAACATATATGTGTGGGCGAGCGGCGACGGTGGTGAGGACGATGACTGCAACTGCGACGGATACGCAGCCTCCATGTGGACCGTGTCTATCAACAGGTAACAGCTTTCGTGTGTGCGTCACCGCCAGCCGCAACAGAATATCAGCGCTGGTGGCCCTGTGCCATCAGCATTAGGCTGAGTTGTATTGGCGGATCACAATCGTAACATGTAAATTTAGTAAGTAAATAAGTTTAAGTTTGTGTGTCACAATAAATACCTATATTTCTTTCTTTCTATCTTTCTATCTTTCTGTCTGTCTGTCTGTCTGTCTGTCTGTCTGTCTGTCTGTCTGTCTGTGTATGTCTGTCTTTCTGTCTTTCTTTCTTTCTTCCTTTCTTTCTTTCTTTCTTTTTTTTTCTTTCTTTCTTTCTTTTTTTCTTTCTTACATTGCTTCTTCTGCCATACCATGTACTATGCTTTTATGGAAGCAATTCTGGATGCCTAGAAGAGATTGCTTTTAGCAATAAGGCCGCCCCTTATTGCACTAGAGTAGTTTCTGTACGTTATTATTTATGTTATACATACATGTGTGTGACAATAAAGAATTATCTATCAATTCAGGCCATTTCAATACTCTCTCACTTCGTTGTAAATAAAACTATAAATTGACCTGAAACCAGTTTTTCATGCTTCGTTAAGAGACTCTGATATAATTTGACGACTGCCGTTCCATGATAAGAAGCCGGGACTTATATCATTCATAGTCTTGATTAGTCTTAACGAGTCAATGTATTAGTCTATTCACGTATAAAATAACGCACAAGTTGCGTGCGTTAAATGAATTATACACTACAACACACTACCACTATAATCTTGCGATCTTCAAAGCGAGAGTAAATCGGTTCTTATCTTGGTGTCTGAAATAAAAAGTTATTTTTATTATCGGGTGAGCACGCTCTATCTCAGACCGTAGACTTTGCTTACCATCAGGCAAACTATGGCCAAGTGAAAACCCGTTAAAAACACACGTTTCCTATTTTCAGTGCAATAAACGACGGCCAAAACGCTCACTACGACGAGTCCTGCTCCTCGACCCTGGCCAGCACGTTCTCCAACGGAGCCCGGGACCCGAGCACCGGTGTGGCCACTACCGACTTGTACGGGAAGTGTACAGCCACTCACTCCGGGACTTCGGCCGCGGCGCCCGAGGCGGCGGGGGTGTTCGCACTCGCATTACATGCTAAGTATGTCTAGTAGAGTGTTTTTAAATAACATGTTTTATTTATTTATTTACCAAGACCCGCTGGCGTCAGGATCTCGACCGGTTTCGAGGTGCCTGGCGGGAGGAGGCCTTAGACCGGGACGCATGGAGAGATTTGGGGGAGACCTTTGCCCAGGAGTGGGATAGTACCTATAGGTTAATAAATAATTTATTTACTAATTACCAAACCAAAAATCACGATAATAGCGGAAGAAGCTGATCAAAACACCTTCCGTTTTCACAAAAAATGGGATGATGAGAATGATTTTATTGCTAGCTAAAACACAGAATACAGAGTAATTAAGTGTGGCTAAAATACCTAGTAAGTAAGTAAAAAACTGTTTTCATACTCAAAACAGTTTCATTATTAGTATAGATTTTTGTTGTTCTTCTGCTAAGAGATGAGTGAGTTTATAAAATCATTATTTTTCTTACCAAAGACACTTCTCTCGCCGGAGCTATAAACTAGACTTTTGGTATTGTACTAGTGATAGTTAATGCCAAGACTGCCCAAACTAATTAAAGGGCTTCTATCACGACTGCATTAATATAACAGCCGCAGATAGCCATTAATTCTATTATACCCAATTACTAAAGTATTTTTTATTTTATTTCAGTCCCAGCCTGACTTGGCGAGACATCCAACATCTGACCGTACTCACTTCTAAGCGGAATTCTCTCTACGACGCAAAGGTAAACATATTTTTTGCTATTCTAAAAACTTACTCTTTGTTAGAATAGAACTTTCCTTTGAACTGGGAGTAAGTCGACTTTTCTCTTTTGCTTATATCAAGCTCCAAGTTTCAAAGTGTATTCGTGTGTAAGGGAATAACTAGATTCATTAGTATAAGTATTTTAAAGGCTATAATGCTTTCAGACAGAGAAACTTTATTTGCAGACTGATTACCAGGAAGAAGTTGTTCGTAGCGATAAGAATCTATACATATCTATAGATAGATAGATAGATAGATTGATACTTTATTGGACACAAAAAACATAATACAAAACGGAAAAAAAATAATTAAAACTAATGCCACAAATGGCGGCCTTATCGCTAAAAGCGATCTCTTCCAGGCAACCGTAGGATGGAGAGGAAAATATAAAAAAAGACTAGACGTGGTGTACAATAACGAGCACATGAAATTTGACTATAAAATCTTAAACAATAAACATAAACATTTAAAAAAAAAAATACTCAAACCCATACTTACATATGTATATTATACTACGTATTATATAAAAATATACTAATGTGCTAATACTACAGAAATAACTACTATAAACTTACATATAAATAAGTACAATATGCTATAAACTTACATACAAATAAGTACAATATATATAAATATAAATTCATAAACATACATAAACTAATAAGCAGCAGGTTTAACTAGTTTGCATGGACAGATACCAGTTCTTTACTTGGCTTTTAAAAGATTCCAGATTATATATATATCTG
The DNA here is from genome assembly GCA_964023185.1 of Macaria liturata. NCBI lineage: Eukaryota > Metazoa > Arthropoda > Insecta > Lepidoptera > Geometridae > Macaria > Macaria liturata. Next base: position 3,256,996 of record OZ026809.1, read on the forward strand.
TATAATAAAGCTAAAGAGGGTCAAAATTCTGAACATAGAAGATCTTAGAAGAAAAAATGTTTGAATATACTTTAAATCGATAATATAACACGTTTCAGCAGTTTTTAATTTTTTTATCTGTTTATCTGTGTCTCTATTTATCTGTTTATTTAAACGCTCATCACGCTAAAACGGCTGGCCGGATCACCATGATTTTTGGTATGTAGTTAGTATGAGGTCTTAGGAGAGTCATAGGCTATTTTATATCCTGAAATAATACGAGCAAAGGCGCGGGCGTCCACTTGTCATTAATAAGTATAATTCAAAGTTTTATTTCTTGTATGTTGGTGTTTTAATATAATGTTTATCTATGTAACTATGATTTTATATTTCGACGTTATTTCACTAAACATATCTAGCAAATTAAAATAATAATATTCGTTTAGTTATAATTCTGCTTCAATTCGGCACTATTTTTATTTTCGTAAATCTATACTAATATTATAAAGCTGAAGAGTTTGTTTGTTTGTTTGAACGCGCTAATCTCAGGAACTACTGGTGCGAATTGAAAAATTATTTTTGTGTTGGATAGACCATTTATCGAGGAAGGCTTTAGGCTATATTACATCAAGCTGCAAGTAATGTGAGCGAAGAAACAATGGAAAATGTGAAAAAAACGGGGAAAATTATTCATCTTTGAGGGCTTCCGTTGCGTGTGCTACGAAAACGATTCAAGATATCAAAAAAATATGTGTGAAAGATTTATTCCTCTTAAAATGATCTAACAAAATGTCTGCAACAGTATATGTCTATCTTTTAAGATTAACTCACTAGAACCGTTTTTATGATAATAACTATTCCATGCGGACGAAGTCGCTGGCACAGCTAGTACTCTATAAATAAATGCGGGAATGTTACATCTAAAACGAATAGTAATGTACTTTGTGACAATCAGCGTAAGTAACAAGTTTCCTTTGTGTCCGCCGCTTAGATCTAAAGTGAAGCCTTTCCGAGCTCAAGTATTTGTAGGGGTCTTTGAAGAAACTCAATTTATCTAGCTGAAAGCTATATTTCAGCAGATTGTTTGTAAAAGAAGTTTCTTTTTATAGCATTTCATATTTAGATAAATATATAAGTGCTGTAAAATTTAAGTCGTATTGGTTTATGTGTACGGATAAGAGGAAAGTAGAAACTTTCCTCTTACTTAACTTTATTTACATTATACATACATTTACGGATACAGCATTTTAAGGACAATCGTAAAATCAATAAACAGACAAATAATACACAGCAGAAAACTCCAATGTTTTTAAAACATAAAACAGAATATGAGTAAAGTAGTTAATTAATGGTTTCTAGGTTTTAGGAAACCTTTATACAGCTCAAAAATATAACCAACATAAGAACAAAGTAGGTCATCCTTACATAACCAAGAAGTTTAATCAAATGAACCAAAAAGTTTTAATTTGAGAATTTAATTCAATCAAATATCCTGAGTCCCTTCCCGCTACGCATGTCCTCGTTAGCATTTAATGTTGTACACGTTTTTTGTTTAAAAGGTAGCTTTTGACCTTTTTTAACTTCGTCGAGAGAATGTGTAGGGACCTAATCCTGAAAGTTTTCAACTCGTTTTTCTCATTTTCTCTAAGCACTTACAAAAATTCTGTAAGGTTTTATTAAAATCCTAGGTAAAACGTTAGAATAATGGCAACTTTTGTTCTACGACTTTTTAGAATTTTATTACTTAATAAAACGTATTCGTCGTGGGATTTGAAACCATTTTCAAGGAAAAAATATTGAACTCGACACACTATGTTATTATATATTTTATACACGAGGAAATGAGTTTTTACATACTCATACTAAATCAATTATGATAAGATATAAATTGATGGCCTGCGCGTAATTTCAAAACATAATAATTAGGTACTTAAAGTTAATATACATACTATCAAAATTAGTTAGTTGTTATTCTAACCATAAATATCATATATCTATCTATCACATTACCAACAGATTTGAGATAATGCCTTTTCTCGTCTAGACCGCTCTTTCATTTGTTTTCAGACGTATCTACATTATCCTGTATTATTCATTTACGGCCTTCGAACATTACCTATAATCATTTAAATGGCATCCTCACATGTAGCAACTGTCTTATAACATTCACCGCTAAAATAGGATATAGTCATGCGAGGACGCATCAGTAATCTTCCCGTAGGAAATACATTCGCCGTAGCCGAAATCGGCTTGGAAAGCATCATCATCACATTATTGACTTGACGGGCTGTTAGCTTAGTTAGAAGTGGCTCTGCCTTCTAATCTAGGCTGGCGGGTTCGTTTCTCGCATGACACAAGTAATTATGAATTTTAAAATCTATAATTACTTGTTTTGAGTCTAGTCGTTTCTATGTAGATTAAGTATGTATTTACAAAATAAAGTATATAAGTATTATATCTGTTATCTAGTACCCACGACACAAACGTTTGCTTAGTGCGGGCACAGGTGCGGGGCTAGATAGCGCTGTGTGCTTTGTCTCGGAATATTTATTTATATCTGTTTATTACTAGAAAGAAAGGAAGAAAGAAAATTTTTTATTGTAGCAAATAATAAACAAATGATTACAAACAAGAAATATATGTAATATAATAAATATATACATATATATAAAACTACTTATATAAGATACATATTTGCCACAATACAACCCCAACTCAGCATAAAGCTGGCTACCTAGCAACCAGCGTTGGTCTTCTGTTGGGGTTGGTGATGACGTCACGCACGTGTATATGGAATTAAAGTGTTACTAACAGCTGCTTAATAAGGCCGCCACTCGTGGCACTAGTATAAGTATTATTTTTTTCTTCTTTATTTGTAATTATTATCGTGTGTTGCAATAAAGAATTTTCTATCTATCTATCTATCTATCTGCTTTTCCCTGCAGGCTCGTTTCCACTGGACAATGAACGGCGTGGGCCTGGAGTTCAACCATCTGTTCGGTTTCGGCGTGCTGGATGCGGGCGCCATGACGGCACTCGCTGCCAAGTGGCGGTCGGTGCCGCCGCGGTACCACTGCGAGGCGGGCGCTGTTAATACTCATACGTAAGTGCTTTACTTTTTTAATCTGGATGGTTTGAAGTTAGGTTGACCATTAGGTTTGGTTGACCCGACTGAAGTTACAAACGACATTGAAATTGCAGCATAATTGGTATACCTATCTATCTATCCATATATAATTCAATAAAACTGAAGAGGGTCAAAAATCTGAACGTAGAGGATATAAGAAAAAAAATTACAAGGTACACTTTAAATACATAACAGAACACGTTTCAGAAGTTCTTCGAAATTTTGTCTGCTTGTCTGTTTATTTAAACGCTCATTACTCAAAAACGGCTAAACGGATCATCAAAATTTTTGGTATGTAGGTAGTATGAGGTTTTAGAAGTGTAATAGGCTACTTTTTATATCAAAATAATACGAGCGAAGCCGCGGGCTTCCACTAGTATTAGAACTACAAAACTAGCACTAGTATAACACTTACTGTCGACTGCTTCTTGCACATAACTAGCAATAGTTTTTTCCGAACAAATCGTTTTACTAGCAAAAGAGCTACGATATATATAAATACAGAGCACAAACATATGCCAAACTAATAACACCTCTCCTGTTGTGTCAGTGGCTAAACATTTGGTTTCTTGTCGTTGAAGGTAAAGTTTTGTTAGTACCGAATTATGTTATTCTTCGTGTTCAAATGTCTGAATCAATCAGTAAAATGTTGTATAAACAAATAAATAAATAATCCAGTACATTGCACACAGCGCCATCTAGCTCCACACAAAACAAACTTCAACAACTATAACTTGAATCGTATATAACATGAATCATATCTACATCACATGCATCTACTTTCTGGTCCAAAATGCCACAAAGTAATTGCAAATTTCTCTTTTTCCAGCGAAGTCCCCTCCGAAGGCAGCATCAAGCTAAGCATAACCACTTCCGCGTGTGGAGGCACCCCGAGCGAGGTGCGCTACTTGGAGCACGTGCAGGCGGTGGTCAGCGCCAACGCGAGCCGGCGCGGGGACCTGGAGCTTTTCCTCACCAGCCCCATGGGCACCAAGTAAGATGGTCTTATTGGCTAGCTACCTCCGTGAGTCATTTTCCTCAAGATCTAATATTATTCGGATTGTATTGGATTGACCTTGAAGATGGTTGAAGACTCTTTCTGGGCGTTACTTTCCCGAAGAATTTATTCATTTAAGGAGATTTTTGGGGCACCTATGTACATTGCAGTAGTGACTAGATCCTTCTACGGAGGACACACGTCTTTGGATTCTCGATTGGTCTTCAACCATGTAATAGCAAAGTAATCCAGAAATAGGTTCGAAGTGACTAAACGTCAGTCAGAAAGCAGCTACTAACCAAGTAAGTTGGTCTTATTGGCTAGCTTCCTCCTTGAGTCGTTTTCTAAGACTCAAAGTCTAAACCCATTGATAAGGGTCGTGACTTCCCAAATAATGGATTAATTTGAGAAGTTCCTCCTTAGTCGCCTTAAGAGAGTTTTCTTGGGCACAAAGGAGCTCAGACTCTTCCAGAGAAAATACATGTCATCAGATTTTTTGAGTCTCAACCATGTAACAACAAAGTTATTTAGAAGTAAGGACAAAGTAAGTTAAATCCATTCGGCAGCATAAAACCAAGCTATATATTTTTAGATTCGCAGGATCTAGACATTTTGATTTAGAATTAGCGAGAACCTAGGATCTAGAAAGACAAGCCCCTTATAATGGTTCTTGTAGACAAACTGATTTCATAATCAGCTGTTATAGAGTTTGTCAGGGATGATAAATCTTGTGGGCCACATAATGGAAAATTTATTATGGACAATTGAAACCTCTTTCTCTTACATGTTTATTTTAAAATTGTTTCTTTCCTTTTCCAGATCAATGATCCTCAGCAGGCGCGCTAACGACGATGACTCCCGGGACGGGTTCACCAAGTGGCCCTTCATGACCACACATACATGGGGCGAGTACCCGCAGGGAACCTGGACTTTGGAGGTATATAGATAATTTTATTATTTTATTTCAGTGTCTAGTATTTTTCTACAGTGAATTTGAATAATTCAAACAAACCTGCCTAATGCTCTCTATGATGAACTAGAAATCTTCCAAATCTACAAAAGGTTCTCGTAGAATTTTACCGCACAGACTTATTTGACTACAACATGCTTTGCAATAGAGTCTAAGATTAAAGAGTGAGTCTATTAATACGGGTACTGTACGAACAATTTATATTTATTAATACGGTTACCGTACGAATAATTTATAATTATTAATACGGGTACTGGACAAACAATTTATTATTTTAATAAAAGAAAATAAGAAAAAAGAAAAGAAAAAAGAATAATAAAGAGAAAAAAGAAAAAAAAATAGAGTGAGTCTATTAATACGGGTACTGTACGAACAATTTATAATTATTAATACGGTTACCGTACGAATAATTTATAATTATTAATACGGGTACTGGACAAACAATTTATTATTTTAATAAAAGAAAATAAGAAAAAAGAAAAAAAAAAGAATAATAAAAAGAAAAAAGAAAAAAAATATAAGAAAAAAGAAAAAATAAGAATAATTTAATTTTATCAATTAGAGTGCAAAAAAATAATAATTTTGCGTTACTGTACGAACAATTTATAATTATTAATACAGTTACCGTACGAACAATTTATAATTATTAATACGGTTACCGTACGAATAATTTATAATTATTAATACGGGTACTGGACAAACAATTTGTTATTTTTATAAAAATAAATAAGAAATAATAATAATAATAATAATATAATTTTGTAAGATATTTTATACAAGCTAAATAAATTCAAATTGAATTATTTTATTATAAATACTTTATGACAGAATGACAGAAATATAAACAAATGAAACTTTTTTAGAAAAATAATGATTTTTAATTAAAAAAGAAAAAAAAGGATAAATAGCTTATCTTTTCCATTGAAATTTATTTCATTGATTTATTTTAACATAATTGATCATATATATTATTAAAATAAAAATTGAGTATTTAAATTATAATTACCTCCTTTTGTTCATCAATCACAATACACATTCCACCAATCACATCATAATTCCATAGGGTGCGTTCCATTAAGAACATACAACAATCATACTCACGTTTATATAATAAATTTATTAGTAAAAAAAAATCCTTAGTAATAAATTTAATAATAAAAAAATAATAATATCCGTATGAATATACTCATTCTTAAAAAACAAGCTAATCATCCAGTACCCGTACAAATAGATATAATTTATTCATCCAGTACCCGTACAAATAGTCACTTTCAAGATTAAAATGTAGCACGCATATATCTCGTGAATAAGTATATAGTGTATTTATATAAATACACTATATACTTATTCACGAGAAACCAGAATCAGACAAAAACCAAATCCTGCCCGACTATCCCATTCCTAAAAAACTGCAGTGCTCTCTCATGAGCCTATCTCTACTCCTATAAATTCATTTTTATATTTTTCAGGCCCGCTACAACGATGGCGCCGACAACTCAGCGAGCTGGTCTGGCTTCGTTCGAGGCTGGTCCCTGGTCCTCCACGGCACCAGAGCTCCACCATACGCTGGTCTCCAACCACAAGACCCTCACTCCAAGCTAGCTGTCGTCAAGAAGGCTCATGAAGACAACGCGACCATCAAGAAGAAGTAAATAGGGATCGTACTAAAGGTTCTGTTGAGGTGAAACTACCGTCTTTTTGGAATTTTTGCAAATTTTTGGATTTATTAGAAAAATTATAAATTTTAGCTGCTGTGAGCCGTTGTGCGTCATTTAAGTAATTGGAACATACGTATGTAAAAAAATATAACTACCTAATATTGTTACATTGATATTGAGGAAAAACATTGAGAGATTTGAGTAATTTCTTTAACGAATTGGCTAAAAATAAAATGTTCTCGTATAACTAAAACGGAGATAGAGAACTTAATAAAAGAAGACTTTGACATTTGGGTAAAACATAGGAAAAACTGAATTATGAGCTGGATGAAAGTTAAAACAACGAAGAGAGCTATACACGTCTTCCGAAAGACCTCAAAATAGTTGAGGATATTTTCTTATTGGGCCCAATTAATGGGAACCACTTTTGCAAGCGTTAGTAAATTTGGGATTGGGGTCATGTTTTTATAATATCGTGAGACAAGACGCGAGCAAGGAGCGAGGCTGATGGTAAGCATCACGCTTGACTATTACTTCTACATTCTTCAACATTACCAAGAGTCTTGAAGTTTGTAACTCAGTTTATTATAACTCTGAATTAATATTTTATTCTTATCATATAGAGCTTGACAAAGTGTGTTTTTGCTAGCATTTTGGCTGTAAAATGCAATTAAAAACTATTGATCGAGTGGGTTCCAACTAACGATAGTTTAGCATGATATAAAAAAGATGGTAGTTTCACCTCATTCAGAACCTTTAGTCAAAATATTCCAATGAATGACTGATGACCTGGAAACCATTTTATGGAAAAAAATTAAGTACAATTTAGATATTTTCTAATTTTTAGTTTATAATATGAACCAGTTATTTTCTGTGGACGGACGACAGGCCCGCGGGGCTTCATAGAAATATTATTATATGTATAGAGATTAATATTATTTATGAAATTTATTTATTTTGTTCCCAGTTCATCAGCCGTTTATAAATAAAACGCGGGTTTAGTAAAATTGGCACAAATGCTCACACAGGCTAAATATCAACGCTGACACAATTTTACAGTATTCAAGATCTTGTGCTGTTATTTCTCTATTAAAAATTGTAACCTTGGAGAGCGTTAAATATAAATGAATTTAATACTGAATGGACGAATAAAACGCACGTAAATTTGACACAGTTTGGATAGTATATAAAAAATCATGTATTTTAATTACTATTTTTCGTTCGATATAGGAATTACTTGGTTGGGCTGATTCCTGAAGTAAATATCATTTTTTTTCTTGCAATTATTTACTTCATAAGAGATTTAAAATTATTTTCAACATAAAGGTTTAAGTATATCACCATGACAGAATTATAACTGGTCTAGTCAAGAATTGCATTTATTCGTAATTAAAATTATATCATAACCCAATTATTATATTATTATTGCATTGCTTTATTACAACAATAAAATAATAAAATATCTTCCCCTTTGTCGTTATTTTTACTATAATGGCTTTAACTACGTCTGCCTAAAGTAACCAACCACGGTAATCATAAAGAAGTGAATGAATATTTTTGTATTTATAAATTACTTATTATTCTATATACCATTTAACTTCGCGTCATAATAAATTAAAATATTACTTTTATAATTTCAATCGACTCACTAAAAACCTATGGCAGTATATATCGTTTTGCTAATTTTGTCACAAAAAAATATATTTGATAAAACACATATCAGTACAAATATATGTATAATATATGTAATTCAAGGCAGTATATACATAATACCCAGCTTGAAAAAAATACGTGTCCATTATATTACCTATCTAATGAATTTATTTTCTTTAATTTCTGAATAGTTAGATTTTTATATATTTACATACAAAATATATGTAGTGTATTTGTATATCATTAAAATAATAAAACTATAATCAAATAATGCTATATTTATAAATTCAGAACTCTATAGGATATAATCTATATTTTTGTTTCTAATTTATTTATTTATTTGTGATTACACTTGCTTGAAAGACAGTTTCTTTGTATTGTTTGAAAATTGTATATTTTTTATAATTTATGTTATCTGTGGGGGGTTTGTTAGACATAACATTATTGTTTTAAGGTTTTTAAATGGGCTTCATTTAACCCAGCTAAATGAAGCTCATTTAGATGTTATTTATGTTTATTGAATGTAAAGCGTATGTTAGAATATTTACAAAGAATATAAATTAGAGGAAAATATCGTTATCTTAAGAATAACTTAAATAGCATTGTCAGAATTCGTTGAATTTTTTGTGCCCAGAGACAGTCTAAGCAGCATACTCCGATGCAAGTATTTTCTTAAAAAACAACATTTATTATTATTAAATACATTACTAAATTATTTAGTGTTTTTAATCCCAAATATATCCAATATTAATTATATTATTTACGTTTATTACAATTATAATGTAGTAAATGGTTGTCGAGCCTGAGTTTCCTACAAATCTATAAAATAGAAGATAAGAAAAAATCATATAAAGAAATTATATTATGTACTTATTAATATTATAGAAAATATAATGTGATTTGGTGTTGTATTTGAATTAAAAGACGTTTTTTATAATTGGTGATCCTTTCCCTTTAATGCTACTTTAATTATTAATCTTTGAAACCTTTGGACCAACTATACAATGGATAGAAATAAGTAAACACATTTAGAGGCATATTACATACAGTTTATTAAATAATAACAGACAAGTATATTACATAAACATCGTATAGGTACACAACTAAAAGGTACTTTTAGGTAATTAACACATAAGTAGCTACTATGTATGTACATTTTAGACTCTAAAGATATTTTACAATCTCTTACGAATTTTCATATTAATATTTTCGATGCCAATTTTATATGAATAATCAAAAGTATTCTAAATTATGTAGTACAGATATTTATATGAATCTTTTTGTTCTGGACATGTCTTAGCTACTTAAATCACTAAATTAAAGTTACAATTATGCAGTTTCTTAATAATTATTTATGTACATTGAATCAAATAGATGAATAGTTGATGAAGTATTTAGGGTCCTCATAATAATATTAATATAATATAAATTAGTATGCAAACGGCATATTGGATTGTACAGTTTAGATTTGAAAAATGATAGTTAATTATTTTTACATATACAGGGTAACTGGTAACTAACGCATAACCTTTTAAGGGTGGCTTTAGTACATCTATACCAACAACTTCTGTTCTACAACTTTTGGAATTCCTGAAAAAAAAAATCAGCTGTTCCATACATTTTGTCGAAAATCTTCTATACTTTTGTATGGAACAGCTGATTTTTTTTTTCACGAATTTCCTAAAGTTGTAGAACAGAAGTTGTTGGTATAGATGTACTAAAGCCACCCTTAAAAAGTTATGCGTTAGTTACCAGTTACCCTGTATAACGCAATAAGTCTTAATTTATTCCAGACTTTAGACAGACTAAAGATTTTAAGTCAAATACAATTAGTATGGCTACCGTGATAGTGACAGTTAAAAACTGGGCGATTGATTATTTTTTAAAATAAAATGTTCGGTTGCAACTAAAATTAACTTTTTTTACGTGAGATAGGTTTGGTTTTCACTTTGTAACAGGATATAAAATGATTTAATTATGCTCACTTCTACGTTTGGAAACACTAGCTATTTATAACATAATAAAAAATACCTATTGTCATCATTTAGCAAGTCATAGCGCCATCTACATTACAATTCCAAAAACAAAGTCATTAAAACATACAATACATACACACTATTTTACAAATAATTGGTCATTATTACAATGTAGAATGAAGTAAATGAATCATTATATTAAAATTCACTAAAAAGCTTAGGTATACTATTAAGGTACCTATTTATGATATATGTCAACTATTTATGATAACGCTTTTTACAAACGTCCCAGTAGAATACACACAGAATTTACTAGAATCTGTTGTTCTAGTAATCTATGAGATTAGATCATCACTTGAGGCACTTCAATCACTAACACTGCAGTGTCCATTTATTTATAATAGTAAAAAAAACAATGCCGTAACCTTTTACCACCTTAGCGTGATCTTCTAGACCTTTGTTGTTATTTGGTTTCTTGTCATTTATTCGTTTTAGCGCCATCTATAGTCTGCTCTCTGGTACCTCGTGTTAAAGTTACGGCACTGTTTAAATTTTGTCATACAGCGCCATCTATACGCCCATTTCGTTGTAGCTGCGTCCGTTTGGCGTGCCGACGTCGACGCCTCGCTCAGAAATCCCGTTGAGGCCGTTGTGCCCACGGGAACTTAACTGTCAGAGATCTGTGAATGAAAAAGTGGTATTTCATTTAGATCAAGTTACTTCAAAAGTGAAAAGAAGTTCAAAAGAAAGTTATTGTTAAGTTATCTGTTCTTGCTGGTTAATTTAAGCACGTTACATTGGTACAGTTTAAACTACATTAAGCGATTTTTAACCGACTTTTTATTTTCTTTTTTTACCTGGAAGAGATCACTTTAGTGATAAGGTCACCCGATGTCCCTGATTACCTTCCACCTTTATGTTAATTATGTTCTTTTTTTGGTGTAATAAATAATTTTAGTTGGCGCTAGATTAAGCTAAGTTCAATAAACAAAATATACATATACAAGCATCAGTATTGTTACGACATACCAACATAATATACCTATTTACAAAACAGTAAAATGAAATACCAACAATTTTATATTGGCTGATGTTTGGCTTAGTGGCGATGAGCGCCATCTAGTGAGTGTTACAGTACAACTTTTATAAAAAAATGAGCTTTTAACGTAGCTCATTATTGCTTCGCATCAGGCAAATTCAGGTCCAGTTTGGTCAATTATTTAATTATAGTTTGTATAAAGCTAGTACCCATAGTCTCCTGCTGCAGCTCCAGCTTGTAGGCCGGGTTGTCGTAGGGCGGCAGCGAGGACTCGCGGGGCGCTGACGGCACCGCTGAAACACGTGTAACGCTCGCCTTACTTTGTTACAGGGTGATAGGAGAACTTGGGGGAAGTAACTAGACATCATGATTGTGATCTTAATGACTAATGTCACCCCATCGTATCGAAAGTTTGTGTGTTTGTTACTTCTTCTCGCTTAAACAGATGGACCGGCTAAGACGACATTTAGAAAGGAGGTAGGTGCAAAGACTGTTTATGCCAGATAAACTACAAATCACGAGGCGCTACTAGTATAAATATAGACCAAAGCTGTGAGTATGTTTGATCATTTTTTTTATGGAAATAGATTAGTCATTAATTGATAATTACAAATGTATTACTTTTGATCTCAGATTAACGGACTAGCACCACGGAGTTAGTACTAACGGTGTTAAAACAATTTTTCTTCACTGCTGATAGCTCAGTAATTTCACATAGGTTACCAAAGCCTGACAAAGTTGTTAAAGTCATTAAAATGATGACGATGTCTTTTCTTGACAAGTCCGTCTACATAGAATCCGTAGAATCATATCTAGTCGATATCGACCCCAATTATAGACAATGATATAATATAATAATTAGTACAATTTACAAAGCTACACTAGTAAAAAAAACACCTTTTAGAAGACCTTGATAACCTCCTTTTTTTGAAGTCGTTTAATAATACTCACGCGTGATAGGCACAGATCGTGGGCGGTGTCTGCGCACTACTACCAGCAGTAGTAGGAAGGACGTGAGAGCTCCCAGTGCCGCCACCACCCCAACTCCGACCAGCGCCGTATAGTAGTCACCGCGCGGTCGCCCGCGACCGTTCGCTGATTGGCCTGACGCTTCTATCTCGTCTGGGAAAGTTAAAACCATGTATTATTATAATTATATGGATGATGCGAGTGTGGCTCAGCGGTTCCTGTATCTGCTTTTCATCTAGATGCACCCTGGTTCAAATGTAGTCCTACACCAATGACTTGTATTTTCATGTTATGTGTGGATTTGCTCTCGCTTAGCGGTGAAAGAAAACACCGTGAGGAAACCGACATATTTGAGGACCACAATATCCGAGGACATGTGTCTTCCGTGGAAGGATCTGGGCGCCCACCACGATGTATTTGCCCAAGAGAACTCTCCTAACGGATTAGTTCTGCGGGGGAGTTACGAACCTCAGTCATGAGGAAATACGACTTAAGAGAATAGATGATGCGAATTTATTTCTGTTTTTGGGGATAGACCTTCACGTCAATAATCACGAATATATCGCTCCGTTATGAAATTAATGATGAACAAATAAATGCAAATAAATGTCGAACGAAGGTACTTTTGCTTTTATAAAATCACGTTTTTGGAAGAATATAGTGATGACATCACAATCCAGTTATATTTGATATACAATATAATAAGATATGTCAAAAGTTTAGTTTAGAGCCAGTTCTGTTCCTTGCCAGAGATCTGTTTTTGTGAAACGCGAGTAAAGCATACTCGTACGAACGATATTTTGACGGATTTTACGAAATCCAAAAATAAAATAAGGTCGATCTTCAAGGACTAAAACATTCCAGTAATGTAGCTAGCTATGTATTCTAGCTAGGGTTTTGGATCATAGATCATACCGTTGTTACTTAAAAAAACAAAAAAAACTTAATAAGTTACTTACTGTCGATAGGATTGTCAGTGTCCAAGGATTTAGTGTTAATTTCTAACACGTTGCTGGTCTTCACTTTTCCATTCGTAAGGAACAGTTCCAGCCAAACTCTGCATCTGTAACACAAATAAATACAAGTTAATATTTAAACTTTATTATTTAGCATTTTTGATAATTTGTAAAGAAAACAGATATGGCGAGGTATAAGGAAAGTAGGAGTAAGAAAAAATGCCGGAACAATAACCTAACTTCTCAAAACATATATTATGTAATTTTAAAGGATCGCTTCTGGTTATCTATCTATAGTAAAAACTAAAAGGGTCTATGTAATGTGCTTTTGATTAAAGTACTTCAATGCTCGCTCGCTATAAAGCTTGCAATGATTGTAACGGTAACTGTAAAAACCTTATAGGTACATAATGTACTGCCAAATTTATTAAAAGTAAAACTTCAGGCACTATTCAATATCTGGTAAATTTTCATCATCGGAGTCAATTTTTTAAATTAAGGCGCTTATTTTATTTTTTATGTTTTTTGTATTGTTTTACATGTGGTGTTTTAATAAAGTAATTTATCTATCTATCTACATTCTAGGTTTGTCTAAGTAATATATATAATGTACCTTCATATTAAAATAAAAATAAAATATACAAGCAACCAGACAGATCAACGAACAAAACACTACTTCCCGCGCGCGGAATTGAATGTCCCCAGTACACTGGCAGCGTTTCCTCACTGAATAGCGATGGAAATATATGTAATATATTACTTTATTTCCTTTTAACTATAGGAGTTTGTCTTGTACTTTAAACAGATGTTGTTATAGATGTATATGGTACCTAGTATCAGGCTCAAGTCCAGTGAGCGTGACAGAAGGAGGTTGGTCTCTCGCAGCCAGCCGGAACTCGTCATGTTCCTTGCCAGCGGTCTGGTCCCCGCACGCATGCGCGGCCCGGTACACGCGCACCCATCTCTCGGCGGGCGAGGGCACCCCGTGCCACGCGAGCTCGGCGGCCTCGGCGCCCACTGAACGGACGTCGATTGATACTGTCCAGTTGTAGGGATCTGTGAAAGGGAAAGTTATGAAAGTTTTGTACAAGGTTGTTTTAATTTAATAAAAAAAGTGTAAAGAAGCTAAACTAGATATACATATTTCATCACAACTTAACTAAATTCAAAAATCTACTTAATAAATGTAATATTACCAGTTATAATAGTGACGTTTTCTATAAACTTTAAGAGTATAACATTATATTGTAAAGAAAGTTGTACACAATAGTTAGACTTAAATTTTTTTTTATATATATAAGGTCAAGTTTGTTTTTTATTATAAGTTTTAGTTTGTAAGTTGTTTTTGTGTCTGTAAACAAATAAATAAATACTACTTGTTACTAAGTACTACAAAATAATAAAAAAAGTACTTAGATATGATTTGGCGATATTTGGACTTGAACCACTGATTTTCAGCAGCATTGATTTTCAGCGGACGCAACGGAGCGGCATTGACACTGCTAGTAAAAATGCTTGTGATACGCCTGCTGATATCTGACTCTAAGGGTTCGCAATTATGTATTTTATTTATCGCCACTATGGAACACGCTTATCTCGAAGAATATTCGTTTCTCTTGGGTTGCAACACTCATACGAAATTACTAAGCAAAGCTATGAAATTCGTCATAGTTCATAGTTCAGTAACTAAGAATCTGTGGAGTCTTAAATAAGCATACCAATATACGGTGCAGTATTAAACTCCACCCGGCCAGGGTCTCTCAGCTCGGTGGTGGCTCGCGGAGGCGGGACCAGCACCAGCGAGGCCTCGTACCTGCTCCCAGGTCGCAGGTCATGCAGCTCTGCAGCAGAGCGGCTGTGGTGGAGCAGTTCCGTCATTATGTAGATGGGAGTGCCTACTGGGCGGTACCTGGAAATACAAAATACAAATTCTTTTATTATACCAAAATAAACACAGTTAGTACTTAGATTAATGTACAGGAGTTTACATCTTACATGTAGCAGTAGAAGTTGGTATTCCTTTGTCCCGCGCTGTCCCATAGATGGGACTGTGGGATTGTGTTGCGGTTGAATGTAATAGAGAGAATTGTTAAATCCCAAGATTGTTAACGTTGTTGTTATCTAAGCATCGCGCATATTTGACTGTTATGACCACCACTGCTTTATTATCCTTTTTTTAAAAGGGTAATTGTATTCTTTGGCTATAACGGTTTGGTTGTCACTGGTAACGTCAGATGCGTGACTTGTATAATATAAGAATCAGTTCTAATTAACAAATTAATGCTTATAACAAATCGTTCTCACCGACTTAGACCAATGGTTAATGTAAACAGCTCGTCCCAGCAACTTAAAATTTATACGAAGACGCACTGATTTAAGATAGGTAATATACATTAGATATACCTACAAAAATTAACTATATTTTCAACTCTTTGCGAGGTACTTTATTTCAACCAAAAATGAATAGCCTAGCCATAATAAACAACTATCTACAAGTTATTATTCCAAGACAATATGCAGTCGAACAATAGGCAACTTCTCTATAGCATAACTAAAGGACCTTTTTATTTTTATTATTTCATGCGTATGATCGACATTAGCGCCCGCGATATTGCCCGCGTCTAATTTATCTAATCCAGGGTCTAATCTATCTACATTCCAAAACTCATGTAAGTCGGTTCAGTGGTTTGAGCAGAAGCAGATAAACTTACTTGCACACTCATGCACAAGCTATTAGTGTAATGTGATAAAGAGCCACTAACCGAACTTGTATGCCATCAATGAACTGCAGTTCGTCCTCGTTGAAGTGTCTCCAGGAGACGCTGGCAGACGTGTCGTTGACGTCAACCACCGTCAGCTCGCTGTTGATCTCTCGACGCTTCTCTTCCACTGGAGACACCTGGAAAACAACATCACAGTTATATTAGAAAATTAATTAAATAAGTGTTTCGTATTGAAACGAAATTTTAGAAATGTAAATTTTTACTATAACAAATATAGGTAGTTCATATATATTTCGTATAGCCTTGTCATCGTCTTTTAACATTACACACATTGCCTGCTGCGCATTAGGCATTGTATAGAATGCCAAAGTCTAAGTCAAATCGTTTATTGTATTATGCCTTATGTTAACTTTAATATGTTTAACGTAATAAGCTTGCTTTTCAAAATTTTTGCTTTTGGTCTTATTTTATCGACCGAACCTTTTAGCGTTTGTTTTTTAGCTTTTCCGTTACGTGACATTGGCAAAATTGCGGTAACGCTGCAGAAGCCTTATTAAAAAGTTGAAGTTTAAATTGATGCCTTATGTCTAGGTAAAGTTTGAAATAAATAATATTTCATACATTGCCTACGCGTTTTAGGCATTCTATACATTACCTAGGCATTGTATACAATGCGGAATTATACATATTGACGGTAACATATATAGTTCAAATTCAAACCGTAATCTACCCTGGTAAAAATTGTTCAGTGGTGAAAATCTAGGTGGTGAAGAGCTTACACCACAGTGTGTGCGTATTTTTTTTCAGGTGACCTAGTGGTCGAATGCCGGCCTGATTATATAGACTTAAAATAACAAAAAAGAACATATCCACGAATGTATGTCGGTCTTACCGTCGGCTGTTCCTTAGTCCGCACGCTATACGTGTCACTCTCCGGCGACACTGGCAGGTTGTGAAGGTACAGCTTCCCTCGGACCTTGTACGTGGTGCCGGGTTTGAGTCCCGTCAGACGGAACTCCAGCCGAGGAGTGGTGAGGACCTCGTCTGCTGGAGCGAACACTTGGGAGTACCAGTGGGCTAAGTCTTCTTCACTGGAAAATAATGAAACAAATCAATATTTCGTAACATTGCACGCATCGCCATGTAACCCCATACTAAGCAAACGCTTGTGTTATAGTTCCAGATAGGTGAAGTAGGTACATATGTGAAAGGTGAATGAAAATTTGATGTCTATGTCGGCCTATGATATGGTATAAAGACAGTTGTGTTGAGATAAGGAACCTCTACTTACAGATATTTGTATTTTATTTTTATTTGATAGAATAAACAAAATTTGCCTGAAACTTGTGCATTGCCTGTAATAAAAATATAAGAAAAAATAAGTATGAAATAAAAGTGTAACAACTTACGCTTTGTCTGTATATCTCAAGTCCACGCTGCCTCTCAGTCCAACCAGCACTGGCGGCAATCCAAGCAACATCTTAATACTACTGGGAGAATCAGACTCTATCGATATAACTGTCAGCTTCTTATTCATATCTCCAAATGACGAGGGCACTTGCAACCCTGGAGGCAACCCTGGTATTCCTGGCGGTAGACCTGGCAATCCAGGCTGGTCATGGATCGTCGGGTGGTGAATGTTATTCTGGTCGTAATCAGGTATGTCTTCCTGAGGAAACCGACTGTCCGGTGGAATAGTTGGCAAGAACGCTGGCGTCTGAGGCTTGTGATGTGGAAAATCTGGTGGCATCTGAGGGGTTTGCCCTGAAAACGTGAAGTTCGTAATTAATTTCCAGTGGTTTCTAATATCGAAGATGTATGAAATACTAAGTTTGTTAGTCAGATGAATGGATGGTGTTAATGAAGCCACAAAGACAGTGTCACAGTTTTGTCAGTCATGAAGAGTCAGAGTGTAAGAAAAAGAGACACGCAAAGGATTGGTCACACGTGGCGAGGTCACTGACCTGCCGCTGGTCCTTGGTTCTTGTCCGCAGACCTTCCAAGGTTGCGGTTCACCTCTGATTGGACCTCCATCTGATTTAGTAAATTTTCTAAATCTATCGGTGAGTAAGATTTACTCGGGCTGTGCAATGTGTTCAACTTCTGATTGGATCCCGTTTTTATGAACTTAGGACTTTGTACTGCTCTTAGTAAAACAGTTTCATAAGGGTTGGGCTGTTTAGTCAATAAATGTGTCTTCGTGTCTTCGGTCCAGATGGGATCAAAAACGTCTGTTGGTTTGGTCTTCAAGTCTTTGGATTTGAGTATTGTCACGTGTTTAGAGGAGGGACTACTTGTGGGCGGGTTTTTGGATTTCAGTGGAACAGAAATTACACGACTCTCAGATTTTGAGAGGACATAATCGGATCTGTTGCTGACTACCGGTTCAAAGAAATACGTGGTTGGTTGTTTTATAGCTACAGTTTCTGGGCTAGTCATGGGCTTGTGAAGGTAATTGTTGTTTAAAAATGGTGTCTCCAAGTGTTTTTGATGTGTTGGTTTAAAGTAATTAAAGCTATTTGACGTTGAAATTGATGGTAAATTCTTATAAACCTCGTGTGAACTAGATGTTGGCTTTATGTATTTTGTCTTAGTATTCAAATTTACAGAAGTCATCTCATCATGATCGTGTTCTATTCTTGGATTTTGTGGAGGAGGAATATATGTTATTTCTTGAATGTTGTTGTTTCCAGACATAACATAGTTAACATGTTTCTCCGAATGGGTGATGGGAGAAACTTTTACTTTAGAAATAGTTGTGTGAGTTTTAAAATTACTTGTAACCTTTGGTTTCTTAATTTCTGGGGAATTTTGCCAATATTTATTGGAGACCATAGGAGGTTCTGGTTGGATTGTTTTGAATGGAGATCCGAGATCGTTGAAAGAGAAGACTGTAATGTTGTCTCCTGGATGATAACTCTCCGTGTGGTCAAGGTATGAAACTGGTGTTACTGTTTTTTGGATTTTTGGGTGCGATTTGAATGGATTGAGATGGTTGTAGAAGTTTATCATGGAGTCTGTGGCCATGGGTGGGGTCGGGAGGACTTGGGTGGTGACTGTGGGGAGGATGGGAGATATTGGAGTGACGTAGTTTGTGACGTCACCTAGCACCGGCATGCTGGAGCTCCCTGCTGAGGCAATCGTGACTGAATCACATGCAAATGAAAATGAATGAACAATATACATGCAATGAATGATTGTGCTTACAAAATCTCGTAACAAAGTAAAAAAAATATATTAAAATCAGAAAAAGAAGATTTCACATCGCAAAAATTTAAATTTAAATACTTATGTGTTATGAGATTTTATAAGACAGTTTACGGTTGTATTTTTATGTAAAGTTCAGTGATTCATAAATAACTGATTTATCAATTAATCATGGTGATGACAAAGTTATTATGTCACATATAAATAATGATTTCAAAACACCAGTAATAGTAGCTTTATTCGTACCTATAGGAACACATCCCCACTGCTTACAGCAGTCTTCATCAGATATATTGACCGCAGCTGGTCTGTGTAGTGGAGGGCATCTGAAGTTCTGAGGAGGAACAGGTGGGAGTGGACTGCACACCTCCTGGCAATCCAGGTCTCCATTCTCGCAGAAGCACCGCTGTTCGCAACCAGTCAGTGAAATCGGTACTTCACTCCAGTTTGGAACTCTAAAAAAGGAAATAATGAACATTTATCATTGATATTCCCGGCTACGCATGACTTTTACCGGAATAAAAAGTTGTGTGAGCTACTATTTCACCAAAAATCACGGTGATCAATTGTCCTATTTCAGCGCGAAGGAGTTACAAACATGAAATTACGCCTGATTTCGTTTTACCTGAATCGTTTTTGTCTAGGTATCATATTACGGATCCCCAACCGGAGTGTTGTTATTATGGCTATTCTTACCCAGAACGATCGCAGATTCGTGAAATAAGTATACAATGCAATACAACTTCAATGCACAGCACGAAACATAAATATACAACAATTTGCAGGAATATTTTCAACCTAAGTACGTTGGATTGGCCTTATTGCTTATCCGATGCTCAATCTCGTGTGCTACTTTTTACCTTTTCGACAAAGTTTTAATTTGTTTTTTAGTTATGAGTCTACAATAAAAATGATATTCACTTACGGTACTCCATTATAATGGCAGGTCCCATCACTCAGACACCGGGCAGACCTGGGGCAGCAGTTGGGCGGCTGGGCCGGGGGACTGGGAGCCCACTTCACACAACCCTTGGACATGATTTCCAAGCCCACGTGGTTGGGGCAGACCAGAGCAGCGCACTCGCGGGTGTCTGGGCCAGTGCACTCGCAGAGCTCCGTGCAGCCGATTTTAAACTCTTCGCCTGGTTAGAAAAAGGATGTTTGGTAGTTATGTAAAGTTTGAGGTATAAAAAGAATTTTTCATAGTATGAAGACCATTATTCTCTGATTTCCCTAAAGTGTTTTAAATGGTGACTGTCAAAATGTCAAATGGTGTAAATCTGTACCTACTCTGTATGTCCCAATTATCTTAAGTAGAATAATGTTAGATTTTAAATACATTTGTATGATTTTGCCAAATAAGTCAGACATAGTTGATTGGCAACTATAGCCCCACAAATTATCAAGAAATAAAATATTTCAAGCCTTTTGCAATTTGTAGTTAAGTGTACCAAGTGATGCTTACCAACTCCATAAAACTTGCCATCTTCCCAGCACCCGACCTTCGTAATATTAGCCAATTCCTCCACTTCATTCATTTCTGTAGGGCCAGCATCAGCAGCCGTTATGGTGAAGTTAAATTTAGTGTCAGTCTCTTTAGTTTTGAGGACATAATCTTTACCACCTTCCAAGTTGAGTATCAAGTTTGAATATTTCAGTTCCACGTCTTCAAATGTGCTTCCTCCATCGCTACTTAGAAGTAGATGTATTGGATCTTTGCTGTTGTTCATATGTATGAGGTTTACTTGGACAGTGTTGTTCTGAAGTACTTTGATAGAGCCTATTGGTTCTGCTAGAACGAGAGGTCGTTTCATGATGCCTCTCTGTTCTTCTTCTTCTACGTTCTCATCTTCGCTTTCGATCATTTTGTGTGGCTGTGGAAAGATATAAGGTAAAAATAAGATATGTTTAAATTATCTTTTTGAAACAAAATTAATTCTGGTACTAGTTACACTGATTACCCTAGCTTGATGAAACATAAACTTAAATTTACAGAATTAATGTATGATCAATTGTTAGTGATAGTGATTGATATATTAATAGTATATTAAATAATAAATGAAACATAAATATATACGAACCCTGTAACGTGGTAATTTATACTACTAACCCCATCTAGTATGTTAGAGCAGAACTAACCATTTAAATTGAATAGAATTTGTTCATCGAGCCGCTCGGCGAAGAGAAGCGGAGGCGCAAAGATGGCAGGCTGATGAAATAATTCTGCTCACGGCCGCAAGAGGGCGGTCTAAAAAGCAGAAGGGAAAAATGATATATTCGGACTAATATCGTAAAGATCAATGGGTTTAGACATCGTCTCAATTCAAAGATAAATTCCAGATTTTCTGATGTTCCAGGCGTCACCTTCCATTCGACTAGAAGAAAGTTCATTCCTCTCGATTCCGATTTAAAGCGTCATCTACCGGAGTGAAGAGAAATAGCCGTATGGCTTCCAAAGCGTATATGGAGGGAGTTGTGACGTTTGAAATAGAAAGTTCGAGATCAAAATCGATTTGTAATATAACAAGCCGCGAAGCGGGTTTCCAGCCATTCTCTGCCCGAGCTGCTTCAAAGGACAAACAATAGTCCAAACAGTGTGTTTTCATCCGCGGTGTGTGGGTAAGTACCAAGCGCAAGCGGTGGTAGTCATGTAAAATTGGTTGGAAGTGCATTTCTTCATATTGACGGCGTTTTTCAGACGGAGATCTTGCTGTACGCGGGTTTTTATTATCAGCGAAGCGGAGAATCCGGCAAGAGGCGGCAAGCATTAAGTGGGTCAAATATCAGGTATGTGCGTGTGGAATTTTATAAATTCACCTCCCAGAGATAGGATGGTTTCTAATCGTTCCAATGTGATAATTTCCAGGGGTCATCGAAAGCCGCCGCTCCGTCCACACACCGGGAACGAGATCAGCCACCGTCGGGTGACGCATGAGCTGATCTATGCTGAGACCAGCTCGTGAACTGCTCCAGCTGGGCGGGTTGCTGCTTCGTGTGGTCTAGCGAGGCTGCGCAGTCGTAGCCCTGGCTTTTCAAGTAAGATCCAACCGATTTCTGTGCGTCGAAACTGACGCCACCCTCTTTTCGGATTTAAATGTATGCTGACCGTGAATTTGAGTGGAATTCTTCTTATCTGATAATACGAAATCCTGCCTCAGTTTTACTCGCCTATTGCGGGTAACCTTCGTCGTGAAGATCATAAAGATAAACCTAAAATTGTGATATCATCGTATGTGATTACCATTTAATTTTATGTGCGTTAAGTGCTGGTCGTTGGTCGTTTTCTTTTAGATATTTCGTGTATAGAATCAAGTTATTTCTATTGATTGATCTCTACCTTCAAGTAGGAAATTTAAACAAGATCGTACCTAGACTTTACTGTTCCGTCTAATGTTTAAACCAAATTAGTTTGGGGTAGTTAGTAATAATATTTTTATTTCGATCTTTGTCGTGTGATTGGAAATTAATGTGCAAGTAAAAGAAGGAAACAATAGCAGATAGCTCAGACAGAAGCTATTCATTGTGTAGTTAATGTAAATTAACCGTTCGAGTGTCTTGTGAATATCGCTGAGTAATTTGCACCTCTACCTACAAATCCAACTTGTGAAATTGTTAAAGAATGCAACCTATTCATGCCCCAAATAAGTATTAATAACCACACTAACATCTTAGAACTGTAATTTTTCTTTTGTAACGATATTTCCTTGGTTTTAGTGATCATATAATGAACTTGTAACCGATCACCTAGAATTTAGAAATACCTCTGTCTAACTTGTTGAGATCTTACAGTTTGGATGATAATCAAGTTTAAGAACATAATAGCTTCTTGGTTCATGAGATAATGGTCCAACATAACAAAACATAAAATCATATTCCTCTGTAAAAGCTAAACAGTTAAACTTTGGTGTGATCTTAGACTACCATCATCTTAGTACCATGGTTGAGTTTACAGTCAAGCTTAGGAATGTTTAACATTCAAGTTAGTTAGACATTGTTCCACTTCATTCTATATTTAAAATAAATAAACAATTAATATTTGTGTTCTAATCAACTAAATTTGTGTAACTTGAACAGTTCTTTATGAATAGAAAGATATTTATAACTTAATATAAAAGTTTTATTTTTACCTTCCTTAGTTTACAATTAATAATAGGTAGGTTTTTGTAGCCCTATATAGCCGGGGGGTTACAAAATGGCGCCCAACTTAAAATATTTCTTCTAGACAAACGGCCAGCACTATTTTTTTAACGCTTTACTTAATGTTACATGTTTTTTTTTAAATGTTATGGTGATACTTTGTGACTTTTGGTGTATTTGTGTAACGGCTTAGAGATATGAGATTGTACATAGGCAATAGATGTACCTACATTTTACATTAATGAATATGACATTGGTAATTATTGTGTAATTGTATTAGTCAGGTATACCTTCACTTTTATACATTAATATACCTAACATCAGCAATTAGTTTGCAAAAGTTTTAGTCGGGTACACCCACACTTTTCAAACATTAATACCTAACATTAATAATTGTTTTGCAAATGTATTAGTCAGGTATACCTGTGCTTTTCATGTATTAGTATAACAATAGTAATTACTTTGTAAAGGTATTAGTGAGGTACATTGATGTTCAACGGCTGTATATATATCCAAGTTTGGGTTTTAGTTGTACTAGCTAGGACGATATCAAAGTCTGAATTTCACTCCGCTCAATGTTCATGTGCAACAATACTTCTGTGATAGTATTCCTTCTGTAATAGAACTTATTTTGTAAGACGACCAGCATTTCAACAAAGTTAGTTTAATACTTTATTACATTCACAATATTTTTAGCCACCATGTAGACAATTAGGTTTAGATTGTTGTTTTCTCGCTGTTGCTTTGTGGTGCGCTGGTGTTTGTAAGTTGGTAGTGGTTGTCAAGATGGAGTCGCGTTCGATTCCCATCTACTCCCTTACAAAGGAAGAGCTTCAGCATGAGGTTCACATTCGTTCGGAGGAGCCGGAGCCAGCAATGGAGAAATTAAGGAAGCAGCTGAAGCGTCTCATTCAAGGTGTTCCTCCTGATGAGACTTTGGTGGTGGTCATTGAGTCCAGTCAGGAGCTGAAGCGTTAGGGGCATGGCACATTAAAGACTTGAAGAAATAGGTATTCAAAATACAGGATCATACCTGTTCGTACTTATGTTTCTTTAATGTGTTCCGTTCTGTGTTGTAGTCATGGCATATGACGTTCCTAGCTCAGATTTTTGTAAATAGTTTATTGTCATTACAACATATTGTTTTACACATATTTCGGTAGTGTGTTGTTATCAGGGTTTTATTGTTTCACACATGTTTCTGTAGTGTGCTGTTGTCATGGTTTTATGGTGTAAATTTTTAACACATGTGTTTTGTTTAGTGTGTTGCTGTCATGTTGTTTTTATATAAGATGTTGTATTAAGGGCACATTGTCTGTAACAAATATCTTTGGTTTAGTGTGTTGTTTAGGTGGAAATGTTTCTTTCTTTTCCTATTGTGTACACATGCACCGCTAGTGTGTTGCTATTATGGCACATTTTATTTAACACATGTTTTGTCTAGTGTGTTGTGTAAGTGGGAATGTTTCTTTCATTTCTTGTTGCTTACACATGTTTCGCTAGCGCGTTGCTATTATGGCGTAAATTTTTAACACACATGTTTCTTTGGTGTGTGGTCTAATTAGGAAAGTTTTTTTTCTTGTCCTATTGTTTACCTGTTCATGTATTGGTAGTGTGTTGCTGTTATGGCGTAATTTTTTCACATGTTTTTGTAGTGTGTTGCAGTTATCGCGTAATTTTTTCACATGTTCTTTTAGTGTGTCGCTGTTATAGCGTAAAATTTTAACACATATATTTTAGATGGTATATTGTTTGAGTAGGAAAGTTTTGTTTCCTATTGTTGTGCCAAGCTGAATACAGGGGTCATTCGAGGCGGCGCATGTACCTCGTTAATCAATAAGCCGGAGCATGGAAATTTTATGAACCTGTATTAATAGCATTGTTAGAGCCAACATTTTGTTTCAGTCTGGAGACGAGTATATTCGAGGCGGCGTGTGTACCTCGTTAATCATAAGCCAAAGCATAAAAACTATAAGGTTTTAGGGAAACAATAGTCGCAATCCCCACAGTTCTTATCACAAATTATTGTTGTGTAAGGCTGTTGTTGCTGTTGTAGCCTGTATAGCCCGGACAAGAAGGTTTTTTTTGGTATAGTAGAACAACAGTCCTGGCAGATGGTATAATCAAGGTTTCGAAGTACTGGTACGTTAATTATCATGGTTCAGTGGTCGTTACATCTGGGAAAGAGGCTCACTAAGGGAACTATTTTGTTTGAATGTAATTACTAGCAGTACACACATTAGGAGGTGAGGTACTGCTGGAATATTTGGAGAGCGGATATGAGTTCCCACGGTTACACGTAGAGACCTCTAAAAAGCATGAATGTGGAATTAAATAGGAAAGTGAGGTGATGCATGCAAGAGGAAGAATGAGTCAACGTAATGTAAGTTTTGTGTAAAGAGCGATAGGGCGTGTGGTGGTGGGATGAATGGTAGCGTGGTTCGGTGAAAGGTATTTGTATGAAGTGTGTCTGGGGTTCCGTTGGTAGCTTTATATCCAGTCAGATGTCAGGCAAACGACCACAAATGAACATAAAAAGTTGCATGTTAGATAAGTAAGTTATATATTGTTCATATTTAGCCTCGATCTTTTAAGTGGGTTAATTTCAGTGCGGCATTTATCTGGCAGCACTATAGGTTTAGTATATTTGCTAGTCAGCTTGCAGATCATTACTACGTATTTTATTTCAGGCTGCTACAGTTATGGGGGTTCTTAAGGGATGTTTGTGTAGGTGTTTCTTTAGTCTTCACGCTGAGGGCAGCGCACGTTTCTCCTTACACCCGAAACTTTCCATGGGAAGGGGGGTATTGTAACGTGGTAATTTATACTACTAACCCCATCTAGTATGTTAGAGCAGAACTAACCATTTAAATTGAATAGAATTTGTTCATCGAGCCGCTCGGCGAAGAGAAGCGGAGGCGCAAAGATGGCAGGCTGATGAAATAATTCTGCTCACGGCCGCAAGAGGGCGGTCTAAAAAGCAGAAGGGAAAAATGATATATTCGGACTAATATCGTAAAGATCAATGGGTTTAGACATCGTCTCAATTCAAAGATAAATTCCAGATTTTCTGATGTTCCAGGCGTCACCTTCCATTCGACTAGAAGAAAGTTCATTCCTCTCGATTCCGATTTAAAGCGTCATCTACCGGAGTGAAGAGAAATAGCCGTATGGCTTCCAAAGCGTATATGGAGGGAGTTGTGACGTTTGAAATAGAAAGTTCGAGATCAAAATCGATTTGTAATATAACAAGCCGCGAAGCGGGTTTCCAGCCATTCTCTGCCCGAGCTGCTTCAAAGGACAAACAATAGTCCAAACAGTGTGTTTTCATCCGCGGTGTGTGGGTAAGTACCAAGCGCAAGCGGTGGTAGTCATGTAAAATTGGTTGGAAGTGCATTTCTTCATATTGACGGCGTTTTTCAGACGGAGATCTTGCTGTACGCGGGTTTTTATTATCAGCGAAGCGGAGAATCCGGCAAGAGGCGGCAAGCATTAAGTGGGTCAAATATCAGGTATGTGCGTGTGGAATTTTATAAATTCACCTCCCAGAGATAGGATGGTTTCTAATCGTTCCAATGTGATAATTTCCAGGGGTCATCGAAAGCCGCCGCTCCGTCCACACACCGGGAACGAGATCAGCCACCGTCGGGTGACGCATGAGCTGATCTATGCTGAGACCAGCTCGTGAACTGCTCCAGCTGGGCGGGTTGCTGCTTCGTGTGGTCTAGCGAGGCTGCGCAGTCGTAGCCCTGGCTTTTCAAGTAAGATCCAACCGATTTCTGTGCGTCGAAACTGACGCCACCCTCTTTTCGGATTTAAATGTATGCTGACCGTGAATTTGAGTGGAATTCTTCTTATCTGATAATACGAAATCCTGCCTCAGTTTTACTCGCCTATTGCGGGTAACCTTCGTCGTGAAGATCATAAAGATAAACCTAAAATTGTGATATCATCGTATGTGATTACCATTTAATTTTATGTGCGTTAAGTGCTGGTCGTTGGTCGTTTTCTTTTAGATATTTCGTGTATAGAATCAAGTTATTTCTATTGATTGATCTCTACCTTCAAGTAGGAAATTTAAACAAGATCGTACCTAGACTTTACTGTTCCGTCTAATGTTTAAACCAAATTAGTTTGGGGTAGTTAGTAATAATATTTTTATTTCGATCTTTGTCGTGTGATTGGAAATTAATGTGCAAGTAAAAGAAGGAAACAATAGCAGATAGCTCAGACAGAAGCTATTCATTGTGTAGTTAATGTAAATTAACCGTTCGAGTGTCTTGTGAATATCGCTGAGTAATTTGCACCTCTACCTACAAATCCAACTTGTGAAATTGTTAAAGAATGCAACCTATTCATGCCCCAAATAAGTATTAATAACCACACTAACATCTTAGAACTGTAATTTTTCTTTTGTAACGATATTTCCTTGGTTTTAGTGATCATATAATGAACTTGTAACCGATCACCTAGAATTTAGAAATACCTCTGTCTAACTTGTTGAGATCTTACAGTTTGGATGATAATCAAGTTTAAGAACATAATAGCTTCTTGGTTCATGAGATAATGGTCCAACATAACAAAACATAAAATCATATTCCTCTGTAAAAGCTAAACAGTTAAACTTTGGTGTGATCTTAGACTACCATCATCTTAGTACCATGGTTGAGTTTACAGTCAAGCTTAGGAATGTTTAACATTCAAGTTAGTTAGACATTGTTCCACTTCATTCTATATTTAAAATAAATAAACAATTAATATTTGTGTTCTAATCAACTAAATTTGTGTAACTTGAACAGTTCTTTATGAATAGAAAGATATTTATAACTTAATATAAAAGTTTTATTTTTACCTTCCTTAGTTTACAATTAATAATAGGTAGGTTTTTGTAGCCCTATATAGCCGGGGGGTTACAACCCCCCATAATATTCTGCCTTCAACAGGATTGGATGCAATAGTCTGAAAATAAGTGCAAGGAAAATGCAATGCGTGAATGTTGATAGAATATTAAATGGAAGAACATCATTGATACATACATACATAGTTATTAGATAATGTAATAATACATAAAATGACATGCTCTGACCAATAGCTATTCATGCAATGAAAGAGAATTTTAGTACTTTTTAAATAAAAAAATTGTGGACTCAACAAATGCGCTAGAAAAAGCTTTTCAAACGATTATTTTGTGAAGCGAAAAAAGTAATACCGATTTGTTGATTTATCAAAAGCCCACTTGCATAACGACTCTTAAAACATTAAGCTGTTTTTATAAATAATTTTGTGGGTAAATGCGTTTAAGAATCATTGTGCAAGTGCGTCTAAATTACATTTTTGGGACAGTCTTACTGATGTTGTGGTTGATGTGAAACACAGAGAAACAAAAACATAGGCGATCCAAAAAAGTAAAAAGATATACCTACGTAAGTAAAGAAAAGTATTAATGTATTATATTCGTTATCTAATAGGTACCCATGATGCAAGCGAAAGCTTAGTATGGGGCTAGATGGCGCTGTGTGATATGTCAAAAAAAAACATTTGTTTGTATGTCGTTGTTGATTATTCTCTCCTACATAGTATCGAAGAAAACCAATTCAAACAAATACCGGTGCTAAAGTAGTGGTGGTGGTGCTGGTGACATTATCAGTCGCAATCTCATGTCCATCCTCAGACACGTCGCAGACTTGCACCTCGCAGCACACGTCGTTCGGATCTTGCACGTTGATGCATTTGTCGGATGTCGATAGCGGCTTGCATCTGCAAGGTGGAAAATAATAATTTTGGTAGGAAAATATTTATTGGATATCATAAATATGTAGATTTTTTCCGGAAATATGGCTTTATATCCCATGGAATAAAAAATATGGGAATAAATACAAAAGGATTCTAAAAAATATGAAATCTGAAACTGATTGTGTTTCTACGAATCGGGGTGCCTTTTCTTGTCCGTTAACTATTTTTGATTAAAGGTACTGACACACATGCTTATTTTAAGCATGCTTATAAGCATGCTTAAAATAAGCATGCTCTGCAAGCTGTTCACATTTGCTAGCATTGAGCATGCTAGATTTAAGCATGCTTCCAAATAAGCATGCTCAAAGCAAACAATTGAATACACATGCTATTTAAGCACAGGCTTTTGGCTAAAATGGAAGGTTCCTCAAATTCAATGGAAGTTACCCACGAGAATAAATATTTAAACAGTGGTTCCTCAAACTTACAGAGATATAATGTTAATTATATCCGTTCAGAACTGAATAAAATAAATATATTTCTTTAATTTTTAATTACTTTTTTTTTTTTTTTTAAATAAGTTTTTTCCTTCCCCCAACGAGATATTATTTCTTTTTTGCGGAATTAATTCACTTGTGACACCTGTCGCAGACTGAACTGAGAATAAATCGCCAAGCATGCTCATAAGCAAGACCTGTTCAGACGTGCTTAGAGCACGCCCCCTTCCACCCGCGCCTCAGTCCGCTTGCTCAAAAATCAAACGACTGTTGATTTTTGAGCATGCTCGGAATGAGCGTGCTCATTAGTGGCAACATCCCGATACACATGCCACTAATGAGCAATTGCTTATTAGTGGCATGCTTCCGTGCTACTAATGAGCATGTGTGTCAGTACCTTAATACTAAAGAGATTAATAGAGGCGGAAACCTTTGCCTAGGAGTGAGACGGTATATGTTGTTAAAAAAATACTAAAGAGATAAGGTTTCCTACAATACCGTTTTTGCCATTTACTCGTTTTTGCAAAGAAACTTCGATTGCTCCATTTTGTTGATGAATCCTCATGGAAATGATAAAGATGTCTAATGAAATCACACCTATCTTGTATAACATTAAATGGTACTTACTATTAAATCTCTCTCTCTTGAGTCGTATTCCTCATGACTGAGGGTCGTGACTCTCCCGCAGAATTAATCCGCTAGGGGAGTTTTCTTGGGCAGATACATCGTGGTGGGCGCCCAGGTCCTTCCACGGAAGACACATGTCCTCGGATATTGTGGTCCTCAAACATGTCGGTTTCCTCACGATGTTTTCCTTCACCGTTAAGCGAGTGCAAATCCACACATAACTTGAAAATACAAGTCATTGGTGTAGGGCCGGATTCGAACCCGGGTGCGTCTGAATGAAAAGCACACACTGGAACCGCTACGCCACACTCGCTTACTCGCTTACTATTAAATAAACAATATTTATTTGCAATAAACTTTATTTGTACTTATTGACACATATTATCTAAATTGCACTTTATTTGAGCAAACATAGGAGTGTTGATGACCCCGGCCAGTCTGTTTTAAATATTAATGAGTATGTGCACGGGTAGTGAATGGAGAATGGATGAATGGAGTTATGTTACCTTACCTATAACAGACAGTAAATTTTCTCTTTCAACGACATTGTTAAATGAAATATTTCTTTCTATGTATGATGACCAGGTCTAAATATCGGAAACACGTATATTGTATACACGGCTAGATGGCGCTGTGTGCAATGTCCCGGAATATTTATTTATTTATTTTATTCTGGATAGCGAGAGATGAGCAATTCTTTCAAATTCCTGAAGTCATATCGCGTGGCTATACTGTATAAAAACTGGAGCTCTATTCAAAGTTCGCCATTATACAGAAATAAATAGAATCACAATGTAGTATAGCATCTTGCACATATGTAGAGCGATTTTTAAAGCGAGAGTGAACCGATTCTACTGGGTAAGCACGCTCCATCCTAGACCATCGCCGAATTATCGTCATAAGCAAAGAGATTCCGTTTAAAAATAGAGAAAGGAACTTATTTTTGAGGACTCTTGCCATTACCGCTATATTGCAACTAAATGTAAGTCATGTCTTTCCAAAATTTGTCTACCAGAGAAGACGAGAGAATACTGATTTCTAATTTGAATGACTCCAGGTGCAGCCACTGACCTGGGCTTGCAGGTGACGACGGACTTTTCCTCGCAGGTGCAGGTGCTCTCGCAGCCGAGGTACCACTGCGCTCCCACGGGGTAGGTGTCGTTGTTGTACTTGCACACTTCGAGCTTCGTTAGTTTAGCATCTGGAATTATAGAAAAAGGAATATATAGTTACAAATAAAATAAAATAACACACAGCGCCATCTAGCCCCACACTAAGCAAACGCTTGTGTCGTGGGTACTAGATAACGGATATAATAATTATATACTTACTTTTTTATAAATACTTACTTATTATACATACAAACAACCAGACTCAACACAAGTGATTATAAATTTTAAAATTCATAAATACATACTTGTGTCACGCGGGAATCGAACCCCCAACCTCTAGATTAGAAAGCAGAGCCACTACCAACTAAGCTAACAGGCCAGTCAAAATGGAAAAAATGTTTGTGATATAGGTAATCCAAAATGTAATGAATTCAATGTTTTACTCCTTATGTAAAAGTCGCACCAGTAACCATAAGAAAAATACATTTATAATCAGCTGTTTAGGCCGTGCGTCGCGTCAATAAATTAATAGTTGTGCCTTTATAAAAATTTGTTTATCGACTCTATTGCTTTACTAATTAAAATCGGCTACATAATTCTGTCATAAACAAAACTACAAATCAAAATGATTTGCACAAATAGCTTACAGCTCAAGTCAAGGTATGCCAGTACGTACATACTTACCTACCTACAATTTGAGTAAACAAACAAACAGCCATTCCCATACATTACAAAATTCGATAGCGCACGAAGCAAGCAATTAGCATGATTGGTGAGATGTTTTTGCCGACACCCACAGAACACAACGCAAGGCGACACGGGTTCCCACAGGTTTCGTAAGCTTTATGCCTCAATGCAGCCTTTCCGAGAATGTTTGCATTCATTTGATGTATTGTTTTAAAAATATGACCTTCAACGTATAATATTACTGTGGTATGTAAACATTATAGTACTTATAATGGGTAACAAAACTTAGCTTAGTTTGGTATTACAACATATAGCGTCAGATTTTAAATTTATGTATTGGATTTTAATTTGATTCTCTGTATACATAAGCGTTTGTGTATTCATAGCTATTTATTCCATAAAGTACGCTAACATATTAAAAGTTTTCAACCAAAACATTGGAATAGTTGACCTTTACATTTAGTTAAGTTGTCGGTAATGGTCACTCATGCTCTTGGTTGCGTGTGCAAAAAACCAGCGGTTTTCTCAAGCTGATCTTGTGGATCTGGCCTACCACTACTCTTTCTTCAGACTTATCTGGATACTGTATTTACCTCCATTGCCAGTAACACAAACTAACACCTTCTACCTGCTGCACCTTCCACTGTTGCTGTACCTTCTACCTTCCATCTCCAGTCTTTGATTCTTTACCATTGCATAGACCTTCATTAACATTCTTCTAGGACGGTATTTACTGCCTCATTTCTAACTAGCTTTTCCCATCCATCTGCCACTGTAATGTTTATTTCCTTACCGCCATTCCCTGTAGCACAAGCTATGATAGAGCAGCAGCTGTCCACGGGTGACTCAAAGCACAGCGGGTCGTTCAGCCTTCTGCCTCGCCTGATGTAAGGATGTTTGCAGCGAGGAGAGCATTCGAAGGTGCCGCTAGATGTGCACTCGCAGGTCTCGTCACAACCCCGATCCATCTTCTCGCCGATCTGGAATTGATAGGTTTTTGTCCTATAGTTTAACATTCACAACATATTCCGTATGGTAGATTAAAAAAAAATTGGTTATTGTTTGCTCAAAATGTAGATCTGTTCATCTGAGTTAAAACTGCATCTATCAATAATTTTAGGTTTGTAGGTATTCTGTATTCTGTGGTATGGTCGAAGTGACAGACTCTATCAATATCATTTAGTAGGTTCGTAATGTAGTTATTTTAAACACACTTCAAAAATCTTCTGATAGTTTTTTTTAGTTACTCGATACTCTCCTCTTTTTAGCTATTTAATAGGCGATTCAATATTAAAAAAAAGATCAAAATGTGTTTGTACTAACCTTATATCCTAACCCATTTTCCTTACACACTTCAATCTCACTGCTGGACTCGCTCTTACCCGACATCAAAGCATGGAACGGTGCTTGTAGATTTGAGAAGAACTTATCACTTATACCCTTATTATGGTTCTCATTCCTTGTTGGTTCATCTTCATCATCATCTAAAGTCACGTCGCTAAGATCTGTTAGCTTTTTGCCAGTTTTATCACTTTGGTTGTGTAGTGCTATAGCGAAGTTTTGTAGTTCATCCACGTTTAGGTTTAGAAGTCTTGGTTGTTTTGCGTCTGTGGGTTCGGCTTCTTGTGTAGTGGATGTTTCTGTAGGTGGTTCTGTTTGTTTGTCTATTGTTTCTATTGTAGTTGGTGGTGATGTGGACAGAGTAGTGAGTTCTGGTATTCCTGCAGGTATGCTTGATGGCTTTTTGCTGAGCGTTGGTAACTCGTCATCTTCGGTTAATTTACCTGAAACAGAAGAAGCAAATTTTTAATTCTATCATTTGTACGTATTATATTCTACAAATGTATTATTTTTTTTCAGTTTTTTCTAAGCTTTGCTGAGTGACATATATATTTTTATTTGCAGTGTACAATTTCTATAGAAACATTGAATATACAATAAACAATCTAAACGTATCCATGTAAAAACAAAAGATGTGAAATCCACTTTCTAATATTACATGAAAACGAGCATAAAATTATAAAAATCGAGGGCGCCCTATGACCCCTAGTGTAACAAAAACCAAAGTAAACCTACAAAGTAACGCACAATACCGTTAGTTACGTTTCTAGAGATGTACAGAATAACTATTATGAGTAAAAGTATGACCATTGACCACAATAACTACGAGCAAAACATAGACTAAAGACTGCACAAGGTAAGAGACATGGAATTGATGGCAGCACTTGTTTCACGTATTGAAATTCAAGTCAATTGTAGACTTTTCTGATATTTTTTAACAGAGGTTATCGATTCTTGTTTGATATGATACTGTAAGAATTGAAGTTTGATTGAGTCTGATGATCTATTTAGAGATTTTCGCAGTTATACTCAGAGTTTATGTGTTTATGTGAATTGCTCAGAAGCTATAATAAAAATAAATAAATAAATATCGATATGGCAGTAGGTTCCAACTTAGGGAATAATACAAGTTTCATCAAATCAATTATTGTAATTAAGTGCTCAAAAGTGTCCCAATGTTGGGCTAAGGCCAACCAGTTTCTATTTGTTGTTATTTTTGAGATGTAATTTACAAAATCTTGATGAAAACTCTTGATTTGTAAAATAAATAAAAATCACATTTTAGTTCTGATTTCACCCGCGCTCAGTTATCTTCTACGGACTCTGTATACGATTAACCGGTCTTTATGTAGAGCACGGTCAGTAGGCAAGATTAAACAACCGTCATTAGAAATATGTACTCTACGCACTAACAACAGGATTGAAATTACAATGACGTGATTAGAAATTAGACTGACCATCGAAATCAATGTAACTGTCATCGAAATATCGTGAATGATAACGTGTTTGTCATTTGATTTCTTTTATTGAGGAAGCAAAGGAATTAAATGCTCGAATCGTTTGGAAATATTCATAGTCATAGTTATTTATTTGCGAATTGTAAAGTACACAGTTACACAAACAAGAGTGGAGTGGAGAGCGAACACTGAACGATAACCCTGATAGGGTATGCAATGTTTAAGTAAGAAGCGGCCCTATTCATATCTCATTAAATAGATTCCTCATTTAAAAAATCGTTGACAGAATAGTAACATTACTTAGTTAGTATTTTAAGTCACGGGCAAAATGTTGTAAGTTTATGATACTTTATAGCTTGTCTAGTAATTTATTAAAAAAATTAATAGCCATTGATTGCATTGAATAAATAATCTGTTATTTAAGGAAAGGCTTGACCATAATTTATTCAGCTGATATACACCAACTGTTTTATAGTATATTAAATTGCTATAATCTATATAATGTTTTCAAGTATATTGATTCACACTTCCTTTTACAAAAAAGTTAAAAGCAAAACTTTGATGACTAGACAGTTACATAATTTTCTTAGTAGAAGGGAAGTGACAGGTCTCCAGAATGCTGGCTGCTACTTTGCTCAAAAGGTGAGCATTGCTATACAACGCGGAAATGCCGCCAGCATTTTGGGGACCTTTCCGGTACTACAGGCATTTTAGATTAAGTATTTTAGTTTTAGAAGTAGTTTAAGTTTTTATTCTATTATTAGTATTTAGTTTTTTAAATAAGTTTTTAACAAAATGTAAGTTTTTTTGAATAAATAAATGTACAAATTGGGACTTATTTTCTTAGTCATAATATTTAAATGGTAAAATGTGTATGTTACTATTCAATATTATACATAAATTCTAGTTTAGCGTTCCATACAGACTTGAATCATAATACAAATTTTGAGAACATGTGTAAAAATATTTGTAAAAGAATTGAGAAATTATGTAAATTCAATTTCTACACTTCTTGGTTTCATTGTATTTGAACTACTTACTATTCGACATCAAATCTCATTTTACGTTCCTTATAGTCTCGTTATAAGAATAGATCGTGGAGCGTAGAAAGCATACTAATCAAGTGAAACAATACTCCCGGATCCCAGCTTAGTTCAAGGACATGCTTGTAAAGCACTACTATGGTAATTCAGGCAATCTTAGTTCCTGGATTGTCTATTAATGTCTGTGTTAAGCTGTATGAAGTGATCGCGGTTCCGTAAACAGCGGTATACTTACTACTAGTTGATACTACATTATATGGATATCTTCAAAATTCCGAACTGATAACATGGTGAGCGTGTTAACGCTATTTAAGTCCAGGGGTCATATAATTATCAAAGTCATATAATTATTAAATAATTTCAAAGTAAACAACTACTTATGTAATTGTTGTCACCACTTGGCTCACGTTTGACTACACAAACTATAATTTGAAAAAAAAAATTAGATAACTTTGGCCTATGGTCAGATAACCTTTCGTGGTTCTGATAATTTTAGTTTTTTCCCCTAACTGATAATAATTTATGATACGGTAGTCGTTTATTTATTCAGTGTACTAAATGTCTATTATACCTGCTTTTTATTAATTTGGTCTTACATAGGCTAGTTAACAGATGACATAGAAGTATTACACTATTAATTTAGATAAACATGCACTTAGCGTCACAAATCAATCATTTAAACGTAGGTACTACGGTCCGTTAGCAGTAGTTTTAAATATTACAGTTACGAATATCGAGGTTGACGTCCACCTGACGGTTAGCACAGATTAGGTGATTCTTTTTATGAAAGCGTGAATGAAGAATGTTAAACGAAGGAAAGCATTATATATAACTTATATTGATGGTTTAATAAAACTCGCACTGATTGCGGTGGATGATGATGATGAACTAATTAAAACAATAATAACCCAAAAATTTACGATCATAAAATTTTGAATAAAGCGTTGTGAGCACAGAGCTTTGAAGTCCATTCTTGTCGCCCTGTGACTAGAGGCGAATTCTTTCTTTATTCGATACAAAACAGGTGTCACCATTTACTAAAACTAACACACTTTCGGCACGCACACTACGACGCACGAGATGTTCATGTACACAGTACGCTTCAACTTCATCGGCTGTGCAATGTCGATATTTTTTATCGATTATTTACACATTTACTTCGAAGATGGAAATATATGTCTTTAGTATAACTATATTATTTAAGTACAAATTATAGTTAACTAGCTATGGCCCGCGGTGTTATCCGTTGTAAAAACTTTTTTATCCCGTGGGATAAAAACTATCCTATGTCCTTACCGGGGACTGAAACTATCTCTATAGCAAATTTATTTTTATCTATTTTATTTAATTATCAAATCATCTTCAAAATGACTGGAGCATATTCTGGCATTTTTATGAGGAAACCAGTTGTATCTACCGGTCGCCAATATCCATTTATTTTTTAACACTGGATTTTTTGGAAATCTGTAAATTAAGTAGGTATGTGTTAAATAAAAACCGTAATCCAGAAACATTTCCATACAAATCCAGAAACATCATATACATTATATCGATTATCGATAATTTGCTAGGTTCATTTACACATTACTTTGCTATCGAGAAGTAGCGTCGTCAAGACAACGAATGTGTTAATGCCATTCAAAATGTCAAAAGTTTTATTTATTAAAATTACGAAATTTTACTACTTACCGATGGTATTTCACGCCGGTAACACTGGAACTTGTTCTTACAATTTTTAACTTGACATTAGGACATATTTAATAGTTTATCATGCTGTAAAACCGAGTAAAACGACCGAAAACTCTCTCTCGCTCGGACTATGTTTGACAACAGACTGACAAGCGCTGTCGTAGGTTAGGTTGGCATGTTTACTGGTCCAAACGAGAACCACGTATTATTAGTCATTTCGCTTCTATGGGGGGGCGCGCGCGAGGGCGATGTGGCCCGATCGTTGTTCTGTGGTTGTGAGGTAGTGACTTTATAAATTAGTGGCCTCATCGTAAGCCATGTTGTCATAACCTGTCGTAGTATATTTTATATCAGTGCACTAACATACAGGATAATAATAAAATTGTCGTCCTGTTTTAATAGTATAATATAAACTTTAATAAGGCTGAGAAATAAATTCATAATGAATAACACAGTGAATCCAATAGAAAATTATAAATTCCTTGCCACCATGCTAAGTCCATTGTGCGCCAAACTGCGGCCGAGGCAAAGTGTCGGCGCGATGTAACTGCTAAACACGTAACTGTACCGCATACAATACATTCCAAATACCTTGAATAGGACGCACAGGTTGATGTATCTTGTTTGATACACCTTCTTGTAGTATTCAACTTATGTTAAGTTAAGTTGTAGTATACAATTATATACTTGCGGACGGCCGCGGCTTCGCTAACCTATGACTTTATAATACGTACATACCAAAAAATCACGATGATCCGTTCAGCCGTTTTTGAGTTATGAGCGTTTAAATAAACAGATAAACATACCAAATTTTTTAGTAAATAATTCTAGAAATAGTTGGGACCTGTTCTGCTATCATTTTAAAGTTTCTCCAAACTTTTTTTTAAATATCTTCAATATTTAGGCTATCGATCCTCTTCAGCTTTAAGTAAAAGGTAGTAATTTCGATGCTACTATATGTGCAATTTATTGAATGTAGTGGACTAAAATTGCTGTAAATGGAGTTATATGCCGCCATGGAACAAATCATACACCAAAACAAAGTCCATAAACCACTACTGTTACCTAATAATTCCGTGGGTCGGATGACACGTTCAATTGTAGGTCCCGGCTGTTCATCATAGTAAGTCAGTCGTTATGTCATATTAAAAACTCGGAGTTGGCCACTCTCATGCTAACTTTTTAATTAATTAAAACCATTTCGTCCACAAATGATCACAAAAACGTTAAAAAAGTATTAGAACTATTTATCGGCGACTTTGTAAACAAATTAAATAGTCACTTCACGTAAAGATCAACACGATAGTGGCATCGTTTAAGAATACTAAACGCTAATTTTAAGGTAAAGTGTAGTTAATCGAGAAATGTGAGAATGTTATCTGCTTAATAAATTCCATGCAATTATGTAATTACTTGCTTTAAAATCAATATTTGAAATGACCTGCTGAGCATTTCCCTTTAAAGATGCTCGTAGATAATGAAACTTGCTTATGTCATCAATGTACGTACTATTATGGATCATGGACAAGAACGTATCTTTATATTCTAGCCAATATTCTAAACCGCCACAAAAGGAAGGAAGGTCAATCTTTGGAAGTGTCTTGGGTAATGCAACTATCAAGTTAGGTAAAAATTTACCAGAAATTAGGGACACAAAACTAGGATGGTTGGTTACACGTCCTGTACTGCACTCAGTGTCGCAAATACCTACTCAGTCACAAACCTGTTATCACTCAATGACAGAAATAGACTCAACTGTAAGTAGGTTTTGGGAACTTGATTCTATTCCATCAAAGTACACTTTATCTCAGGAAGAGCGTGCATGTGAGGAAAGTTTTGCTCAAAACACCTATCAGAATGAAAACAATCAGTTTGTAGTCACAATACCTCTTAAACAAGATCCAAATGTTTTAGGCAACTCATATGACATTGCTAAAGCTCGGTTCTTATCACTCGAACGTAGATTTCAGCGTGACCCAGACTTCAAACAAAGGTACATTGACTTTATGCATGAATATCAAAACCTAGGTCATATGTCGGAAAACACTAGCTCCAGTAGCCCTCACACAAGTGATACACCAGAGTATTTCCTGCCCCATCATGGGGTCATCAAGGAAACTCGAACAACAACAAAACTCAGGGTTGTCTTTGATGGGTCAATGAACTCAAGTTCAGGCAAGTCTCTCAATGATATACAAATGGTAGGCCCTACTTTGCAAAACGATTTGCTTTCAATCTTACTTCGATTTCGACAACATAAATACATTATTTCAGCCGATGTCGAAAAAATGTACAGAGCGGTACTACTCAATCCTTCGCAACGTCAGTTGCAACAAATCATTTTTAGAGATGACCCCAACTTACCTCTGAAGACATACAGTTTAAATACTGTTACTTACGGTACAGCTTCTGCACCCTACCTCGCTATTAAATGTCTGGTCAGTTTAGCAGACACCACATCCAATGATCAAGTCAAATCATCCATTCAAAATGACTTCTATGTCGACGATTATTTGAGTGGTTGTAACTCAATAACAGAAGCAGTGCAATTGGCAAACTCGGTCGCAGATATTTTGGCTTCAGCAAAATTTTTTCTGCGTGGCAATCGAATAGTAAAGAAATTTTGTCTCAAATTCCAGGTGCATCACAACAAACACAAACAGTTGGATTATCAGATAAGGAAAACCTAGCAAAAACATTAGGTTTACTTTGGCACACTGAATCAGATGTTTTGGGATTTTCGATTGACATTGACATCAAAAAAAAGGTAACAAAAAGACACATTTTATCTGTCATCAGTCAAATGTTCGATCCGCTTGGATTAATTCAGCCCTGCATCATTGAGGCTAAAATATTAATGCAGCAGTTATGGACTTCAAAATGCGACTGGGACGCCGAAGTTCCTAAGCAATTATACGAAGATTGGATGTCTTTCGCTAATTCTTTGCCAACTTTGAATAATCTCTTGATACCACGACAGGTCTTTCATAATGCTCCGTCTTATGAACTGCATATATTCACAGATGCCAGTGAACGCGCCTACGGCGCTGTTGTCTATGCGCGATCTGTCAACAACAATGGTGAATTTATTGTTCATTTACTAATATCGAAAAGTAAAATAGCTCCTATTAAAAATACGACTATTCCACGTCTAGAGTTATGTGCCGCATTGTTAGGTTCGCGATTGTACAGCAAAGTCAAAGGTTCTCTCACATTGTCAGTGAATAATTGTTATTTTTGGTGCGATTCTACCATCGTTTTATCGTGGTTACGTTCCAAGTCAAATCTTCTGAAACCATTCGTTCGTAACAGAGTTAGTGAAATCCAGGACACGACAGCAGGTCATACATGGAATTACGTTGACTCAAAACAGAACCCAGCTGACATCATTTCTCGAGGCCTCAGGGCAGACCACATCAGTGACTGCAGCCTATGGTGGTCTGGGCCTCCATTTCTAGCTCAAGACAAAGATCACTGGCCAAAAATGCCAAACAACATAAAACCAGACCTTTCAGAGATAATACAACCACAAGTAAGCCTACACTCACATGAACACAATAACATAATCACAACTTTAATTCATAAGCATTCTGACATGAACCGTCTTCAACGAATCTTAGCCTATGTACACAGGTTCATAAACAATTGCAAAGGTCACAACAAACAGCAGGGACATTTACAACCAGCTGAACTTTTGAACTCATTAAATATAATAATCAAACATGCTCAGTCAGAAATGTTTCCCAATGAGTACACACTTATAAAATCAGGTAAATCATTACCAAGAAAGAATAGGTTGGTTGCATACACTCCATTCATTGATGTTGATGGCATCCTTCGTGTGGGGGGCAGACTTGACAATGCTCCTTATGATTATAATGTGAAACATCCTATTTTACTATGTGGTAAACATCACTACACAAAATGTGTATTTATGAAGGAACATGTCAAGCTTCTACACGCCGGTCCACAACTATTACTAGCAACCATTCGACAGACATATTGGACACTAGGTGGTAGGAACTTATCTAAAAATACAGTAAATAAGTGCATCAAATGCTTTAGATATAAATGTCAAACTGTACAACCTATCATGGGTCAACTGCCAGATACAAGAACAGTTTTAGAACATCCCTTTTTACATTGTAATGTTGATTATGCAGGTCCAATACTTCTAGCCGACCGCAGGGGAAGAGGGTGTAAACTTACAAAAGCCTACATATGCATCTTTATTTGCCAAGCTGTAAAATGTGTACACATTGAACTCGTTACAGAACTCACCAAAGAGGCTTACATGGCTGCTCTCAACCGGTTCATCGCTCGCCGGGGCAGGCCTCTGAGTATTTTGTCTGATAATGCCACTAATTTTATAGGTACATGTAATGAACTGCAAC
This sequence comes from Macaria liturata, assembly GCA_964023185.1. Taxonomy (NCBI): domain Eukaryota; kingdom Metazoa; phylum Arthropoda; class Insecta; order Lepidoptera; family Geometridae; genus Macaria; species Macaria liturata. The sequence continues at coordinate 3,298,967 of OZ026809.1, forward strand.
GCTTCCTGCAGGATTCAGATATTTCATATGACATCACTCAAACAGGTATTGAATTTAAATTTGTTCCTCCATACACTCCACATTTCAATGGCTTAGCTGAGGCAGCCGTTCGATCAACAAAACATCACCTTAGAAGGTTACTCCAAGTTTCCCATTTCACTTTTGAAGAAATGATAACATGCCTGACTCAGATAGAAGCAATATTAAATTCACGTCCGCTCACCCCTATATCCTGTGATCCCTCTGACCTCACAGCCTTAACTCCTGCCCACTTCTTAATTGGACGCTCATTAATGTCAGTTCCTCACCCGCAGATAGACCACTTACCATTCTGCAGCATACGCCAGCGCTACAAGAGAGTGGAGCACATCAAGCAGCACTTCTGGTCACGCTTCAACATAGAATATGTCACACTACTTCAGAGCAAGACCAAGTGGACCCAGTCTCCAGACAAACAACTGTCACTTGGAAGTCTTGTCCTCATCAAAGATAAGGGACAACCACCATTGCTATGGCTGCTTGGAAGAGTCTCGAACGTTATGCCAGGCGGAGACGGTTCCACCAGAGTCGCAGAGGTGAAGACCAGCCGAGGAACCATGCTGCGAGCATTCAACAACATCTGCCCTCTTCCACTTGATGCATAAGCCATCAACCCGGGGAGGATGTTGGAGCGTCACATCCCGCTGCCAACATAACGACGGGACCGGCCGACCAACGAGAGAGGTTCCCGCCAACGACGACAGGGGGCAGCCCGCGCGCCAACAGAAGCGCGCAATGAGAACGACAGTACCATTCCATTCGCACCGCACGCGCCATCAATACCAGTCTAGTTAAAATATACTTACATAAATACAGTCCACTCGCATATAATCCATCTAGTTGTTATTTCATCCGACAAGGCATCCCAATAGGACCGAGGAAAGTAGCAACATTCATAATGTTTTGGAAATAGTGTTCTCTGTAGTATTTGTTTTTGTGGGATATTCATGCACTAGAGCACGACTAGATTATTAAAATCTGTGTTTGTGTTAGACAAAATTTACATTTTCCTGCGTGGGCTGGCGCGTAAATTTCTTGTGATGTGTAGTGTTAAAAAAATGACTGTTTTCTTTGTGTTATTTTGTAAGTACGTACTACAATGCAGTAAAATTACAAATAAGTTGATAATATACAAGAAATCTGGGACAAATTCCAAAAAAACATATTGAGCAATTTTTTACCAGTTCTGATTTGTTTTTTTTTGTTATCATAATAAAAAGACAACAGATATTTTTAATTTATACGATATTGTGTCCTAAACGATATTTATCATGCGTGAATGATGCTTATAAGCTATATTTTTATATCAAAATCTAAACGCACATCAACCAAAAGCGCGCTAAAACCCCGCGATAAAAACCTGCAATTAAATTGATCGTCTAATGATACCTTTTCATTACAAACAGTTCTAACACGAACATCATTATAACGTCACGAGCGAGCAAGGTTTAACCATGACCATACAGCACGCTACTGAGTTGAGCTTGCCTGTTACATATATCAACATCTACTAGTTATAACTAGCATATATTATATACTAGTGGGTGCTCGCGGCTTCGCTCGCATTAAGAAGTAAAACTTGCATCCCTATTTCACTCCTTTAAAAGTTTCCATTTCCAAAAAATTCTTTTTTTAGCTGATGCCTACGTCAAAACATCTACCTTTTCTCCAAATTTCAGCCCAATTCGTCCAGTGGTTTAGGCTGTCCGTTGATATCGCTATATCAGTCAGTCAGTCAGTCACTTTTGAGTTTTATATAATTTAGATAGTGTGGTAGTACTTACGTTTTTTTGAATTTAGCTTGCCTGTTACAAAATATTTACTAGCACCTGCTTACTATGTGCTTTGGGTAGTAACGTAGGTATCTTTTTGTTTCATTATCATTAGGCTGTTTTTTGAATCTTTTAAAAGGCTTACGTTTGACTCTTGTGGGATTTTTAAGAAGTTGTTATATTTTATGTATACTTTAACAAGCGTTTAAGTAAGGTTGCAATTATTTGTCAGTAAAAAATACAACCTACAATCCGCCTAATGAAGAGCGCGGTTAGATAGAAAATTCTTTATTGTGTAACCCACGCAATAAAAAACAAAGAGAAAAAATATAAATAACTTATACTAGTGCCACAAGTGTACATTTACACTTACATTTTTATTTAGTGTTTTTGGTGTAAATTTTACTTACAGCACGGATGTACTGTAAGTAAAATTTACTCTGGATTGTCTACAAATCTCCCTTGCTGTGTTCGTTTAAATTCGTGATTCATTAGAAATCGACTAAAATCAATGTTTGCAGAATTTCGTTCTTGATATAACATGTCAGGGTCAAACATTTTAATTCAATACCTACTACATACATATATGGAATACCAACGAATCAATTCCAAAACATTTAAGGACAAAATAAAATGGCATCCGTAATTCAAAAATTAATGTGCCAAATCACTTTACGACAGGTTTTGCAATCCTTCAAATTGGTCACTTATCGATATTAAGATCTGGGTTTATCGCTTATCGTTATAATACATGTTTTTAATTATACTTACAATGATGATAAATATTGCTTATTTATAAGCGAGTGTGGCGTAGCGGTTCCAGTGTGTGCTTTTCATTCAGACGCACCCGGGTCCGAATCCGGCCCTACACCAATGACTTGTATTTTCAAGTTATGTGTGGATTTGCACTCGCTTAACGGTGAAGGAAAACATCGTGAGGAAACCGACATGTTTGAGGACCATAATATCCGAGGACATGTGTCTTCCGTGGAAGGACCTGGGCGCCCACCACGATGTATCTGCCCAAGAAAACTCCCCTAGCGGATTAATTCTGCTGGGGAGTCACGACCCTCAGTCATGAGGAATACGACTCAAGAGAGAAGAGATATTGACTAAAACACAACAAGCAAGTATGAATTTTATAAGCAAATAATATATCACCTCAATTATGTACATATATTATGAACTTGTAATATTTATATGCGATATATACTTTTAGAGGTTATTTTAGAGGATTATATAACTTTGACTTTTACCCTTCGAAAACAGAGTAAACTGTGTGTATGATGAATGGTCGCATCAAGCAACCTGTGGTTAAATTCCATTCCGTCATGTTTTCAAAACCCTCTGGAACTTAGATAGTTTAACACCGATAAAAGAAAATGGGAAAACTCCATACGTAAGTCTAAGTAAGTACCCATAGCTACCGTGCCTTACCACGGCCATCCACTTTCACTAGCCATAGTCCACAACTACCGTCTAACCTGTGTTGTACTCAGATGGACTTACTAGGACAAGGTCGGGTCACAATAGAACTGGCTTGATGAATCATAACATAGTCAAAAATATTAATTTACTTAGTATTAATTATTAAACGAACTTACCTGTACGTAAAGTTTTATCATAATTGTGCGATAGTTTCTGTTTAGTTTTACTGATAGTTTCACTGATTGATGAAAAATTCTTCCGAAAACGAAGATAAAAAGTTACTGTGGCGCAGTGATTTAAGCAACGCGAAAATTCCATATTAATTTTGGATTTGCACTCGATTAGTGGTGAAGGAAAACATCGTTAGAAAACCAACAAGACGACGATCACACCAAATTCGAAGACATAACGAATCTTTCTTTTCGGACCCCTGACGAGATGATTCTGCGAGGGAGTCACAACCCTCAGTAGGAGGAAATACGACTAAAAGAGGAGGTATATTACATCCTTGGATATAAAAATCATACATCCCTAAAAACTCATCCAGATAAATATGCGTCCACTATTTTTAATTCGGATTTATAAAGCGCAAAAGCAAATAGATTGCAACGAATCTGACTCAATACATTAGTCAGCTGTCCAAACCACTTCTTAAAAAGGTATTATGTATTTGGCAATAGAAACACCCACCTATGACATACATTTTATATCCATCTGTGGACCGACCGCACCTTTTAGTTAAAGCGCTTAGAATAAAGATATTTTTAAAGTCTAGACTACTGTATATTAAGTCTTAAGAAATGTCTGCTAAGATGGTTTCCGGTCAAGTAACACTTTCACTTGAAGACTTTATTTACATTATGTAACTGAAGTATTAATTTACATACGTGGGTATGATAATAATGGATAATATAAAACTCTTCTCTCGTTGATGTTGTTTTGTATAAAAAAAATACGACTATGCTTTGAGGAGTGGAGGTTGGTTATTTTTCGCTTACTAAGGATCTGTTGTGGTCTTCTTCTTATTGAATGAGAGTGGCCAACTCTGGTGTCGAGAGTTTACCAAGCCGCCTTTAGTGCCTCTGACATGGCTATATCTTATGGTAAAAACTAGTTTGTATGATTTGTCATTTAAAAACTTAACACCAGAGATCACCACTCTTACACGATCGCTTAGTACTCCATTCAAACAACACGTTAAGTTCATTTTGGCTAGGTATTTAAAAACTTGACACCAGAGGTCGCCTCTCTTATACAATCGCTTAGTACTCCATCACAACACGTTACGTCATCAAAATTAGCATATAATGCAAAATATAACGGATCTGTTGAAGTGTTCACTTTCGTCCGGTTATACAATGTGGCATAATTGATGAGTCAAATGCCTATTGATCCATATTCGTGAGGATATAGACAGGTAGGCGTAGGATTAGCATGCTCGAAGCAAACATCTATTCGTACTGAAATCAATAAAATTGTGTTATTGCTCGCGGTGAACTGTACTAAGTTTACAAATTTTGCTGAAAAACACCAAAAAAACTAGAAATGGAACGATTTGGGTTCGTGATTGGATAGCAAGAAGAGCCAATCTTGGAGCGAGCACTCGTTTGTTAGCAGAAATGCGAGACGAAGATACCGAGGGCTATAAAAACCATTTACGCATGTTGCCTCATCAATTTGATACGCTACTTTCAAAAGTTGAATCCTCTATACAAAAGTGTGACACACATCTGCGAGATGCTTTTAACGCAGCCCCCACTACCCCGCTCCTCAGGTAGTCTACTAGTAAATCAACAGTTGGTCGATTTACTAGCAAACTACGAGCTAGCTACTTTCAAGCAAGGCCCAATACACACGTGCTACTTGATAGCATTTGCTCAAAGATAGCATGCTTTCGTGCTACTTTCTAGCATGTGTATCTGTACCTTAAAACTTAGTACGTACTTGCAGATTGTAAGGCAAAAACTTAGTAAAAAGCTCTTTTGGTTAATGGAGTCTAATAGTAGTCTAGTTAAATGGAGAGAGTTGGTAATGAACGGGATTCAAGGGCCAGTATTTTTTTAACGTAAGTATATTTTGTATTATATTTAAGCAAATCTGTATTAACGATTTTTTAAACTAGACTATTTTATGTTTTTCAACTGTACAAAATCATTAAGGAATAGACATTTTGGTGAGCGTTTCTCATGAAACGGTGCATCATTCTTTTAGCCTAGTAGTTATTTTATAAATAAATAAAATCTTAAGTTTTTGTATTTACAGGGGCGTAGGCGTTTAGTTAGTTTTTTTTTAGTTATTTTTGGTATGTAAATTTAATTTAATTTGTTTAGTAATAAAAAAATATTGAATAAAACCTAGGTTATATTATAAGTATGTTTATGGATGCGCTGTGCACCTAATAATGTTGTATGCGCACTCGCATGTCACTTGCGCGTTATGTCAGCGAGTTACGCGACGCAATGACAGCTGTCTGACAGCTTCCTGTACACAACGTGATCATTTGTGGTTGGATTCAAATTGGATTCATGGTAGGATAGACTTGTGACTAAGGATTGTAAAATTATTATTTCTGTGAAGCTGCTTTAAACTGTCTCTGGAGGCTGGTATTTTAAGAAAAATATTGAACTTTCCACTTAAGAGTATTTAGTTACAGAAAACAGGCGTCATTAAAATAAGTTTCTACTACAATACAAATACAGACACAAATACAAATAATTTGTTCATAACTCCATAGTTACAAGTCAGAAGTAAATGTGCATGTGTTGTTTACAATACATAGTAAACATAGTAAAAATGTGTTGTATAAAAATTCAGTTATCATTCGCATAATTAAATACAGTGCAATATAGAAAATGTTATCATATCTTTTTTAAGGTACCTAAATGAATATGGATTTTAGAAAGAACAGTTCTCTCACGATTCTCATAGTTATGTAAACAAATTAAGCTTAATCACGGCCTAATCTCATTATATATTAATTCCGGTCCCACGGCCAGTACCTCAGTATCATTATTGATCGACTCGGAAGAAGCTCTAAGTCATAGGCAAAATAACTTTAAGAATGGCAATCTGTATAAAAAGTTCCGGCAAGCAACAGAGGTGTTGTTTTATTTTAGTTACATAGATACACTCGTATTGGCGCTGTGTGCAATGCCCCGGATATTTATTTATTTTATTTATTATTTATTTTATTCACTATAGGTGCATGGTAAGTGGTAAAGTAATTGACAATTAAATATGTATTAGCTAGGTTTAGAAGCCTGCAGGTTATTTTCAAGAGCCTTAAAAAGCTTGCATTTGTTAATCTTCGTTAGCATTATTAATCTATATATATAAAACTCAAAGGTGACTGACTGACTGATTGACTGACTGACTGATATAGTGATCTATCAACGCACAGTCCAAACCACTGGATGGATTGGGATTGAAATTTGGAATGAAGGTAGATATTATGACGTAGGCATCCGCTAAGAAAGGATTTTTTGAAATGCCACTTTTAAAGGGGTGAAATAGGGAGTGCAAGTTTTACTTCTTAATGCGAGCGAAGCCGCGAGCACCCACTAGTATGTACATATGTACGTGCATCAATTCCCTTACCTACATACAAATTCCATTATATATGCTTATATCTTTAGTGGATCTCATTGGTGGTCAAATATGTAAGTACATGTAATACAAACTACATGTACCGTAATAAGTAGGAGTCTGCTTAAAATATATGTCGTTCAAGTAATATCTCGAAGTCTCGATATTGTGATGACGACATGGTTGCGATATCGCGTCACGATTCACGACTGCGATGATCAGAATAAGGCCATCCGTGTTGCTTTTAATTGATTGATAGGATCTATCTGTTTGAATTATTTTGAGATTACCTACGAAGTTAAATTGTTGGTCCTGGTTATTTGTCATGGTATTACAGTCGGTAAGACATGTTAGAACACTCTAAGGCGGTTTAAAAACTCTGATACCAAGAGTTGGCCTCTCTCATAATGACCTTATTTACCTACATATCAAGTATACTCAAAATTTACAACTAAAAACAATACAACTTTGAAAGAACGTGAATAAATAGAGCACCAAATAAGGCTTATATAGCCGCAAAATCAAGCCAATGTCATCTCAACTAGATTAATAATTTTAATATATGCAACTTAACTAAAAAGTTGTTTTTTTTTTGCATGTTTGCTTCTATTTATTTGACAATACATAGCAATGAATACAAATGTATTAATTAGGGCAAACAAAATAAACTAAACCCCAGCACACTTAGAATACCAAATCTTTTCAGCAGATTTAAATTAACTCCTAATCTTCATTTTTTTCTATTCCACAAAAACAGTGACTCATAGACCACGACCAAGAATGAAGGTTTCAAAAAACAACTTCAAAAAAGCCCGTGTTTTGGGTGTTACAAAAAACAAACTTGGATGAAGTCAGAAGGAAGAACTTGGGTTGTTTGCTTTTATTTTTATGCTTTTTAATCTGTAGCAGGTAGACTCGAGTTCCTGACAAATGCAATAAAATGATAAAAATATCCGGAGGATATTCAAGAATGTGTTATACTTTTTTGTTTGAGACTGAAATGGCACGTGTTGGAATCGCAATGAAGAAAATTTTCTGGTTTTAAAAACGGTGTCGATGAAACTCATTTCTTGAATAAAATTGTCTAAATTTAAGCCACATTTTAAGAGCTGAAATAATGTAGATACATGCCATATAGCAAAGCGTATATACTCGTACATAGACAGCGTAATGCAGTCAACTAAACTATTCTAAAATTGTCAAACAAAATCAAAGTACACAAAACTTTTCGCGTGTAAATGATGCTATATAAAGCCGAGTTTCTATAAAAAAAACATCGATAGTTCGTCGGTAAATTTGCAATTAGCATGCTTTAAATCGAGCTTTTTTGTTTATACTATAAAACGAACTTACTTTATCTGCTTTAAAAAGCTTTTCAATCAGATTTTATGACTTGTAAATTGTCGCATACAATTAGGATTTTTTATTGATATCAGAGTCCTCAATAAGTAAGTTTGCATGAGAGTGGCCAACTTACAGAGTGGTATCAGAGTTTTCAAACCGCCCTGAGGGCCTCCGATATGGCTTAATGCTCATTTAAAGATAGAAGTACCAAATTCATATTCATTGTCGTTGCCTCATCTCATCTTAATTCTAATATAAAGATATACATACCAAATTCGTACTCATTTTCATTCTTAAACTTCTCAATTAAACGTTGAAGTTCGAGGTCCTAAAACCAGTTTTAACCGACTATAAATAACCACGGGTTATGTATCCGTTTCCTCTGCCACTTCCTCGTACCGTGCCTGACCATGGATTGACCGAGTGTAACCTTGAGAAGAAATCTGCGTGACTCATTTGTGTAACTGCCAGCTTTTGTAACTTTTATGTGTTGTAAGATGAGATATTTTCAAAAGATTTTTTATAAATGTCACTGCAAGGTTTTGGTTATTTTGTTCCACAGACAAAATAAATTGTAAATACAATGAAAACCTTTTGAGATTAAACAATTTGAAAAGGTTTTCAATGTATTTAGAATATGTAATTATAAGCTTGAAGGTCGATTAAAATTGTGGTTTTTATTATAAGAGGTTATAATTTAAATTACTAGGTCACATAAAATTACTATTGAGGAAAGGAAAATATTGTACGTATTTGAACATCACTAAAACCATTTTATTGAAAGCACAATAGTACAATAAATGATTTGACTTTGACTTTGTCCTTATCTAAAGCATTTTATTCTTCTACAAGACTAGAAATAAAGTTCAGCCAGCCTTAAGTATTTATCAACCCTACTAATACAAACATTACTCTACACTTAAAACACAGTAAAGCAGACTGACACTTAACGCGATGAGTTAATGGCAACATTCAGCGTTTATAGGCCAAGCCACGTCCGAGACCAGTTTGGGCCCATCATTGAGCAATGATGGCAACACTGACCAATCTTCGTGCCGGCCTAATCATCTGCTATTTAGGAGGTATTCATAACGTAGATGAAACATAATATTACGAGATAATACACACAGAGCCAAATTGTGGTTAAGTGCAAACCCAGTCCATGTAAAAAGGAGCCAGACAACAGAACAAGCCACAAAACTATAAGTGTAGATAAAAAATAATACAAAACTATGTCATAATGTAAATCTTAGCAATGTACTTTCAATTAATAACTGAACTTTAAAAATGAAATTAGCATTCACAATGACAAAACTATGAATGAGAAAAATTGCACAATTAAATTGCAATGTCAATAAATCAGTAAACATAAGTTGTTTAAATTAATATTGTTGAATATTTCCTGATAGCAATCAATCTGTTCTAATTTGACTGGCCTGTTAGCTTAGTTGGTAGTGGCTCTGCCTTCTAATCTAGGGGTTGTGGGTTCGATTCCCGCCTGACACAAGTATTTATGCATTTTAAAAATGTATAATTTCTTGTGTTGAGTCTGGTTGTTTGTATGTATAATAAGTATGTATTTACAAAAAAAAAGTATATAAGTATTATATCCGTTATCCGTTATCTAGTACCCACGACACAAGCGTTTGCTTAGTGTGGGGCCAGATAGCGCTGTGTGCAATGTCCCGAAATATTTATTTTATTTTTATTTTATTTTAATTTGAATCCAAAGCCATTTTAATTATCTGTTGGTGGGCTTTTGTCGATGGATTTTCGACGATACTATAAAAATAATCATCAATAATGATTGAAAATGATGTGGTCACTTAATATCAATATAAATTATTACTTAGTCAAAATTTGTAATTATTTTAATACATATTTGTTTTTTTATTTATAATGGTACACAAAACAGAATGTGTTCCCAAATAAGCTAAGTATACACTATAACGCATTTGCTACTATACTATATATTAACACACTATATACTACTATATGTTCACATATTGATAAAATGTGTCACGAAAGTTTTAATATTAAAATACTATACTATACTACAAAACCTGACCCTACTGTAAACGTCCCTTTAGAAAGCGTTTAAACAAAACGCCGAGTGGAGCGTGGAATCCGAAACACCTTCCGAAAAAGGCGTCTGAGCTCACGATTTTGACTGACGTATTTTAAACTGAAGTCACAATCACGTTACTGGCCTCGTATTACAGAATTAAAAGTTTGTGAATGAATGTGCTTTATAAATAATAAGTAAATGTATGTATGTAAGTGAGAAGCAACTTCTCTCGTGATGGTAATTTTCTGATTCAAGTTTGAATAACAAGTTGCTATTTAACTCGTCGTTTCGTCAAACTGCAAATATTTGGCACAAAAAGCTTAGATTTGATTAGTAACCGAAAGGAAGATACGTGTGTACCTAATCTAAACGACACATTTGTTACGTTATAGACCCTTAATAACAAAAAACTCGTATAACAAGATAGCAATGTATTTATTCGTAGGTATATAAGAAATAAAGAGAAGCTCAGTAGACCTAGGAGAAGACTAGCTAAAACATTTAACAGTTTCCACTGCTTTGGATTGAGTAATATAATAGATTGCCCCAAAATATAATTACTTTGTAACTAAATTGTGTTAGTCAGTACTTAATGGTAAAACCTATTATACACTGAAATACGCTATCGATGATAAAGACTTATTTAGATAATTATTTTAATTTACACTATTGTGTAAAAAAAAAAATTATTCTTTGATTTGTGAAATTATTTTAATTTACACTATTGTGTAAAAAAAAAAGATTTTATTCTTTGATTTGTGATTTATCTGTCATATGAAGAAAAAGATATACCTATGTACATATACTTTATACTGGTACCACCGAACATTATTTTACTCCGTAATATTTTTTGTTCCCTTGAGTCGGTTCATTTCCCGCGATGTAATACATTGACACCAAAATTTCTGTCTTTTGTAATTTTAACTTTCATTTGTGAAATAGAACGGTGATATATTGATAGACAGGCACGCATTATCGTGACATAAAGAGAATTTAAAATCCTGAAAACCCGAAAACGAAAACTAGTTTGGAAGTATTATTTAGGCTGGTATTTGATCGATATGTTGGCAATACTAAATTTTGCAGAGTTTTTCTGGCTCAATTATTTTTGTTGCTTGACTTTGATTCATTACAATGAATGAGTGCTTATTACAACAATATAATTTTGTTTAATAAGGAAAATATACATAGTTTTTATTTCACGTGGGATAGGTTTACGTTTGACTACAGCCTGCCTGATGTTAAGCATTGCTGCAGACTAGGGTGTTACACGCTTACCTAGAAGATACCTTTTAACTCTAGAACAACAACTCATTAACACATGTTGATGATTCTTAAATCCTAAATTGAGTATTTTTCCACGTCACCACAAATATTTCGTTGCCAGAATTACTCACTTAACTCTGTCTAAACATTGTAGCGGAAAAACCGGATATTAAATATTTATAGGTTTACCACACACCGCAGTGGGTCACAGGTGTATATGTCGGCATGTAGCATTTATATATACTATACTTCAATCATATGTTTCAAAATAATTCGTATTTGTTTATTGAGAGATATTTATTGAGTCGAACAATGTTTTCATAGAAAAGATATCAACGCGTTCTTTACTGTTGTAAACCTTAATCATTTAATAATTGGTTGATCAGTATGTCTTTTGTCTTTTGTTTTGAAGACTATAAATGGGACAAAAAAATTAATGGCTGAGAGGCTGATTCCTGAGGACCGTTGATTTAAGATCTTATGGAAATACGACGTATGCTTGTAATATTAGTGGTCATCACATAATAAGTACTAATTGAAATTTATTTCAACAGAATAAAATTTGTTTTTTAATCAGAAACAAAAACTAACTAAAAAAATAAAAACTGCGCACTGTACCATTACAAAAAGTAAAACGCAATAAAATTATAACAAGTTTTTGTGTTCAAGAAGCTACTTAAAATAATATTTTGCTATAACTTATACAAAATTTGAAACTGGTTTTGTACACGTATGTTTTTACATCCATATATCAAAGGTCTACGAGATTTATGAATAGGATTTTAAGCAAGCATCGTATTTCCGTTTCTTAGAACCTTTGTGATGTTGTATGACTTTTTTTGTTGAGAGCAAGAAGGCTTATTTACTCGAGTCTTGGTTTTAGTCTTAACTTTTCATCATTTATTTTCACATAATCTATTAAGTTGATGATCTATGAGTTTAATAATATATTAAACTCATAGGTGACTGACTGACTGACATAGTGATCTATCAACGCACAGCCCAAACCACTGGACGGCTCTGGCTGAAATTTGGCACGCAGGTAGATGTCATGACGTAGGCATCCGCTAAGATTTTTTGAAATGCCACTTTTAATGGGGTGAAATGAGGGATGCAAGTTTTACTTCTTAATGCGAGTGAAGCAGCGAGCACCGACCAGTGTAAAATAAAGTCATACATATATGCATTACAATGACAATATAATAGCAATTTGAAATAGATACCATCACTGTATCTACGCTGCTTTATATAGACGTTCTATTTTGTTTGTCGGCTGTTTGTCTAGTAGGTACGGCAGTCTTTAAGCCATGTCAGAGGCCCTTGGGGCGGCTTGAGAAACTCTCGACACCAGAGTTGGCCACTTTCATTCGATAAGAAGAATCTATTATATTATAATATTTAGTCTATGAGCATTAACAAACATGTAAAATAGATGAATAACTCAGTTTTATTAATATTAGTTTAAGTAACTAAATAAGAATGCCATAATAATTTGCCTAGTTTTAAATAACATTGTACTAGTTTTCAAGCTTAGGTTTTTTAAAGTGAGTTGAAACTCACTTAATAGCTTAGGTTTTTAAATTAGTTTTAAGTTTAGGTACGCCTAATTCCCCTTTAAATAGGGTAAATTCAAATTTAATGTAAATTTAACATTTTAGTTATTGAAGGAATTGATTTGAATCAATTTGTAGTTTTCTAGTTACTACATAAAAGATGTCAAAATATGATGATTTAACTTTTATGACTTGTATATTTTTCTTTTATTACTGTAAAACCTTACGTAATACCACCATTTTTAAAAAGCCAAGCTTGTCAAGCTTTCCGAGAATGATTGCAACAAACGCATGATAAATGTAGTACAGTGGCTATGAGTCATCCAGACATGATACCTAAGCTATAGTATAAGTTATAGTAAGTCCGAACTTAGGTTGGTAAGAAATATTTTGTTTTTTAATGGAACCGTTTTAAAAAAATATTTTAAATTGTCTTTCGATTATTATCATAAATCAAAGATTATTAAAAATACCAATACTTACTGTTTTAAAATCTACAAAAAAATATATCTTTTTGCATTTGTCTACAGAATAATTTCACATGACTGCAATAGGCAAAAAAATTGATAAAGCTAACCACAAAAGATTCTCTACTAACATGTTATGAGGCGTCAATAAAAATTTCGCTTACGAATTGAAACCGCAAGTCAAAACTTTCATTATGGACAGCAAAAGTTGCAAACATACTACAATTTGCTACAAAACTAGGTCAGAATTCAACTGAGAATACTGTTTATTGCCGTATTATTGTTTAGTGGTTAGCGTATATGTATTAAGTATAGAAATGATAAAACTAGTTTTAAATCCCAGGTACGCTTGTGTCGTGTGGGTCAACAGCATTTAAAGAAAACTAAGTAGGTACTCCAATGTCACTTGTAATATTTATTGTACGATTTATGTAATTTACGGTTGCAGAGCTGAAACTATTTAAGCGAAATAGTAGTTTTATGTACATATAGTAGTAGTAGAGCAACAAGGATATATTAAACCGAAAATTAAAAGTATAACCAAACCTAAAGAATCACTCTATCTATACTTCTATACTATACTAATATTATAAAGCTGAAGAGTTTGTTTGTTTGTTTGTTTGTTTGAACGCGCTAATCTCAGGAACTACTGGTGCGATTTGAATAATTATTTTTGTGTTGAATAGACCATTTATCGAGGAAGGCTTTAGGCTATATAACATCACGCTGCAACTAATAGGAGCGAAGAAACCATGGAAAGTGTGGAAAAATGGGGAAAATTATTCATCTTTGAGGGCTTCCGTTAATAACTATTCCACGCGGACGAAGTCGCTGGCACAGCTAGTCTGCATAACATATAAAAGTAATTTAATCCGTTTCATCTGCGTTTTTATTTCTGAGTCAGTAAGTAAGATATCTTAGTGTTACATACCTATGTATGAATGAATGTAGAACATAGGCGTTAACTCAAAATTATTGACCGAATCTTCGTTAGTGGTCAGACAAAAACTAATTGGTTATTATCATTGGCGTATCTTGATTTATTGCGGTTTCTATTTTAAATTGGTAACGGACAGGTACAAATCATTTTTGTAGCAATATATGGGGTAACTATGTGTGGCATTTAAAATTAAGCACGTTGAAATCTTTTAACCTATGGATTTGTGCGTTTGAACTTTGCTATATTTTAGCTGTGAAATTGGGCTGTTTGCTAAAATTAACCATTGCGTCTGAAGTCGCTTTGTTCAAATGGCTATTTTAGGGGTACTATTGTTTCATTTATTCTGTGCTTGAATCAGCTTAAAATTTTGATGTAACCGTGGCCTATGGATTTGGTAAAGATACCGTGTGATGTAGACAAGATTAATTAAAGTATTATTCCTAATCAATTAATTTATTCGCATGTTAATACTTCTCGCATATTAATAATTCTGTTTGTTTTTTTTCTGTGTGTGTTACAATAAAGAGTTTTATCTATCTAATACAGCATAATAAAGGTTAACATTAAAACCCATAAGATTCATTTATTCTCAGGACATACCTACCTATTTCTAGGGTCGGACTATTCAATCATCATCTGCCACTTATAGGCCACGGATGAGCAGACGACACTGTTCTTTACATCACTACTCTCGGTCTTTATCTTGTTCCCTGTTTTTTATGTATGTCGTCGCTCGTCGCACCACAGCAGTAGTTAGAAAAGTAGAAGAAAAGATAGAGAAGACTCACTAAGTTCTGTATCGCAGTCAGTGTACTCGTGGTTGCAGTCGACAGTGTACGCGGCGGCCGCGGCGAGCAGCACGCTCACGCACAGCGCCACCGTGCGCACGCGCATCGCCATCACCGCAACGCCATCTGTTGGGGAAAATAACTAACTATTAAAATTATTTTTCCAAAAATTAAAACAGAGCTCGTGATTATTTTTGGTAAGATAGGTAGTAATTATGTTAGTATGAATTATTTTGTCAAGTATTATGGTTAACTTTGACTTGAAAATGAGCAATAATAATCACGACCGCCAGGATTCGAACCTGCGTATTTCTGCTACCGGCAGATTGCCCTAACCGCGATCAGCCACTAAGTCTGATATCTTTATATAGATAGTGGTAGTTGGTTAAATTAATTCCGGGACATTGCACACAGCGCCATCTCAATATGTGTATTGTTCCACAGAGCTTTGAAGTCCATGCTTGTCGCCCTGTGACTAGAGGCGAATTCTTTCTTTATTCGATACAAAACAGGTGTCACCATTTACTAAAACTAACACACTTTCGGCACGCACACTACGACGCACGAGATGTTCATGTACACAGTACGCTTCAACTTCATCGGCTGTGCAATGTCGATATTTTTGTATCGATTATTTACACATTTACTTCGAAGATGGAAATATATGTCTTTAGGATAACTATATTATTTAAGTACAAATTATAGTTAACTAGCTATGGCCCGCGGTGTTATCCGTTGTAAAAACTTTTTTGTCCCGTGGGATAAAAACTATCCTATGTCCTTACCGGGGACTGAAACTATCACTATAGCAAATTTATTTTTATCTATTTTATTTAATTATCAAAGCATCTTCAAAATGACTGGAGCATATTCTGGCATTTTTATGAGGAAACCAGTTGTATCTACCGGTCGCCAATATCCATTTATTTTTTAACACTGGATTTTTTGGAAATCTGTAAATTTACTAGGTATGTGTTAAATAAAAACCGTAATCCAGAAACATTTCCATACAAATCCAGAAACATCATATACATTATATCGATTATCGATAATTTGCTAGGTTCCATTTACACATCACTTAGCTATCGAGAAGTAGCGTCGTCATGACAACGAATGTGTTAATGCCATTCAAAATGTCAAAAGTTTTATTTATTAAAATTACGAAATTTTACTACTTACCGATGGTATTTCACGCCGGTAACTTGTTCTTACAATTTTTAACTTGACACCAGGACATATTTAATAGTTTATCATGCTGTAAAACCGAGTAAAACGACCGAAAACTCTCTCTCGCTCGGACTATGTTTGACAACAGACTGACAAGCGCTGTCGTAGGTTAGGTTGGCCTGTTTACTGGTCCAAACGAGAACCACGTATTATTAATCATTTCGCTTCTATGGGGGGGCGCGCGCGGGGGCGATGTGGCCCGATCGTTGTTCTGTGGTATTGTTCATTTGAATCATGCAGATCAGTGTATGGTGGTAATAATACAATCTTGAAAAAAAGTATTTAACTCTTTGGTCCACTTACCTACACAACGACTGTCAGACTCAATTAACCATTTTATTCATTAATTACGTCACCAAACGCTTTTAAAAAACTTTTTGCATGCGGACTTTAATGTAATTAACTTATTAATTAGATATCAAGACCATTTACAATAAATTGTTATAGAAATATTATTAAGCATATTATGATTCTACCTATTTGCATTGTAATTTGATGTAATACGGCAGCGGTTCCCAAAGGTCCCGCGGAACCCTGGGGTTCCGTGGAAAGGCCTCAAGGGTTCCGTAAAAAATAATAAAATAAAATTCTATAATAAAAACCTACATATTTACAGTAAATGTACAAAAAATATTTCATAAAAAAATAATTGTTTTTCATTTATACCTTTATAAGGTATGTAAATTCCCAGTTATCAACCTACGTTGATAACTGGGAATTTGAATTTTTACCCTACGGTTCCGCTAGGGAAAGTATAGTCCATTCGGGTTCCTTGCCAAAAATAAATTGGGAACCCCTGTACTACGGCATAGATAAATTAACAATGAATTACTTAATGAAGCACGCACGCAATCTATTGAATACGCCGATGTTTACCTTCGTAACTTCGATAATATCAAACACCTACGTTTATATTGGCTTATTAGAATCATAGATAGAAAAAATATTAATCATAGGATTATTATCGAATGTGCAAAATTTATTTAAAACATAACACGTTTAATTGTCGGTCCCGGCTTTTTGTCTAGTACGGCAGTCGTTAAGCCATGTCAGAGGCCGTTAGAGCGCCTTGATAAACTCTCGTCACCAGAGTTGGCCACTCTCATTCGATAAGAAGAAGAAGAAATATTCTGTAGGTACGGATTTTTTGTCGTACTTATATGGTTTTCTTTATATAATATTATTGCTTAGGTTTAAACTGATGATAACTTAACTTCAAAATTTTACATAGTATATCTATCTATTTTACATACCTAGTATATTTTTTTACAATAATAAAGCCAATTGCGAATAGACAACTTTTTCTACTAGCCCGTGTACAAAAAAACGTAAATAATCAATTTTATCTTGCAGTTAACTACAAGACCCGTTAGGAATTTACATTTACATTGACCAAAATAGACATATAAAGAAAGAATTGGCCATAAATCTACTATTAAGGCAAAAGAAAGTAACAAATTACTAGAGTTCGTCCAACATTACTCTGCGAGTGGAAAAAAACTGAACCACAATATTCAAAGTAAAGTTTTATATATAATATAGTTTATTTTAAATAAATTACGTAGGGAAAGTGCTGCCACCAGTCGAGATGATTTTATGTTGTTGGTGTATTCTATGTTGGTCTTAGTACATTTACAATAGGCCTCAAAGAGAAGGTGTCTTCACATTAGGTAATTGTTTGTATGGAGCATTGACTTAGCTAGTACCGAAGTGCTTCAGTGTTTTGAAATAGGGCTTCTTTGTTGGTTTTTAACCGACTTCAAAAAAGGTAGGAAGTTCTCAATTTGGTGTGAATGTTATTCATCTCTCAAACTGCTCGACTTGCACAACGATTCTAAAACGAATTTAGCTTTAAAAATACTAAGAAAGACCGTCGTAAATGAACCGTTGTGTAAGTAAACCTTAGGATATGAATTGTATACCCCGAAAAACTTTTGTTTCTCTATAAATTTCGATAACATTCGTAATTATTTTAAGTTTAGCAGGAGAATTAAGAAATTAGTTCCATTTCTACACTCTTTGGTCGGGGTTAAGTTGTGTTTGAATTTGGTAGAAAGATAAGCACTTACTCAAAAAAAAATACAAAAATTTGGCACGGAAAAACTGGTTATACATGCATTACACAAAACTTTCCTAAGAATTGCTCCAAATTTCTAAAGAATCTGTTTTGGTCTTGTCTTGTTTTATAGCTACATTTCTTTTTTACAAGCATGTGAAAAGTCTAAGGTCAAGCTTTTGATTTGATACCATCAATTGAACCTCCGGAACAAATTAGACTAAGTAACCTTGATTGTTTAATTTGAAGCTTTTATTCTACCGTGAATAACGCGAAAATTGCGTGTGTGAACGAAAGATGGCGTGAAAATTGTATCTTCTAGTTGCTCCATAGAATTTGTTGAAAAAAATATAGTTTTAACTATTTTATGGTAGTAGTTGTAGTGTTCCCACTGAGAAAAAAGAAAACACATTTATAGAATATACCTATTTCAGAAAATAAGGAGGTTCGCAATTCAACTGAATGTTTTTTGGGTCTAGACTAAATTAAAGTAAGTGCCTATCTGTTATAAAAAAGTGCTCAAAACCCTAATTTTAAAACAGTAACAACAAATAAAGTTAGTACAAATAAGTGACTAAAATACCTACTGACAGATACTTGTATTGCTTCTATTCAATTGAGTAAGTTCATTGTAACTTACAAGATTAATTAAAGCTGCATTGGATTAAAAAGGCCATGTTAATTGTTTTTGTTTGTTAAAAACGTGACAGGATATTTTGTCCCTTGTTCTATACATTTAGTGTGTGTCAAAAAGACGACTTTTGTCACTCTTTTCTATACTTTAGAAGGGAATGAAGTGATGAAATAGCCTTGTCACATAGTATATGTGAAAGGCTTCGCTATAATAGGCTTTGTTTGTTTGTCGGACTGTCCCATCGGGTCAATGACCTCGGACGACACGAGCTTACTGTTCAACTAATTAATTTTATGTTGTAGGCTTTTTATAGCTGGGCAAATGTTTTGTTTAAAATAAACGTCTTTTAAACGAATAAGACACTTGGTATTTTTGGAATGTCTTGGAAGTTTTCTTTATGCGTAAATACTGAATCTTTCGCGTAATGTTAAACGTGTTTATCTAACATTTGAAATTTTACTGTTGAGATTTTTTACAGTTAACAGTCAAGTTTGATAAACTAAGTTACCAAAAGCGATGCCCGTTCAACTGACAGCACATTTTGCGTGAAAATGGCTCCTGAACGAGGGTATCAATACATACATTTACTCGTTCATGAGTCTTGAAGTCTTCTTAAATTATTTTTTTGATAATAGTAAGTACTATTGTAAAAACAATTCAACGTAATTTTACATATTCCGAAGATATTTAAATTATTTTTATTCACTCCTATGTATGATGTAAAAAATAAATTATTATATATTAAAGTGTATCTAATCTGTTCGTCGTGAGATTGTTACACAAGGCAGGTTGCGTGCATCATTTACCTGTGACTGGGACCTACTTCTAGTGAATGTGTGCTATTGGATGGGGGAAGAGCCTGTTCGAAGTTAGTATAGATTATGCGTCTATAGTCATAATATAAATTATCCGTGTTGTATGGCCATTACACATATATAATGTCAATTTATTACATTTATTTTGTAGTAGTATGTGTACGTAATATATTATAATGAATAATAAATTCGCCAAACTTTTTCTACTTTTGATTTGTGTTGTGCCTATTTGCATCTTCAAAATAAATGGTTTTACATTTGGTATCGGAACGTGTCAACTTTTATCTGTTTACCCATATATAAATAAATAAAATAAATATTCCGGGACATTGCACACAGCGCCATCTAGCCCCACACTAAGCAAACGCTTGTGTCGTGGGTACTAGATAACGGATATAATACTTATATACTTTTCTTTTGTAAATACATACTTATTATACATACAAACGATCAGACCCAACACAAGTAATTATAAATTTTGAATTTCATAAATACTTGTGTCAAGCGGGAATCGAACCCGCAACCCCTAGATTAGAAGGCAGAACCACTACCAACTAAGCTAACAGGCCAGTCATATCGATGTATCATTTATAAGTCAACTATGTTCCTAATTAAAAGGGTTCAGTCCTAATCTTCTTAATCTAACAGCTAATCAGTTTTCCACAGTGCAACTATCACCTAACAATATAAAAGCACATAAATACTACATTAGTATATAGACCCAGTTACCACGCGAGAAATTTTTCCATTGCAAAGATATCGACCTGATTTCTTCACAATAAGGTTCCCAGCAACACCATGCCATCGATAGAGTCTCTTATGTGACCTAGTCTTTACATGTTAGTACTTAATTATAGTTTGTTGGCTGGGAAGTTGAGATTGATATAATAATTATTAATAGTTGAACTAAACATCTGGCTTGAAATATAATAATATTAACTTAGTTGCAGAACTGTTTACCTTGTACTACTCAGCCCTGTATTATTTTTTATAATAATATAGTTTTTGCCAAGATTATTATAATGCTGAAATAATATCGAATCTCCTATTTATGTCAAACCGAATAAAATATTGTTTGCAGTTTATGTCATAGGCTCTACGCTAAATTCGAATAATTTTAATCGTCTTCTTTTAAGAATCTTTTTGAAATGATTAAACTCTATTTAACCTAGGTTGGCCTATCCTTTTTATTTCGATCCAAAACTGACCATTTCTCATAAATAAAAACCTAGCTAGGATAAATCTAGTAAGTGTATCTTTTAAAAAATCTAGTAACTAGGTTACACAAGTGTAATGAGAAAAGACGTTTCTTTTGCGGTTATTCGATAACAGCTAATTAGATCGTTAGGAATTAAATAACTGTGAAGTAACAAAGGAAGGCTAATGATGTAACACGAAGAAGACAAATTGAGATTGACGAGTGGTGATTAAAAACGTATCTTAGTGCTTGCATATGTAATTGTTACCTTAGAAATACAAACTTCTAATAGTAAATAACAAAATACAAAGCCAATACAGTGTATCGGGATCTTTACTAAAATCTAGTTTATTGTATAGGTAAATTAAATTTTCATACTGCTCTGTTAGCTTAGTTGGTAGTGACTCTGCCTTCTAATCTAGAGGTTGCGGGTTCGATTCCCGCCTGACACAAGCATTTATGCATTTTAAAAATGTATAATTTCTTGTGTTGAGTCTGGTTGTTTGTATGTATAATAAGTATGTATTTACAAAAAAAGAAAAGTATATAAGTATTATATCCGTTATCTAGTACCCACGACACAAGCGTTAGCTTAGTGTGGGGCTAGATGGCGTTGTGTGCAATGTCCCGGAATATTTATTTATTTATTTATATAATTTAGTCATGTTTAAAGCTGCGACAGAATTGTTTTAGCTGCAACTAGTTCACCTACATAACTATCATGGGTCATGAGATACTGACTGGTTTCAGATAAACAGACATCAAGATTAGTCGTACATAGTCAACATTAACAAAAGATCGTACTTAATTTCCCTTTAAATTTAATAATTTTAGTTAAAAAAATACATTGAAGAGTTGCCTCCTGCGGATGACATATGTTCATGAATTTTATTAGTTAACACTTCTTTAACCATTTTGCTTCAAAGATTTAGGTCTCACCAGTTCTCTATATTAATAATAAGAGTGTACTGATCTCTTCTAGGCAAGCGCGCTGGATCGTAGATTATAACGAGGCTTAACATCCAGGCGAGTTGCAATCAAGTGTGAGCCTATCTAGTTTTAAAAAAAAAGTCTACAAATTTTGTAAAGTTACTTTAATTTTAATAAGTTTGCCGTTCTAAACCATTTTACGAGTACTTCTTAGATTTAGGTCCCACCTGCTCGTTACCTAACCGTTCTAAATCTAGGTCCAGTTACATAACACCTACGGCCTTGCAAGGCTAACAGTAACTATAGGTATTTAGGCAGGTATAGTAGGTACCTATAAGTGGGTACATTACTCACATTGCATTGAGGCTTAATCGTAAATATTAGTGACATAATTTCTGCGAAGGCTGTGCTTTGCATAATACCGACTTGGACAATTATGAACGATTGTTATTTTGAGGACAGTCTATATTTAGTTACTAAGTACTGAGTTAGTTAATGTATAATGTACTGAAAATAACATATTATATGAATTATAGTTTTACTGGCGAATTGGGATGGCTAGAATTACAATACATCTAATGATTCCAAACATGATTGCCGGAACTATAGATTATATTTACGAAACGGATTATAATCATTTAACTTAAAATGAATTAGAGACCCAAAATATAAAGACTACCATTACTCATTCAAATTCTACTTAGATAATCGTCAGTTGCAAATAGCTAACCACTGTTAAGGCTATAATATTGATTTGAGAACACAACAAAAATGTTAAAACTATGTCATCTCTTAACAATTTGATGCAACAATTTAGCCACAGTTTAGAGCTAACCGTCATTTAATCAAGTAATTACTATTCTCGTCCGTGGTAGCAATTACCACGGAATCCGTTTTGCAGCGCGGCTGTGATTGCTCGCGCTTTATCTGTTGCCACATGTGCTAATTGATGTGTTTGTAGGGCTGACTGTGTAGTTTTATATACAGTAGAACCTCTATAAGTCGAACATCAAGGGAGACGCCAAAAAATTCGAGTTATAGAGCTTTCAACTTATGGAGGATTTCGACTTAGGCGGATTTTGATTCGACATAAAGAGTTTGAGGTTTATTCTTATAAATTTTGAGTTAGAGAGGTAAAATAAATAACAAAATAATATTCAACTTGCAGAGGTGACAAACATATTTTTATTTATTATAAATCAACATTATTTCAAATCATTTTAAAATAAAAATATGGCATTAAAAAAAGTCAGTAATTTTTTTTTGCTTTAGATAATTTGGTTGTTCTCTATCTATAGCATTGTCTAATCTATAAAGAGCAGAAAATTCTTCTTCTTCAGAGTTACTGGTTTGCTCTATAAAATTACGTAAGGTATTCAATGCGGTTCACGCCTCTTTGATGGAAACCCATGGAGCGCATGTACTATTCACGTCTTCTATGTCATCTAAAAATTTCTAAAAATTTCAAAGGAAATCAAAATTGAACACCTGACACCAAGCAAGCAAACACATGTTTACGTGAGTCATAAATTTATTATCGTATACTCCTAAAATGTTTTCTAAGAAACAATAGTGTACTCACATTGTCGGCAAGTTCTTAAAGTCGGTAACTTATTTTTGTTCAAACAATAGAGGTAATAAATTCCAAATGATCAAGTTGTAAAGGTTGTAAAATAAAACGTTGCTATGTTCGAGATACAGAGGTCAAATTTAATTTTACGAGTTATAGAGTGAAAATATGTACCAAAATGGCTTGGAGGGACTCGGTGATTATTTCGACTTACAGAGGGTCAAGATTTCAAGTAATGGAGGTTTTGGTGTTTGAAGGGAAGGGAACAAAACATTTTTTCGAGATTTGGAGGTTTTTGACTTATCGAGGTTCGACTTAACGAGGTTCTACTGTACATATAAAAGTTTTGCAAACATAAGTTAATATCACTAATGTATATGTAGTTGATAAGCAATGTCAGAGGTCGTTCAGGCGGCTTGAAAACTCTTGACATTCGTTTTCATAATGTATCATTACTTCTACAAATCTAACGTGACTATTTTCTCTGTAAAAACCTACGTCCTATCGAATCAAGTAAATCGTTAGCTAACCTGAGTAAAAAATCACACTATTGTATATACCTATGTATATGTATATACCTATTTACAATCAGTGAATATATTCGAGTACGTACATTTAAAATTGAATTATTGATTTTGTTATTTTTCTTTCGCGTATTGCAATAAAAAAATTAAAGTAAAGATCCGGTAGCCCTACTCCAGCCTAGTTCCCACCAAAACAATAGCTAGTTAATACCCGTGGTTTTGCCCACCGATCTGTCACAGCAACAGATTTACCAAGTTTCGTAACATGTAGGTAAGAGCATGTATTGTTCGAAATTAACAACATTGCAAACTGTAAAGGTAATGTAAGATTAGGTAATAGGTTTACAGTTACGAATTGATTAACAGAATTAATAGTTTTTGAAAGAGTGTAAAATTTCAAAGTTATGAAACATGGGTTTTGTGATTTTGTTTTAACCTGCATTAATCAGAGCTAAAAATTCACAATTCATTTAATTTTATTAATGCAAAAGTTTGTTGGTATGTTTTTTTAACACTAAATAGGCTTACGTTTGACTATAGCCTGCCTGATGTTAAGCACCACTATAGTCTAAGATGTAGCACGCATGCCTAGATGAAACCTATTTACTCTAGATTTGAAGACCCCTGGGTTATAATTTTCTGGGAACAGGGCTCCAGGTAGATCCAGGTAGGTGGGGTTTATTCCTTCTTCTAGCTCAATGTCATATATAGATAGATAAATTAAACCCTAAATTAATGCATAAGCAAAGAAGCAAAAAGTTATGTTACTTGTGCATATTGACTGTCACGCTTAAAAATCACAATAATATAAAGCTTAGAGCTTACTAAATTCACCTAAAGTATATAAATATGGTGAATAAGATTCTTGAGTCGATAAGTCTATTTTTATTCGCGGTTTATGGCCTTACGAGTTCTCTTGATTGTGAAACTCAAAATAGCTGGTATTTATAACTGTGAAGGGTTATAAAATGTGTGAGAAAGTTGCTCAAACTGAAGATAAATAGGCAGCTAGGTAGTTTAAGTAAATTATACTTGCAATACCATGTTATATACCAATTAACAAATATAGTAAATAGTTTAGTTCACGTGAGAAAGACAAACTGGGATTCAGGTTTTAATTTGTCCAGTGCTTGGTTGGATTTTGAACACGGCCTATTATAGGTAAGTAAAATGATTATTATATTATACAATTTTACAATAATTATAAAATTATCATGTATTATTATATAAATTTATTACCTATACCAATTCATTATAAACAGGTGCAAAAAATAATGTGTTTCGTAAAAATAATAGATTTATATTTCATGAACTCATAAAAAAATGGTTTAAGTTTATACTGAATGCTATTTACTTTAATAACTTAAGCTAAGCACTGTTATATACGACAATATTTTAGGATCTACATTTCAACGTAAAATTAGATTTAGCCAGTTTGACATGTTTGCGGAACTATATTTTATAAGCAAATAAAGTAGGTGGTTTGTTGAAGATATATTAGGTGACATTACTGGTTTTAGCAGTTTTTTATGGTGTCATTTTTGAATAATCCATCTAAAGTAGGTATACAAAACATCGAAAAAGGTAACTGAAGCTAATTAAGCACAAAAACGCTAAAACGCCGATTATTTTAACACTGAATTGGCCAAAGTTTGACTTCAGCCTGCCTGATGTGATGTTAAGGACCACTATAATCTAAGATATTGCACGTTATATACTAGTACTTTATGTAAATTAATGCTAAATTGAACACTAATGGCATCCTGCGGTGCTACTTGCCTTATTCCGCGAAAAAGGCTGTGCTAATAATATAAATATATCATTGAGTGAGTACTAACATACTAAAAACTTTTGTCTTTCAAATATATACCTACGTGTGACTTAAACTGCCTTTCATTACAAGATTTCGGTATAGATATGTATAACAGCTGTTTATTTGTTCAGATATGGATTTAACAGGCAACAGGATGTCGTCTTATATTTAGGTATCAGCTGTATCAATTTGTTCTAAGGCTTGGTAAAATAATTAGTGCATCTAATCCGTATCTACATACATGACGTATCGTATTCTCTAGATATATGTACAACTAGTGGGTGTTCGCGGCTTCGCTCGCATTAAGAAGTAAAACTTGCATCCCCTATTTCACCCTTAGTGGCATTTCCAAAAATCCTTTCTTAGCCGGTGCCTACGTCATAACATCTACCTTCATTCCAAATTTCAGCCCAATCCGTCCAGTGGTTTGGGCTGTGCGTTGATAGATCACTATATCAGTCAGTCAGTCGACAATCAGTCAGTCAGTCACCTTTGAGTTTTATACATACAGATTAACATTTTATTATCAAGTAACGATCACTTTTATAAAGCTACTTGTTCTAATTGGATATGTAATACTAAACTAAGCTGTAAAGCTACTATTAAATCAGGTACAATCAAACCTAACTTAAAATATGTATATCTTAGATCTCAATCACATTTTTAAACTTATTAAGCATAGTAATTATTAGCATAACGTATTTAGCGATAAACTATAAAACTAGCTAATCGCACAGTCAACAGTCTGTGCAAATGAGTCTTAAAACTTCACCTTATTTGGTCAATAAAAAAACAGATATATACGTAGTACGTATATACCTAATAGACGATCGAAGAGAGAGGACCATCAACACAGTTTTTCCTTGAACTATACCTACCTACCCACGGTCTCATATTTGTACGTCCATTCAAGTATATTGTACAACCACTTGGCTATACAAATACATGCGTTGAAAAGTTCTCATCATCTTGCATAAGCTGACCTTGTGTTGAATAATAGTCTTAAAGTTCTCGTCCCTAAAAAGATCGGTGCGATTAGTTCGTTAAGGCATGTTAAGGCGATGTTTAGGTTAGTACTCATAGTTAGTTAGCTACAAATGGCGCTGTAAGTAACGATTCGGAAACTTTTAAAATTCTTTCTTTAAAATCATCATCATCAGCCTAATGGGACCCACTGCAGGGTATAGGCCTCCTCCCTCTTACGCCAATACTCCCCGTCTTGCGCTGGTCTTGCCCAAATGTTTCCTCCTAACTTTCTAATATCATCCAGCTACCGTTGCACAGGTTTTCCTATATCTATTTCGCCATTTCTTGAAATAGATTTTGTGATTTCAAAGTTGAAAATGATTAGGTTTGCAGATCAAATTGCTTTGTTGTCAAACTTGGTAGAATGAGTTATAATATCAACACATACTTTAAATTTATATTTTAGCAGAATGTGTCACTAGGCACCAAGAAGTAAAAATAAGTAACACAGCTATTATTTCTTTTAAATGTGAATGTAACAAGGAATTAGTTTTACTTACCAAAAAAATTTTTTATTTACTTCTTTTTAGCCGACAGCCAACAAACTTTACAGCAGCTGGTCTAAGACCCTATAAATTCACACAAAATAATAATCGCATATTCAATGGATGCAAAAAACACGCCATTGGCCATTTCCCATGTCTGGAACTATACAATGCCACTCAAAACATAGGGTCGAGCCAGGGTCAAATATTTCACATCAACAGTAAATGTACTTTTTATTTCCAAAACACGATACGCCCTTTAATGACCCTGTTATATGTATGTAGAAGGGACCGAGCTTTGATGGTCGGAATATTATTATGATGAAGTAAATTTTATATTTAATTGACTAGTTTGGAGGTTTGTTAGTAATCTTAGTTTTAATCATATTAAATGGAAATACTTTTTTTTTTACAAGTTTGTACTCACATACATGCACTCAAGTAAATTCGTTAAATTAAGTACCTATATACATAAAGGTTTAGTGTAATAAATATTTAATATTTAATGTCGTACACACCAACACAACAACACCGTTGAGTTTAAAACTTGAATCCTAAAATTTTAATAATATTCCAACGTTAGAAATCACCCATATTTAGGTAAATAACATAACAGTTAACTCACGTAAAGACTATCCACGTTGATACTTGCTTTACCTTGATAACCGCTAACTAAATCTTCATTACTTCTAAATAATATCCAGATAATATAATATCTCATTATACCTATAGAAGCTCTAAAATAAATATTTACAGCATCTGACCCATCCTCTCATCCTGTGAAGCCATATCTACAAGACATATTGCCAGCTATATCACGAAGCAAACTCAATCGTAGAAATGGCAAGAGAAATCTGTACAACACCAGTTTCAACACGATATGATAACAACAACTGTGAATGTAGGTTTTCCCATACTAATGCATGCTATGACGTAGTTGAATTGCACTGTTGCAATTGCAATGTTTATGAACAGTTTAGTGCAATAAATGTACCCACTACCCGTATAGGTTCTTTATTGTAGTGAATGAACAAAAGAATGAATGAATGGACTGAATGGAGATAAGATGAACAAGTCACGTAATTGATAGAAAGTATTTTACTATAACATTAAAGTAAGACAAAAGAAAAATAAACTCAAATTTACTTTACCTAAATTTCATAACATAGTTTACTCAATTACTCAGAAACATGGCACCCACTAAAGCTAAATTTGTTTCGAAAAATTGAGATAATGGTGACAAATGAGTCATAAAATGCCGCTATCCAAATCGAACCAAACAGAAAATTATTCATTTTCCACAATAGGAACGAAACAAATCATAATTATTCTCTCCCTAAACCGGCTACATGATGTCACTATTGCTTTAAAAAGTATTTTAAGACATCGTTGAGTTTAAAACCAACCGAATTGAATATTCAAATTCCCGACAATATTGTCGTGAATGTCCTTAGAACCAGTCTCCGGATCAACATCTTCTTTGAATTTGCAGTTGAATTTTGCACCGTATGTGAAGGCTATACAGTTGTGTATTGGTTGTGGGATCCTGTTGTTTTTGCGCCTACATTTTCACATTAGCATGTGAAGCCACTATATGGTTTCGCACGTGAGAGGATATTGTGTATGATCACGTTTGACAGGGTTTAGCCGTTTGTGATGATTTTATTTGTAGTCAGGTCAGGCTAGGTCAGGTAACCGGGCGCTTCATGCGGCAGATGTTTGCTTCCGTTTCAAGATAGATTTTTAAATAGATGTTATTTCGATCTCGAGGGAAAGGTGACATGTTATCTATTGATATAGATTACTGCAAAAGATTAAATAAAAATCAGAAAAAATATGTTTTACTGCAGTATTGAATTTGCTTTTGATTAAAAATTTGTTAAGATGAGAAGCGGTTTGTATTAAGTAGTTTATTTAGTCTAAAATGGGTCGAAGATAATAACGTTGGTTGACATCACCGATTTAAGTTAAGCGAAAGCCTAGCAAAAAAAAACGTCTAGACAAAATTTTTGTCTTGGCTTGTCTTTTCAGTTCTTGTAAATAATACTAAATAAGATTTAAAATACTTCCAGTTCCAGTAAATGTTCCAGATATCAACATTAGTAGAGCGTTAAATATTATTCATTTCGCGCGTTGAAGTCTATTGTATGGAGAGTTGCTATTGTAGACGCTACGAAATCACATACAAAATGGCTTAGGAATGGTTGCTGTTACAAAAGAACTATTGTCTGGTCTGTTTGTATGTGGAATAGGTATTACACGCATATTAGGTTTTACTTATAGCTTAGATACTAGTTGTGGTCTGCGGTTGTACCCGTGCAATCAAGAATATTGATCAATATTATAGTAAACTGTAGCTAACATAAGTGTATTAAAACTGCAATGTCATTATCTTAAGATGATAAAACTAACAAGTATCTATTATAAGAACCTGATACGTCGTCCGTGGGATTAATCGATCTATAAAAAAATATAATAAACCGACATAATCTATACTAATATAATATTATAAAGCTGAAGAGTTTGTTTGTTTGTTTGTTTGAACGCGCTAATCTCAGGAACTACTGGTGCGAATTGAAAAATTCTTTTTGTGTTGGATAGACCATTTATCGAGGAAGGCTTTGGGCTATATAAAATCACGCTGAAACTAATAGGAGCGAAGAAACAATGGAAAATGGGGAAAAAAATGGGGGAAATTATTCATCTTTGAGGGCTTCCGTTGCGTGTGCTGCGAAAACGGTTCAAGATATCAAAAAAAAATGTATGAAAGAATGATTCCTCTTAAAATGATCTAACAAAATGTCAGCAACAGTATAGGTATGTCTATCTTTTAAGATTAACTCACTAGAACCGTTATTATGGCAATAAACTATTCCATGCGGACGAAGTCGCGGGCACAGCTAGTAATTAAATATGTAGTCTAATAACTACAGAGTCCTATTTCGTAATATGGTTTTTTTTACTTTTAGGAAATCAAACCCAAATTCCGCAGCCAGATATCATACTAATCAGTTCAGCTGTTTGAACATACAACACCCAAAAAAAAGGTTGTTCATTTATAGTATTTTTAAGTTTGGTACCTATAAGGTTTAGTTTTTAATTAGTTACTATTATTTCCCAAAAAAATACTCATTTAGGTATATATTGTCATCTCTCATGTAGTACCTATTAAGGTGAACGTATAGTGCCGGGAGTTTTCAAACCTCCCATTACAAGGATTAACGATGTACCACGGCCCAAGTGGGACCTACATACAATACGTGTCAACCCACGGAAGCAACCAAAGGAATGGTGAATTGGTCACCCATCCAAGCGCTGACCGCATCGACGGTTGCTTAGTGTCTTGTATAGTTTAAAAGATACTTAAGATACTTATGTAAAATGTATGTATCTATTTTTTTTTCTTTATTTATGGACCTTTGTCGAAATTCGACCTTGCCTTTCGTATGTATCTATGAAATTACATGTGTATGTAGATTATATAGCGCTAATGCGCCTGAGCAGGAAAAAGTAAGATTTCATGTAAGTACCTAACCGGTCATCAGTAGTTGTAGATTAACGCCAGCGATGATTGAACGACCAATCTCTCTCGGTGGAAAGTAACACTCATTCGACAAGACACCGCTTGGGGCGATAAGGCAGCGATAGGTGACAGTATTAACATAAAAATACGGAGAAACATCCTAAATCTTAAACAATATACATCTGTCTGTATATTTAAAGAAAAGATTACATGTATGTAATAACAGACACAAATAGTTTAAAAAGGAACAAAAGGGCTAAAACTAAGGGCTTTAAACTTTTTGTTTAAATTTAAAGTATTTAGGTATCTCCATCTTCATATGATAAGAAAAGTACGGTTTTGTACGATTTGATTTTATATATATAAATCATAGTAAGCAATAGTAACGAAAGTAATTTGCACTTTCACATCTATTTCATTTACCCACTCAATATTATCACAACACTCAAAAAACTCCATCACAACATCCTAGTAAAACAACTATCTCCGCTAGAAAGCTATTAAGAGCATACATCCAACATGCTCACTTAGATATAACATGCGGTTACAACTAGTTTATTCATCCGATAAAGTTATGAGGAAGCAAGCAGGTAAAAAAATCTCAAGAAGCCGGCAAAGAAATCCAAAGCATTCTAAGCCAAAGATGCGTCCCTAAATAATAAGGTGTTACGAGCCGCCAACGTACCGGTAGAAAAACACTTCAATACTCAGGTAGATGCACTTTCTAACAAAAATCGAAACCGACACTCCTTCACTGCTATTTTGTGCACAACACTCGCGGGAAAATTCTGCAGATATTTATTATATGCGTTCAAAATAATTGAAACTTTTATTTTACTAACTTAAGTAACTGTTTTGGCACGGAAAACTTGTTTGGGAAAGAAAGCGGCGTGGAGACGTCATGCGTGGACGACGCGTCGCGCGGTACTGAACCAAGTCTCGTCTCGAGACTGGTTTGAGATTTCTCCCCGTAAACACAGAAAGCGAGCCTTCGGGCCTTTCTTCGTATCGTGGCGAAACGTGATAGCCTCTACTACTGGATCTCGCACGCAGAATCTACTCGTACCTATGCACACAGCAAACATAAACAAATCTTTATTGCTTAAAAGGTGATGCTTGACAGTTTTAAAAAAACCTCCGACACTTCCGTCTACATTTGTAACTTTGAGTGAATATATTGAGTTATATGATAACATTTTTTTTTTATTAAACTATACCTACCTACTGTCCCCTTCCTGGGCAAAGGTATCTCCCAACTCCCTCCATGCGTCAATGCGATAACAATTTTATCTTTATATTATATTATTTTTATAAAATTTTACACTCATGCCTACATTACTCAATTATCAAGGACTGATAGAAATAAATCATAATCAATAAATTAATGATCAATGCCTTTTTAGAAAACCATCTTGATATACCTAAACATTTTTTTAATCTTGATATATCGTCTGCATTCATCATCATCATCATCAGCCTAATGGGACCCACTGCAGGGCATAGGCCTCCGCCCTCTTACGCCAATACTCCCTGTCTTGCGCTGTTCTTGCCCAGATATGTCCTTCTAACTTTCTAATATCATCCAGCCACCGTTGCACAGGACTTCCTGTTCATCTTCGTCTGCATTAAATTCACTTAAGTAAAATTGTAAAATAAGTAAAGATTTTAAATTGCTTCTTACATTTACAAAAGTGTGTCATTTAACCGTGCGAATAAATCAATCGCACCAAGAAATTCACATGAATGATAACTAAACTACTAAGTATACCTACGATAGATCTCGACAAGTCACCAAACAAAAATCACACACACACAACCTCTTTTCAAGAAACCAATAGTAAGATCACCTCCAGGCTTTCATTTGTCTCGCCGAGCCAATAACGCGGTATAGGATGTACGGAATCGGTCAAGGCGCGAACATACGCACATACCTACCTACATACTAACATGACACATGAGTCAAATTTATGCTAACTATTGACCGCGGCTTTGACACACATTCATTTTAGGAAGCGTTGGCAATGCAACGCGAATCGAATACTGAACACTTGACAATAATGAAATGGACTAAGAGCAGAGTTATGAAACTCGTTTTTGTTGTATTCGCGTAATGGCTGTTGTAATTTTTTGCGGAAACGGAATAGTCTGAAATGTTGCTAAATCGCTAAATGCTATTATTTGACTAGTCGACTGTTTTTGCTCGTCATAAAAGAGAACAAGCTATCAGTGGCCTTATTTTGATCAGAGATAAAAAGTAGACTTTGGTCTATTCCACCCCCATATATTTTTTTTCCAAATTAGTTCCAGAAGTTGAAACTTGGTGTTTATAAAATTAACTTGTCAGAAACAAATACTAGAAATTATATAAATCATCAGTTTGAATACAATAGCCTGTTTTGATTGACAAACATTGCACAGTTTAGTCAAATGTTATGTAAACTAAATCTCCGAAATTCCTTACAAGTTACAATGGGCGGATACTGCACAAAAATGCAAAATAATTGCCTATTGGTTGAGTAGTGGCTTACAAACATTGTTCATGTTTTTTTTTTACTAAAACAGGTTTGCATTTAACCATAGTTTGCCTGATGGTAAGCAATAGCTATTGTGAACTCTCCCCGGTTTCTAAAACAAGAACCTGTTAGAATCTTCCATTATATAAATATATTTTTTTATATAAATTTCTACGCGCTGGCATTGGCTGAATATTTGAAATCCACCATGATAACGCGTAGAAATTGATTTGATGGGAGAAGTTTATTTCTCCTATAAACTTGGGGATTCAGGCGTTTTTTATATTTATATTTTGTTTATCTATACACTATACTAGCGCTTACCTTCATTTAAAGATGTAAGTATAAATTAAGTAATCCTGTATCTATTTTATTGAGTAGTAGAAATAAAGGCTATTTTTATTTTATTTTTTTACTAGCGCTAACTAAGTGTTTAAAATATTGGAGGCGCCACTTAGTACTTATGATACTTACACGAAGTAACTAGGTACTTGACTAGTTCAGTTTTAGTACTTTTCTGACGTCACTGCCGTCGGGAGGTTGACCTAATAAAAAAGGGCTATAAAAGTAAAAAGTAGTATACATTTACCGGTTTACAATACATTGCGATAGTATACATATATTTTTTCGTGATTATTGTAAAAAATAGTTTCATCTAAGTATACATTTTTGCCAGTCTGTAAACTTTAGGCCCCGGCCGGTCGAATGCTCCTATTAGTATGGCAGGCGCTAATCTACGTCAAAAGCATCATAATGAGTCCTCTAGTTTTACACTCTCTTATAATAAGCAATTATATCCACTTCCGGAATGAAACAATTTTATTTATATTATAAATATTACTTTATTCAGAGATCTACTCTTCTAAATTTATAAAACTACGGGGGATAAAATGTCGTTTTCCGGTTGATTTTTCTTGGTATCAAGCTAGTACAAATACGAAACAAAATACGTCGAAAAAATTGATATCTGTTTTGCAATGTTCCGTTTCATTTCAACCCCCTATATGTAAAATTCTAATTGATATATTTTCAACGCGTAGAAGCAAAAACCATAGGCAATTTATTAGTACAATAACATAATTAGTATTTCAAGATCTTTAAAATATAATTTAGGCATTATTAGTCGAGTCTAGCAGTAAAAACATAAAGGTAATTAATTAAAGGAATAGTATACAAACTTAAATATTGAAATAATACAATTTTCATTCTAGTAAAATAGTCCATAAATTAGGCACTGAGTGAAGGATATACGTGACGATTTGTCCAGTCTGAAACAAACAGAAAAAGGATTAAATCCAAAAAATACAGATAAATCTTTATCCAAGATCCTTGGAAGTAACCAATGACATTTTGCCGTGGCTTCTAGAGATACATTAGAGATACATCTAATAATGGTTTTTGTGATTTTTAATTGCACTTTGTGCATCTCCCAAATATAATTATCACAAATGCAATAAGTTTATTTTTTATGGAAAATTTGTGCTATTTAATAGGGCACATAGGGCCCCGACAATGTTAGGGAACAATGTAGATGAAGGAGATCGGTAAAAAATAGAGACATAACATCAGTCATTTCATTTTTTTTTTCATTTAAATTACATAAATTTATAGCTTGAAGTTTCATAGGACTTTCGTAAAAGCGTATTTTTGTAAAATATGTAAACAATGTCAAAACTTACCAAAAACTATTCAAAATATTTCTTTGCTTCAACCATATCGCCCTGATCGCTGGGGAAAAAATAACCTTTTTTTCTTTGTTTTACGAAAGTCGCGTCAAGATTTCTGAAATGAGAAAAATATATTTTTTTGAATATAATATCAATTTCAAATGAATAAAAAGTAAACCTTGCCTTGCAGAGCTAGTGGGTTTAGTATAATTTTAAGTTAGAATGCATTAGTAAATCACAGCATTTCGCTAAATTCAATTTGACAATAAGCCAGAGTAAACTAGAGTATCGAATCAATTTCAATACCTATTATGAAATCTGTGGAGTCCGAAAAAGACAACAAGATTTAAAATAAAAAGATTTGATTTAAAAGATGGATTCAATTTCAACAAAACGTTGATTTTAGCCACGCATTCTTTAGAAAAACAGTTGACAAAAAAACAATGAAACAGTAGATAGCTTGTTTAGGTAAAACATAGTTCTGCAAGACAACATTAACATTATAATAATACCATTCTAAAGATGACTAAGAAAACTGTAACTAGGTAAATAAGTAAATTTCTAACACAAGATCCGAACAAACATGTTTCTACTCACACCATACCATTGTCAAATAAAATGTAATCCAATCTGCCTACGAAGCGATACATAACAATACTTCAGTATTAAATTCTACAAAGTGCTATCTGTCCACGAAAATAAACCAAGTATTAAAAGAGTCAAATTCTACAAAGTGCTTGTAAAGTGTACTTGCATTGCAGAACTATGCACTTACATGGCGTCAACGGATAAGGCCTAATACTGCCGTCCTTCTTCTTAAATATGTGCCAAATGCCAGATAGGTTTCTAAAAAACGAGTACTTGTCGAGACGCCTTGGGGAAACGAGAAAGAATTTGATAAGTGGCTTATTGTAATTTTGTACAAAAGATACAAGCGTTTATAAAACATTGAAGTAGATAAATCCAGTTCTGACTCAGTAGATGGCCACAAATCTTATGATAAAAAACAAAAATTAGAACACTACAATACTTATAGGTTTTTTGATTATTATTTTTCATCATTATTATCATCGTGAATAAACTCATAGCAGAGCCGAGTTATACATATAATAAGAATGCATATGTCGTTTTTGTTCATTAATCAAATTGGTATTGTGACTTATGCGACTGATTTCTCATATCCATATAGCTTACAAGTCTCAAGATGTGTAATTAATTATATCCTAAGACGCTAAGTAAGAGCATAGTCCGCAAGCTTCAAACGACATGAACAAATAACCTCTTTGACTAGGAACTTGAAGACATTCGGAAGCACATCATATTTGGCCACATCCATTCCGTATTCGACCAGGCTGCTCGCACAATACGACGACATGGGAGCTACACATGTATTATAGAAGAGGAGTGCAAACATCCACTGTGACTTGTCCTGCAATTTCTTGTTTCTCGATCGAAGTCTCAATCTCTCGGACATTTTGGTTGGAGTTCGTTCTAATGGTTGTTCGCTGTCGTTCTTTGTGGAAATTTGCGTATTTTCGGATCTAAATAAAGAATCTATAAGTTTTTTTTAAATAAAGCATTTTGTATTGTATTTTTGAAAGTAACTCACCGCTTATCGAAGGAGGAGGTCGGGGTGGAGTGCAGCGTGAATTCTGCGCTTGATGGCTGTTAACAAATAAAAGTATTTTTTAGTAAAAAAAAAAGATAAACATACAACAAAATTCCTTACTAGGGTTTATTCATCGATGTCCAAAATACTGTCAGAAACCAACCACCACATTCCAGTCAGTTATAAAGGAGCAAGGTTCCACACCGGTCACAGTTTAAATTTTGATTTAAAATTGTATTGAATTTCGACAGTGGTGGCCTTATTTGACATCCTTATAAGGGAAATCTATCACTATAATTTCTATCCTATTCACACACAGCTATTCGGCATGTTATAAAGCTGTATACTGAAGTGTCGAGTGTGGTACGACTCAGTTCGAATGAAAGACTCGAGCTGCGGCCACGAGATCTTGGATCTAGATATACCTCTACACCTGTTGTTGAGACAATACAAGTATCTTTATTTGTAATAACCGGCTAGCACTTACGTCAATAATTATGTCGAAAATTAGCGCGCGCGCGTGCCGACTCGTCCTCCTGATGATGGAAACCTCAGTTTTACAAAACTTGTCGAGCTAATTTTCGACATAATTATTGACGTAAGTGCTAGCCGGTTATTACAAGTAAATTTAATCATGCCTTACGGGAACTATAATACAGTGAATACAAGTATGAACCCTCACTTGGTTCTCCTTATCCTCGGTGTCGGAGGCGGCCCTCCTGTTCCTGCACAGCTCGCTGGGACAGCGGCAGGAGCCGCAGCAGCCCTTGTCCGTCTTCACGCAGCCGCATATCTTGGTGGAGCACGAGCCGCGGCACGTGCAGTGCGGGGAGCCGTCCGAGCTGCGCTTCACGGCGCGGGTGCTATCCGAGGATGATGATGATGCTTGCTCCGCGAAGTTCATTGTGAGGCGGGAGCGACGAGACTGTAAGGAAACGGGTTATATTATTACCATTGCATTTGTTTTATTTTAATTGGCTTATTTGTAAATGTATTTTGGTAACTGTTTGATTAAAAGGTGTTTTAGAATATTATAGAAGTCATTTATTTCGGAATTATATCCATTTCTTTTGTCTCTATCTCTCGGTTTTCAAACTACTGATGTGAGAAGGAGACAAAACACTTACGTACTAACAAAACAGTTGCTAATATACGTTTATAAATAACGCTGTAAAGTCTGCATATAAGTATCACAATCGCAATGATGGATAAGAGTAAATGTATTGAATGTGTTTTTGCGAATGTAAAGAAAAAGACAGGCTTATTTAACAAAAGTACTAAATTAAGTTGTGTTTAGTAACAAACTACAAAGTGCTGACCATGCATTGTGCATTATATTATATTTGAGCTTGATATCTGATTTAAAACATAAATAGTGATAAAAATCATGGCCTAGCGCATACGCACGACACATTAATAAAGCTTTGCAAAAAGTGCTGTAAATAGAGAAAAAAAGATTTTACAAGTGTAAGTATAGTATCAAAATCAAAGCCTAGAAATTATTTTATAATAGCATCAGGTGAGATATTTGTTTTTATTTTAAATATATTACACTATCTATAAAAACAAACGATAATTATATAATTTATATAGGTATTACATTAATTTACCTCATCAGGGTAGAGGAAAAACGTCGCATCACGTCGCTTCTGTTTCGACGAAGAAGAAAAATGGAATGAGGGATTGTGAATAATGAAATGGTAACTTACATCTTTATGTAGTAAACTTACTTAAGCTAT
>OZ026809.1:3337745-3465380 GCA_964023185.1 Macaria liturata
GTCCTTCAGTGACTTGTATTCCACCACCTTGTTGGTGTTGTTCTTTCTGGACTTACTCCTGGAGTTGTTGTTGGCTGTGCGCAGCTGTTCGAGCTCTTCTACGAGCTTTTTCTGTGAAATGAGCTTTGCAGTTAGTAGCGTTTTATGAACAACTAGTGGGAGCTCGCACTTCGCTCGCATTAAGAAGTAAAACTTGCATCCCCTATTTCACCCCTATAAAAGTGGCGTTTCCAAAAATCCTTTCTTAGCGGATGCCTACGTATCTACCTTCAATCCAAATTTAAGCCCAATCCGTCCAGTGGTTTGGGCTGTGCGTTGATAGATCACTATATCAGTCAATCAGTCAGTCACCTTTGAGTTTTATATATACAGAAGTAGGTATCTTCCCAGTAGTTATGCTCTTGGCAATGTGGTTGTGACTATCACACTGGTACAGTCAAACAGGACTTGGACTAGCGACCGTGACATTAAACGATTAAAGAAGATTACTTAAATTTAAAGTCTGTCGACCCTAAGGCTCGCGTACTGAAGGAAAGGTATATTTGGGCCAATGCTCTTCCATATACATACTTCTCCACTTCTTTTGTTGTTCCCTTATTACATTTACAAACTCATTATTACACTTACATTCTCCTCCTCGACAGCGTAGAGTCTCTCCTGCTGAGTCTGTATAACATTTTGCAGCTGCTTGCACGCCTCGTACCTGTCGTTACGTCCCACCACGCCGCGCTGCAGCGCCACCAGCGCCGTCAACTGGAGTAACACACAGATCATGCTATTTATTTAGCATTGGTGGCCAATAATATACATAAACACACACACACACACACATACTACCGCAGCACACACAATTAAAGTAAGTTTAAGTTTACATCGAATATTCCAAAAACCCTTCCAAAAAAAAGTGATCACAGCTAAGAGTATTTATGCATTTAAAATCAGTTTTATATGCAGGAAGTTTTTACATGCCACTTAAGATATGTGTAGCATAGTAACAAAGCAATATTGTGTGAGCTCATAGGAAACAAGTATTATTTTTTCTATTGATATTCGTTGTTCATGTGCACTTTTCTGGATAAATCGAGAAAAGACAAAGCATACAATAAAAGACATACGCACTTAATTTTTTTAGAACCTCAAAGATTTCTTTGTCAATATAATCTCACCTTTTGATCGCTCTGCATTTTGACGAGGTCGATTTGCCGCTGGAACTCCGACCTGGCGTTATCAAATTCTTGCGCCAACCTAAAATTAACAACATCATCCAGTTATATAGTTAAATGGTAAAACTAAAAAAACATACGTACTTATTCCTATTTTTTTACACATTACCAGGTCTTGAAGTCGAGAGTGACCTTTTGTCTTCTGGGCATGATAAAAACGTTGCTTAACATTAGGAGAGTCAAGGGTGAGCCTCATGTGATCTCGTCATGAGATCAAATTAAAAAAAAACTATTTTAAAAATCCCCATCCCTTACTAGCTGTGCCTGCGACTTCGTCCGCGTGAAAAAGTAATTTTGGGCATCATAATTATTTTTGCAAACAACCTCTTCAGCATTATAAATTATAGCTGTTACCCACGACTTGAACCGTTTTCGCAGAGCTCGCAACGGAAGACCTCAAAAATGAATAATTTTCCCCGTTTTTTGCAGATTTTCCATTGTTTCTTCGCTCCTATTAGTACCTCGATAAATGGTCTATTCAACACAAAAAGATTTTTTTTATTCGCACCAGTAGTTTCTTAGATTAGCGCGTTCAAACAAACAAACAAACAAACTCTTCAGCTTTATGATATAGGTAAGTATAGATTATTCATGTTGTGAGTGTGGTTATTGTTGATTATTGTTCTATTAGTAGAGTGGAGGCCATGGGGTGACAGGAGTCCACGAGGCCACCCGCCCGCTACCATGAATACATGACATACGAAAACACACGGGCCGTGATTGGATGGCAAAGGCAGAAGATCGTGCATCATGGAAGCAATTGGGAAAGGCCATCCAGGAATGGATGCGAAAAGACTGAAGAGGATTAATCCCTCACCTATCATGTTTTGGGGCAGACTTATTTATTTATTGTATATATGTGTGTGTGTGTGTGTATATTTGGTAAATTTGTCTCAATAAATGTTTTTCTATTTTCTATTTCTATATTTTAAATTTTTTCTATTCTAACTCCTTGATCTCCTGGTACCTGGCACCATACAAAGTTATGGCCAAAAAAAAGAAGATTAATCCCTCACCTATCATGCGCCTCCTTGATCTCCTGGTACCTGGCCTGGTACCCCTTCTCGGACTGGCTCTGCAGCTCTCTCTTGGCGTCCACCAGCATGTCGAACAGACACTTGATGGCCACCTTGGCCTCCAACATCACTTGGATGTTGTCCCATCGAGTGCAGGATTTGTTATCTGTGGAAAGAAAAAAAATATATTATAAGTTGTAGTGTGTTTGTTACATTTTCAAGCTGGAGCGAAAGAACTTCTTAAAGCTTGATAATGCTGCGAAGTTCCTTCGCTTTTTATTTCGTTCTATGCTTCTTTTGACCTACGAATTATATACAATAGATAGTAAGTACATAATTCGCAGGTTCAAGTCAAAAGAATAATATACAATCATTATTGTACATAATTTAGAGGTTCAAGTCAAAAGAAGCATAGAACTATAGTAAAATTTTATGAAATTGTTTGTGTATAGTCTCTATTTGCGTTGTATGGTTCAAAAACTCGGTTATGTGCAAAAAATACTAAAATTAAGACTATTAACTCAGAAGTAGAAAAAAACAATCATCTAAATACCGTAAGGAGTTAAGGTACTGTACACAAATACGTGTACTAAATCTCTAATACTGCTATTTTTGCATTAGTTATAAAAAAATATATAAGTAAGTAAATAAATATTTCAGGACATATGACACAGCGCCATCTAGCCCCATACTAGGCTTACGCTTGTATCATGGGTACTAGGTAACGGATATAATACATATATACTTTTCTTTCTTTTACTTTAAATGTGACGTGTAAGTGTATGTATATGTACCTTGATCAGCAGTGACTATCTTCTGCTGCAAGTCAGATATCTGTGCCTTGCGGAAGGCGAGGTCCTCTTCAAGTTTAGCGATCTCTTCCTGATTCACGTTACCGTCTGACTCGTTACGTAGTTGCTCGATCTGGTTTCGAATGAATGCTCTGTAAAAAAATACGTTATCAGGACATATAAAGTGGCTGTACAATTTGTTTTTTTTAACATGGAATGGGTTTGCTCTTGACCGTAATTCGCCTGATGGTAAGCAAACATACGGTCTAGGATGGAACGATTCACTCTCGCTTTGAAGATCGCAAGGTTATATTCTGCGGGGAACAGGGAGTCAGGCAGGGAGTTCCACATTTTAGTAGTTGGAAACAAAAGTGGAAGCAAAACGTTTAGTGCGAGTCTTGGACCTGGAAGCGGTGACGAATATACAGTAAACTGAAAATATGTATTGACTGAATTTAAAATAATAATCTTAGCTTACGACTTACGAGCCTCTCTTGTACCACGCTAAGTCCTTTTTGTGCAGCAATTGAACAAAGAGAGTAAAAACATTGTAAAATACTTGATATTATTTATTTGCCTTATTAATAGACTAGTAGATGGTAGAACGGACTTTCGAGATTTCAGAAGGTGAGTTTTACACAACTGCCAGTATATATGCTTATCATAGAATATTGGCATATACTTTAATATTATTAAAGTTTAATTGCAGCTTGCCTGATGTTAAGCACGCCTGTGGGCTAAGATCTATCTATCTCTCTCTCTCTCTGTCTTGAGTCGTATTTCCTCATGACTGAGGGTCGTGACTCCCCCGCAGAATTAATTCGTTAGGCGAGTACTCTTGGGCAGATAGATCGTGGCGGGCGCCCAGGTCCTTCCACGCAAGACACATGTGCTCGGATATTGTGGTCCTCAAACATGTCGGTTACCTCACGATGTTTTTGTTCACCGCTAAGCGAGTGCAAATCCATACTTAATTTGAAAACACAAACATTGGTGTAGGGCCGGATTCGAACCAGGGTGGGTCTGGGTGAAAAGCAAACGCTGGAACCACTGAGCCACACTCATCTATCTATCTAAGTACATATAGTTGATTAATCTTGCTGACCTGTACTCTATGAGCTGATCGAGTGATTTCTCCGCCTCCGCCAGGCTGAGGTGCACCTCCAGCTCCTGCTCTATGTACGCCTGCACGGCGCCCATTTTCACGTTGCCCTTCGCGTTGCGCTTCATATGAGTCACCTTCTGACGTTCCAAGGCTTCCTGCAAGTACAACATACATAGATAAACACTTACTTCTTCTTATCGAATGAGAGTGGCTAACTCTGGTGTCGAGAGTTTATCAAGCCGCCCTAAGGGCCTCTGACATGGCTTTAAACGAAGCATGGTATATACTTTGTCAGCTTTTCACTTACACAAATAAACAATTGTGTCTTTAAGATGTCGTAATCAGGCGTTAATTGCGGAAATCCATTGATGACATTTTAGAGGATAATATAGTGTTGTTTCCTGAGACTGCTTCACACTGGCTTTAAACCACCGCGGGTGTTACTTAGTATTACAATACTAAGTAAATAAAATATGAAGCAAAATAATATAAACAATAATTATTTTAAACTAAAGCAAAAACCGACTTCAACTCTACTGTCACGTTACTGAACAAATCAAAGCCTATCAAAAAAAACTACAACATAAATTAATTTGCTAAACAAATCTAAGCCTATCAGAGAAAACCGCATCAAAATCGGGCTGATAATTCAGAATATATAGTGTATACAGCAGCGCCCCCTGGTGAGTTGTCATCGTAATACATAGCTAAAAAGATGCACCCATTAAACCTCAACACATTACAGAAAACTGTTTCAAAATCAGACTAGTAGTTTTGGAAATATGGGTAAAATTGGTTTGCGTAAACTTTAACAATTGGTTGGTATATTGTTTTTTTCTCAAAAAGTACTGAACCGAATGAAAAACAATTTTTATGGGACCATCTCGGAAACCACCTTCAACGAATAAAAAAAGAATTTTTGAAATCGGTTGATAAACAGCGGAGTAATCGCGTAACATCCCCACAAAATAAAAAGAAAAAAAAACTTTCAGAAGACTTGATAACCTTCTTCTTTTGGAAGTCGGTTAATAATAAAAGTGTACCTTGAGCCTCTTATTGACGGCGATAGTCTCCTCCATCTTCCGTTTGAGCACGTTCTGCTGCTTGGCGTGCAGCGACTCCATCTTGACCATGGCGGTGGCTCGCTTGCGGTCCTCCGTCTTCAGCCGCAGCATGGCGCGCTCGTTGTCCGCCTTCCACTTGCGGAACTTCTCGCTCTCCTCGCGCATCTGCTTGATGATTCGCACCTGAAATCGAGAATAGTGACTTGATATATTTATTTATTAGCTTTATACCGAGCATGCTTCGTTCCATTTTTCTTTGGCAGATGGCAATCTTTTCTTCATCTTTTTTCCGAAGTGACCATGTTTGACAGCCGTAGGTTATGCAAGGTAATATAGCAATTTCGTAAAGTTTTCTTTTTATATCTACTTTAATTTCCTTGTTCTTCATGATCTCTTTAAAACTCCAGTACTTCTTCCAAGCTAGGGTGACTCTTCTGTTGATTTCTTTTTCAGTGCAATCCTTAAAAGATACTAGAGCTCCCAGGTATACATACTCTTCCACGTAGTCGATCGTTGTACCATTCACTGAGATGGGAACTTGTTCTCTGTTTGTCAATATTTTAGTTTTTGTGGCATTCATCTCCAGGCCCACTTTGAGACTTACATAGGACAGCTCTCTCATCATATCTTCCAAATCTGGCGCGTCTTCTGAGAACAATATTATATCGTCCGCGAACCTGTATCGCTTTGAAGTGAGAGGGTGGATATAAGAGCGTTATCCGTGAGGTTTGGCTACCTAAGTCTATCTAGAGGGTATTAGGTAGTCAATAAATAAAAGGTTAGACTATTGTTACTAATAATTTATGTATATTTAAATAGGTATTCAAAAGGTGGTAGTCTCACTTTACAATTTTGATTAGGTTTCTTATTTACTTTTGAATTTACAGGTAGTTTAAACAATGATTAGTTCTATAGATATATGGGCGCCAGCCTTATCTCAAGGCGATAGAGAATGAGTACCTACTCTTTAAATTACACAATTGTCCTCAGGGTCGAGGGGAAATGCCTACACCAGGGTTTCTAGTTGCAACCAGTATGCGTTTTAGTCAGTCAACAACACAATAAAAGTATAAAGGCACCAGGCATTATATATGCCTGGTGTTACCGGCTTAGTGATGGGGATGGAGTCAGGGCGGAGACACCCGCCAT
Source organism: Macaria liturata (assembly GCA_964023185.1). NCBI lineage: Eukaryota > Metazoa > Arthropoda > Insecta > Lepidoptera > Geometridae > Macaria > Macaria liturata. The sequence goes on from OZ026809.1 coordinate 3,344,094, forward strand.
AGAGGGCTGGAAGAAGCAGCAAGTTCTCCCAACACGGTTGGTGACCTCCGGCACCCCGCGCCCAAAGCACGATGTAGAAAGGTGAAGTAGGTGTGTGTTGTGAAGTAAGTAGGATTTTGTGCGGCCTAGGCTAGCAGCCTTAGACCGTGTAGATGAGTTGTAGAAGGGAGTATTCTTGCGAGAAACTTAAAAAACCCCAGAATCTGGGGTTTTTCCTCTCACAGATCAGCGGCTGCGTGCTAGGATGAGGTCCGCAGGCCTCATCGACCAGCACTACCTCCAGCAGACAGCAAATATAGCAAACAGCCAACAACGAGGGAGTTCTTATGTACGGAGCGTGGCGAGTTGACCGAACTGCTTCTGCCGGGGTCTGGGAGTCGAGAGACAGCCCCAGACCCCGCTTACATTTTTCTTGCCGTGCGCGTTTCTATCTGTCGAGTCACCTTTCACGTCCCTCTGACAGGTTAGAAAATAATGTCAATTCGACACTTGACATTGACAGTCGCAACCCAAATCTTTGTTTTGCGACTGCGCAACGTATCGACATTTAGCCATTTTAGACTAAATGAACGAAATGAAATGAGGGGTTACACAAGGCCCCCCTCAGAAAAGAATTCACGTAGTGAATTCACGGCTGCCCTCAGCCGTAAACTACTGAAACAGCTACCGCAACAAAACAAAGTTTGCGGAAGTTGAAGACCAAAAATTAAAATATCCATTAAAAAAAATCCAACAAAGTGTAATAACCATTATAGGTTAATAAATCTAAAAACAACAAATTTCCAGAAGTCTGGACTACCAACCTATCCTATGTACAATTAAATAACCAGAAACTTATAAACCAAAAGTGGTCTTATACCCAAACCAAGACTAAATCTATCTTAAAAATACTTATTTCTGCAACAGCTTCACAAATTTTATAGTTTATTTAGTTTTTAATTTCCAATATAAATATTTTTTCTAATAATTTATTCATTTTATTATGTAACACTTGTGGGAAGGAATAAAAATAAATGTATATATCTGATTCTACTATGTTTTTAATCCCTGCAAAACCCCTATAGGTAATCATATAATTACATAAGAGTAATATAATATTAACACTAGTTAGAAAATGTTAATCAAATTATTATGCAGTTTGCTGAATGTAGTCAAGCTTACTGGGAACAATATTGATATATTATCTACTTGTGAGTATGATATAGATAAACTAATAGATAAATCCCCAAGTATAATTTACACACCTAATGTGCATAAGCTTGTTAATATGTCTGCTATGGCTTTTTATTTGACCAGGGTACAACGCCGCCCTGTAGACTTATGAGTTTCCTATTTGTAACGCGGTAGGACGCGAAAAGCACCCTTCATCTGAGTTACAGATGCCAAGTGAAGGCGTGTCTAGCTAGAGACACTATAGTGTAGTGAACATATACAGTTCTTTAGAGCTACGTAGGTAGGTACGTAGAAGAGTTAGTAGTAGGTACTTACGCGTTTAGAGCTTATTTTTTTAGAGTCCGCGAAAACTGCTCTGTTATGTGTAACGGCACTGTTAGTTTAGTATCCGCTTTACATGTAGAAAAGTTTAGTATTTGTACGCGTTTAAAGCTTGCTTATAGAGTCCGCGAAAACTGCTCTGTAATTGCTTAGCGGCCTTGGCCCATTTAAGTTGTAAACTACATAAAGTAAGCATATATTTGTGATGTTTATTAAAGGGATATATTTACATAGATTACAATATTATATTAGATTAAAGATTGTTCCAAGAAGAGTAGGGAATGGTGTACCGGCCTAGTACATCAGACTGAATAAATAGTATGAAGAAGCAGTTTTATAAATAAATAGGCTGAAGCAATTTGGGAGGATATGGGGATATGCTCAGCACAAAAAGTGAAAGACAAAAGATTAAAGTTGAAGAATTAGACAGAAATTTGAAAAGAAAACAACCTTGGCTTCGGGTATAGTTCCCGCAGAGTGGCCTTCGGTTATTGACATGCAGTATACTTACATAAATATTTTTAGTTATTATCATTTATTCCCCCTATCAGGTATTGTACCTACATTTGCTACATTAAGTTTTTTGTTTACCATTTTTAATAATTTAGGTTAATTTGCAATAATTTAGATTTCTTAATTTAGTGGTGAAGAGCTGTTGTCAGAAAACTATGCTAACTAATAATAACTTACTCATCTATCTTAAAATCTATTTGATCCCCCCCCTCGTTGTTGTGTTTTTTTAATTGACTGCTTAGTCTACTTATTTACAGTTTTATTTATTGTCCCTAACTCCTGTCCAAGTTAGGTAGTTAGTAAAATAGTGTTGATTTAAGTTGTGTTCCTATTTTTTAAGGTAATAGGGAATTTTATTGTAATAGGAACGCAAAAATCATAGACTGCTATCTAAACAGCAAGTAAATAATTACAGAAGTAGTTGATTCTCCATACCAATCAACTTCCAAGCCAAATTTTCAATAAGATAAATTGTTAACAACAAGTGAGCATATACAGCTCTTTATGAAGTGGTATACCTGTATAGATTATTACAGGTATCCAGAAAAGTATCCTGACATACAGAAACAAGTATAAGGCGTGTCAAGCTTAGGACACTATAGAGTATGTCAGTACTCTCAGAAGACTTTCCTATATAAGGAGGTGTTGTTAACAATCTCCCCTTTGTTTACAAAATATTTATAAGTTTTAGGTAGGTATTATTAATTTGTAAATAAAGAATATCATTTTAATTGTTGTAAATACAGAAGTGTATCATAGGCTAATAAAGAAATTTGTGACCTGAATGTCACAATAAAAGTGATTTAATGATGGTTTATATGGTTCTGAATCAGAGGTCTCTCTATCTGACTCAGAAACAGACCCAGTATGGTCATAGTTTAACATCTCCTCAACAGCTTTGATAAAGACAGCTGCAGAGATTGTAGCTGCTTTGTATCAAGCTTTTTACATTTCAACAACCTATCAATGCGCAGAAGAAGATGATTGCCTGATGAACATAACCGATCTAACTGAGACTTGCCTATAGCTCCCTTAGAAACTTTCTCCCAATCCGACAATAACAAACTTGACTTCGTTTGTACGGAGGCAAAGTCATTATCATGATCCCACTGTTCAGGCAGGGTCATAACCTGAGGCTGATCTTTAATCAACTTAGCCACCTGCTTCCTTAGAGCTTGGACAGTGGTAGCCGGGGTAGTGTCTCTAATTAAAACTTCATATTCCAACTCATCTTTTTTCAACATAAAAGTATTGATTTCCCGAGCCATTGTTTAGATTGTTTAAGTTTTACTCGCCAATCAAAAGAATAATTGTTATAGATGTTATGTATTATTGTAATCAAAGTGAAATTATTAAATGTATTGTTATCAGTATATTGTATGTACCAGTGTTGTAAATTATTTATTTAAAAGTGGGTAATTATGTATAATTTGTAATTCCAATAATAAGTATTGAGTGTAATAATTGTGTTTTGATTCTAAGTTAATAACTAGATTGTATAGTTTGTTAGGTCTCTATATGAAGTTTACTAGTGTACTAGGTAGATTCTAAAACTTACACACTAATATTGTGTAGTTAAATATGTAAATTTGTCTTTATTAATTGAATTATTAAAATCATAGTCATTTAAGTTTTGTGTTTAGATAAGTAGATTTTGTAAAATTATTAATTATGATATCCTGGTTGCAACTTTACAATTTATCACTTTTTGGTTATTACATACACATATTATTCAATAATTACACATTCAAGAACACATAAGTACTTACAGCTAAAGGAAATAATAAAACAACACAAATTTCTTTATAATTGCATACTTATTGTAAGTTAGTATTTAAAGTTTAAGCCTAAGGTTGCAACTAGACCCTTATACCAGTTGGAGTGCCACTGTAACGCTTTTAGGTGAGAGGGTGGATATAAGAGCGTTATCCGTGAGGTTTGGCTACCTAAGTCTATCTAGAGGGTATTAGGTAGTCAATAAATAAAAGGTTAGACTATTGTTACTAATAATTTATGTATATTTAAATAGGTATTCAAAAGGTGGTAGTCTCACTTTACAATTTTGATTAGGTTTCTTATTTACTTTTGAATTTACAGGTAGTTTAAACAATGATTAGTTCTATAGATATATGGGCGCCAGCCTTATCTCAAGGCGATAGAGAATGAGTACCTACTCTTTAAATTACACAATTGTCCTCAGGGTCGAGGGGAAATGCCTACACCAGGGTTTCTAGTTGCAACCAGTATGCGTTTTAGTCAGTCAACAACACAATAAAAGTATAAAGGCACCAGGCATTATATATGCCTGGTGTTACCGGCTTAGTGATGGGGATGGAGTCAGGGCGGAGACACCCGCCATAGAGGGCTGGAAGAAGCAGCAAGTTCTCCCAACACGGTTGGTGACCTCCGGCACCCCGCGCCCAAAGCACGATGTAGAAAGGTGAAGTAGGTGTGTGTTGTGAAGTAAGTAGGATTTTGTGCGGCCTAGGCTAGCAGCCTTAGACCGTGTAGATGAGTTGTAGAAGGGAGTATTCTTGCGAGAAACTTAAAAAACCCCAGAATCTGGGGTTTTTCCTCTCACAGATCAGCGGCTGCGTGCTAGGATGAGGTCCGCAGGCCTCATCGACCAGCACTACCTCCAGCAGACAGCAAATATAGCAAACAGCCAACAACGAGGGAGTTCTTATGTACGGAGCGTGGCGAGTTGACCGAACTGCTTCTGCCGGGGTCTGGGAGTCGAGAGACAGCCCCAGACCCCGCTTACATTTTTCTTGCCGTGCGCGTTTCTATCTGTCGAGTCACCTTTCACGTCCCTCTGACAGGTTAGAAAATAATGTCAATTCGACACTTGACATTGACAGTCGCAACCCAAATCTTTGTTTTGCGACTGCGCAACGTATCGACATTTAGCCATTTTAGACTAAATGAACGAAATGAAATGAGGGGTTACAAACCTTAAGTGGTTGAGATACTCCCCATTTACTCTTATACCTCTACCTTCCCATTGTAGCGATCTGAACACTGTCTCTAGCACAGCCGAGAAAATTTTTGGTGAGACTGGATCGCCCTGTCTGACTCCTTTTTGGATTGGAAATTCTATACCATCGCGTTCTAAACGCACTTTGGCTCTACATTTTGAATATATATCTTTTATTATGTTTATATATTTCTTGTTAACGCCTTGCTGTTCTAGAGCTCTCCATATCGTGTCGTGTAGTAGAAAATCAAATGCTTTTTTGTAGTCTATAAAGCACATGTACACAGGTATTCCATATTCGTTAGATTTTTCGATTACCTGCGTTACCACCTGTACGTGATCCATGGTAGAAAAATGTTTTCTAAAACCAGCTTGTTCTCTAGGTTGATTCGCATCTAAAATTGTTGTTATCCTGCTGAGCAGTATTTTCGAGAATATTTTGTATACGTTCGTCATAATACTTATTGGTCTGTAGTTTCCGAGGTCGTCTCTATCTCCTTTTTTGTGTATCATAGAAAACAAAACCATACGACGCAAAACAAAAGTATCTGATGTGACTGTAAGGACACGGCTACTTAAATTCAAGTGGGCAGGTCACTTATGTAGACTAGACAACAGCAGGTGGACAAAGAGAGCCACAGAATGGATACCCTTGGATAGAGCCAGAAACCCGGGGAGACCAAGGAAGAGGTGGAGGGATGTGTTCCAAGAAGTCTGCGGTCCTGATTGGATGAGGAAGGCGAGAGAGAGAGATGAGTGGAAAACAATAGGGGAGGCCTTTGCCAAGCAGGCAACTTCTGCTGACAAAAATTAAAACTCAAAATGTGAAATATTTAACTAACATATTAATTTTGTAGCAGTAGAATAAAGGCTATTTTATTTTATTTTATTTATTTTTATTTATATTTATTTATTATCTTATAAATAAAAATGAATAGCAAAATGTGTTGGTAAGCACATAACTCAACAACGCCTGGACCAATTTAGCCATTTTTTTTTTATATTAGTTGAAGTTTAAGGATGGTTTTTACGGCAGAAAAATTCGGAAAAACAAACTAAAGAGTAAACGAGTCAACAGACAGGACGAAGTCTGTCGGGTCCGCTAGTACATATAATTCTTGTTTGTACTCGTTTGTGTATTATTTGCTACAATAAATCATTTTCTTTCTTTCTGTATAGAGAACTATTCCGGGACATAGCTAACAGCGCCATCTAGCCTTACAAAACACAACTATCAAAAACATCCCTGTTCATTTAACACCAAACAAAGTCAAGTATCTCAATATAGCAAGCATAACGTCACGCCGATTGTTTAGTAACAAAACCGAGCATGACACTGCAAAATAATGATATAGGTGATATAATCAAATCCTACTAAATGCAGCAGTAATAACACCAGAATACTGCAACTGCATTATTGTGTCTACTCTATCTCCAGAATGAGTTACATCTTCTATTTAGATTCTGATATTAGAAATTAAAAAAAAAAGAGTGTCTTGGTTTTGTGTTTATTTCTCCCTCACGCCGCAGTGAAGCTTATTTTTTTAACACGAAATAGGCTTACGTTAGACTATAGCCTGCTTGATGTTAAGCTCCACTATAGTCTAAGATGTAGCACACTTGCCTAGAAGAAACCTATTTACTCTAGATTTGAAGACCCCTGGGTTATATTTTCTGGGAACAGGGCTCCAGGTAGAGAGTTCCATAGTCTCGCCGTGCTAACTATGAAGGTAGAAGCAAAGCGCTTCAAAGCTACCGGTTACGGAGGTATTTTTTTCATTGTCATAGACATGAAGATCTTAGGAGAACGCAAGCAAAACCAAAATCAGTCATACCTTAGCATGTTTCATAGCTTGCAGCTCGGCATTCAGGCTGGCGATCTTGGCTTCATTCTTCTCCTTCATCTTGATGATGTGCGCTTGTTGCTGCACGCGCTTCTTCAGGTCGGAGATCTCAGACTCGAGGCTCGACACTTTGGTGCGACGCTCCTCGTGCGTCGGGTCCTTGCTCTGCCATAGGAAGGATTTATTAAATAAGGAAATTTGTATGTTTTGTACGTAACATTTACTTTTAGTTGGTAGAAATCTAGACAATATTAGAGAAAACTATGAACAAACACTAAACAGAATTTAATCATAATATTATATACAAGCGTTAGCCCGCGGCTTCTATTGTTATACGCGTTAATGCACATATAAAACTTTATCTTGAATCACTCTGTCTATCAAAAAAAAACTGCACCAAAATCTGTTATGTAGTAATAGACAGACGCAGGAAGCGACTTTGCTTTATACTATGTAGTGATATACGAAAGTTTGTTGGTGTCTTTTTGATCCGCTTCCACGCTGTAATAGAGTACGCTGTACTCTTTATTCCGTAGCAACGCGAATGAAACCGCGGGCATTTACTAGCAGTCTATAAATAGGAGAACAATATAAACAAGTCCTCGAAATTGTATTGTGTAAATAAAACTAAGAACACTCGCTTTTCAAGAAGTCACCTAAAAACCAGTATACCTTAGTCTGCTTCAGCTGCTGCATGAGCTCGTCCCTCTCCTTCTCCAGGTGCGCTATCTTCTCCTCGTTCTCGCGCAGGTTCTTGTGGTTCTCCAACATCTCCTTGTTGTCAGCCAGAATGTTCTGGATCAGGGACGCCTTGATCGCCATCTCGCGGTTCAGAGTTTGCAGCTCTTTGTTGAGGACCACCTGGAAATTAACATATATGCTGCTGTTATATAGAAGGAACAATGTGTTTTTTGGTAATGTTTGTCTATCTGTTTTAAAGGTGTTGGTTGGTCAGCTTTTTTTTCTCTTATTGTGTATACTTCTAACTCCCCAGGTGTTTTATGGGGGAACCTAATCTACGCTTTCTAACTAACTACTTAACATTTTTTTCTTACAACCTACTTTTAATTTACTGACTGTTTACATTTTCCTTTAAATTTCCAATTAATATTGTTTTGGACACTTTCTACAAACTTAATTATACAGAAGTGTTTTTCCGTTGTTTACTTATTTCTTTGGTTGGTCAGCTTATAAGGAAAGTGTATTAACTGATATGTTTAAAAGCAACAGTTTGTTTGGTAGTTGTCTATTTGTCTTTCACGTTACAAAGTAGTAGCGTATCATTGTGATGTTTGGTAGTGTGGTAGTAAAGGGTTTTGTGAGTGTTATAATATAACATCTTTTTTCTCGAAACAACGCGGGAGAAGCTGTAATGTTTATGAAAAGGAGAGGACCTATGATTAACAAATAAGCTCCTTTTTATCCCAGATTGAGGCGAGCGATGCCACAAGTTGCCATTAGTGTATATTTTGTAATCAAACCAATATAAATTGGTTATTAGTACATATTGGTTCACACCTACAGTATCAAGGCTATCGGAAAATAAAATCGAATATTTAATCAGCATTGAACACAAAACTCTTGTATCAACATTAATTTCATTGTTTCGATTAATGTTCTGTATGTAATGAATTATATGGCGTCACATATACTTTCGTATGTATGAAATATATCGTGAAATAACACACGTCCCTGTGGCGCAGAGGATAGCGCGTTGGACTTCTAATCCAAAGGTCGTGGGTTCGATCCCCACCAGGGATGCATATATTATTTTGGTGGTAATTAATTATGTATCACAAAATGAGTCGTGGTAAGGTGTATGGTGATATCAAAAGCCTTAAATGATACATCTATAATGTTTTAGCCGGTACTAACATTTTTGGCCTCCATTTAATATTTCAAAGAATTGCGAAAGACTAATTATTTTTGCATGCAATTTGGAAAAGCAAATGCTGATAAATTACGTTATTTTTTTAAGTACGGGTGTATTGCAGCAAAAAAAAATGTTAACACGCGAAGAATGAATTACTTTTTAGCCGCGTCTAGTTTGTTTGTTTTAAGTTTTTTTGCGTAATTTCAAAGTGGTTGATATAAAAAAAAATAGTATCGCGCAACCGTCGAGACGTACATATATCCCCGCTATTCATTAATATTATAAGTGCGAAAAGACTGAATCGATTTAGATGAAATGTGGTATATGGAGGTAGTTTGGAATACTTTTTATCCGGGATCAACGTGGGGCGCCGCTTGTGAATAGTCTATACCTGTCCCATAGCTCGTTTCTCCTCCTCCTCGGCCGCAGTCTGGTCATCCACCTCATCCACCAGCACCCCCTCATCCTCCTCCCCGTTGCTGGCGTGCACGGAGTGGTTGTCCAGCGATATCTTGATCTCGTGGTTGATCATATCCTGGTCTATCTTCCAGTTGACAGACTGCAAGTCTTCGAGGCGTGTCTTGATCTGTTTTATGTAGTCTACTACGGTGGTCTTCTGGTGCTCTTCGTCTTGAGACCTGGAAATAATATTGTTGTTTGATTAATTAAAAAACCAGGCAAGTTATAAATGACCAGATTTTAAAGATATTTCAAAGTCACGAAATTCAACATAATTCTTTAAGGCTATATACATATACAGTCGTGGTCAACTAATTAGGGACACTCTTTGGTTAAAGCGAATTGTGAATTTATTTTTTTATTTTCCAATGAGTCTAAACCATATTCCATATCTCTTACATGTAAGTATAATTAGTCATTTATGTGCCCGATTATACAAACAATAACAACTTCTTAAACATTAAACCTCTTTACAGTATAGCTGATAGATTATCGTAGTGCTATTTGTTCAAATAATGCTGGCTGGCCATTTAATTAGGGACACTGAGATATTGCGTTCTATTTTCAAAATTTGAATCTCAATACTTTTTTACTTCTTCTCTTATTGTTTCGTGGTAGTTTTGGCGGCAATCCCGATATTTATTTTAAGTTTTGAAAAATATTTTGAAGAAAAATGAGTAAAAATAAAAGTTGCGATCCAACACTACGAAAAATTATCATGAAGTTTGTTGTCGAGCATGGTTGGCCATACCGAAGGATAGCAGAACATTTAAATTGTTCAAAAACTATGGGATACAATGCAGTGCAACATGTCAGACGCAATAACACAGATTTAAATGTGCCCAGAACAAAAAGATCGAGAAAAACAACTCCACAAGAAGATAGAATGATAACCAGGTTAGCTAAGAAAGATCCGTTTCTAGGCTCTATTTTAATTAAACACGAAGTGTTTGGGACAGACGAAAGAGCTGGTGTCTCAGCGAGGACCGTTCGACGACGTCTGGTAGAAGCAGGGTTGTTCGGAAGAGTGGCTCGCAAAGTACCGTTGTTGAACAAAGAACATAGAAATGCTCGTTTGGCGTTTGCACGTAAATATGGACATTGGACCTACGCCCAATGGCAACATGTATTATTCTCTGACGAGACCAAGGTTAATTTGATTTCTTCAGATGGAAGGCAATACGTACGGCGTCCAGTAAAAGCGGAAATGAATCCAAGATTCACAAAAAAGCAGGTGAAACATGGCGGTGGAAACATTAAAATGTGGGGTTCATTTTCTGGACGTGGAGTGGGACCTGTGAGGAAAGTTCAGGGTAACTTAGACCAACATCAATACAAGGCAATATTGGAGGAAACGATGCTTCCCTATGCTGAGGAGCATCTCCCTATTATATGGACGTTTCAGCATGATAACGACCCGAAACATACCGCCCGTTCAGTCAAGTCGTTTCTTACCAGTCAGTCAGTATCGGTGCTAGATTGGCCAGCAAATAGCCCGGACCTTAACCCAATCGAGCACCTTTGGCACGAAATCAAGAAAAAAGTAGCCACTTATCGTACCAAAACTTTAGATGAACTTAATGAAGCTTTTTGTGAGGCATGGGCAAACATTCCTGTCGAAACATGCCAGAAACTGATAATGTCTATGCCACATCGGTGTCAAGCGGTAATTACTAACAAAGGTTTTGCTACTGGGTACTGATTTTACACGTAATAAAATGGAGCTGTTAAAGATATTATAATACTGCAGATTATTAGTTTTGTTTAACTCTATTTTTCATTATAGTTTACTGTCCTTAATTAAATGTCCAGCTACAGAATTATACCTTAAAATTGAATACATGTTCAACCTTTGATATTAAATACATTTTTCTATTTATTTATTCTTTTATTTACAGCCATTTAAAGCATAATAATCGGACCAAATTATGCAAATAATAGTTACTGAGAAATCAATAGGGTTTTATATTTGTATGTACATAACCGGTTATTGTTTTTCACTATCTTGCATGTCCCTAATTAGTTGACCACGACTGTATATAGATGAGATAAACCAAGGCATTTTGTGTATAATCAAATATTGGCGTAGAAAAAATATGAGCGTGAGGAAGCCTTCGACCGGAACGCATGGAGGGAGTTGGGGGAGACCTTTGCCCAGGAGTGGAGTTGCCCTTGCGTCGTATTCCTCACATCTGAGGGTCGTGGCTGCCACCATCCATGATCCTGTCTCTAATGATCTTCCGCCACTTCTCTCTATCCTCAGCGTCATGCAGCGCCCCATACACTGATGTATCGAGTGTGGTACGAATTTGGTCGTACATCAACATTGGAATCAAGTTATGTACATTACACATAATTTAAAAATAAATAAAAAATACGACAGAACGGTTTACATACAAAATGAAAATACGTGACAATTTCACTCAAAAAAGTCTTAAAGAAATACCTTTCAGAAGTGTTCAAATTCTCTAAAGTCTGATTGCACTGCTCGGTCAGCTCATTGAGTTTCCTCTCAATACTATCTTTAGCCGCTTCAGCCAACAATGCCTTCTCACACAAGTTAGTGTTCTCCGTCAGAACATTGGCTAAATGTTCTGTGATTTGTTTATGTTTCTTCAGCAATTCTGCATATTTGTTCCGTTCCTTTTCAAGTTGTAGTTCGAGTTGTTCCGTGTTCTGTTCTGTGACGGTGGGCAGTTTACCTATGAGCTGGAGACGGAGCTCGTTTACCATGTTGTTTAGCCTGCAAAAAGGAATATAATGTAATCACCACACGATATAAAACTTTTGGTTTATACATCGACCGCCGCTGTCCCTGTTATGTATCAGATCTTTAAAACTATGCGACTGATTTTGATGTAAGTTTTTTAAACAGGTTTTAGGAGGCATTTAGGTAGCGTTTAAAGAGGATGATTTTTATGAAAAGAAAATCATGCATAATATGTAACCGGGCAAAGAAGGGTCGAGTCCCTGGTTAGCGTATAATGCTAGCACCTAGTAGTATTAATTTGCTATTTAAGTAGATTGTGTGTTGCTTCAGTGTGTTATCCACATACCATTTCAGAGATATTTTTGTTTATAATATATTTTTTTAACTGAAACTCTGGATATATATGTAGTGTTTTTCTGCTGCGACTGCTCCTTAACCGACATCAAACAACAAACTTAATGGTGTCCGAAAGTAAGTCTGACTTTCGGAACGACAAGCATACATACCTGATGATCTCAGCAGCCTTAGCGTCCTGGTTGATTACGGGCTTGTTCCGTATCCGACGAGCTCTGTCCGCGTACCGCAGCGTGGAGACAGTCTCGTCGAGGTTGTAGTCTGCGGGACTCACGCACGCCACCATGAGGGTTAATGAGTTGCCGCCCAGACTGTCTGTGGAAATTAAAGGAAAGATAGATTAATAGTATAATATTGAAATGTAGAACATACTCCTCTTCTTCTAGGCGATAGCTCAATGCTGAGCATCGTGATGACCCCTACTAAAATTATGGACCATTAGACGCCATTTATCACGGTCGGTAGCTTCGTGTCTGGCAGCACTTGCTTTGGCGCCAATGTGTTCAGCCACGGCGGACCATCTTGTAGGGCTTCGACCTCTTGATCTCGTTCCTGCCATTTTTCCGGTCACTATGAGCTTCTCCAAATTGCACACATAACATACGTATAATATACTAATGGCACACAATAAAATCTAGAAGCCATAAATGCAACCACTTTTGGGTTATTTGTTTTTTTCTTCTTCCTTGAGTCATATTCCTCATTTTTGAGGGTTATTGCAGACATAATTCATTAATTTCTAAACTCAACACATTGCTGTGTGCTTACAAAATGAATCTACAACATCACAGAAATACTGAAACAACTTACCCTGCAGTAACCTCGTCAGCTTGCTATCCCTGTAGCTTATAAAGGACCTGTTAGTTCCATCTCCCAGCGCAGATATCACGTTGCCCAAAGCCAGCAGTCCTTGGTTGATCTTCACTCCCTCTCTCAGTCGTTCTCCGCTAGCTTTGGTCTTCTTTATGCGCTCTGAACCGGCCAGATCCACAAGGTGGAACTTTGATGTTGTTGCTAGGTTTCTGTGAAGAAATAGGAATGCGAATTGATAAGGACATGTTAGATTACGAACATTAAATAGTCTAGATTTTACTGGACCTATTTAGTATTTAAAAACGCAGTGCCTATACTAAAGCCTACGTTATTTGATATATAATGTTTCAAAGTGTTTTATATCTGTAAGTTTATTGTGTTATTGACATGCATTTTTGTTTTAAATATGAACAGTGTACAAAAAACCTGTAAGTAAATCAAGTTCATTTTACCCCTAGGATTAAGATATACACTTGTGTTGTACTAGTTTTATAAGTTATGAATCAATAAAGACCTTTCAAATTGAAATTGAATTGAAGTAGTGTGGATGCCGGAATAGAAAAAAAAGTCACATGTTTTGACGAGTGCGAGCGTCATCGTCGCGCGCTTAAGCAATAGAGACAGGCGGTTCTTTCTGTTCTAAACCAATCTTTAAAAACTCTTCTTCAAATGCTGTTTCATATTGCTTTCTATACGTTTAGGATTGGTAAACAAATAGATATTCCTTTTGAAAAGTAGGTAAGTGTTCAATAAAAAAAAAACTTGTTGATAAAATAATTAGTAAGTAAGACTTATATCTCTGGCACCCATGTCAAGTTGCATTTACTTTGTAAGTGATAAGAGATAAAAATGTTTTTATTGAGAAACCAAAACCTTATTGATAAAAAGTATGGGGTAGATGTTGTAAACACTTACTTGTCAGTACGACACTCTTTAGCGATGATGATGGTGAAGACCGCGTGGCTGCGACTGGACGCCTGGTTCATGGCGGTGGAGCCAGTCACTCGCCCGATGGAGCCGCGAGCGAGCGCCATCATTGTCTCCATTATAGACGCCACTGGGAGCTCTGTTATACCTGAAATAAATATAATTCTTTATTGTCAGACACATAATCCATAAAATACAGACATATTAACCATACAAGCTTATTAGCTTATTACACACAATACACTAGAAATATATACCACAGCTCTTTGCCCAGACAGAATAAAATATTAATAAATAATTGACATACTTAACTGTTATAGAGTGAAATAAGTTTGTATGTGAATAGAGTAGTCAATTTTTGAGTCAAGAATATTCAAACAGACCCTGACTCGGATGACTGTAACCATATGATAAATATGTGAGACCTATATTTTATTTTAGTTTAGTGTAGTTTCAAACACTTAAGTATAAGTACAATGAATTTATATACAGATAGAATAGGTGTGGTAGGCATTAAAAAAGTTTAGTAAGCATGTTTGAGTCATGAAATTTAAATGTAACCCATTACTTTCAAATAGGTAAAGATTTTGTGTTATCTATGGTTCTATAAAGGAATAAATGATAAGTGGTAGCTGGCATACACTGAGGCTCGGCAATAAATTGAACAAGGCAGATTTAACTAAATAGTCAAATCCAGATGAAATAGGTTTCTTCTAGGCAAGCATGCTACATTTTAGACTACAGTAGTGCTTCACATCAGGCTGGCTGTAGTCAAATGTATGACTATTCTATGTAAAAAAATGAATATTATTTTTTTCTAAAATATGTATAATGAATCTTTATTGATACTGTCAATAGACAAATAATATTAAAATATAATCATAGAACATGCTACACAAATTACAATATCTCATCAAACTGAATTTAATACATTTTATCTCAATAAAATGTTTAAATTTTTACAAGTTTACCAGGCAAAATAACCCCCTTATTGACATCCTCCCTGATCTCAATCATGCTGTGCCCCCTCTCTTTGCCGGAGAGCAGGTCAAAGCACTGCTCCTGGTACAACTCCATAAATGACACATTCACTTTGAAGTCAAACTTGTCCTCATTGGCTTCTATGAAGTCAAATATGTCTGACACTGCTTGTGGGATTACACCTAGAATAAAATTGTTTACCATCAAACTAGTTTTATTCACATAAACAAAAGTTTTATTTGCATAAAGAAAAGTTTTATTTGCATAAAGAAAAGTTTTATTTGCATAAAGAAAAGTTTTATTTGCATTAACAGAAGTTCTATTTGCATAAACAAAAGTTCTATTTGCATAAACAGAAGTTCTATTTGCATAAACAAAAGCTCTATTTGCATAAACAGAAGTTCTATTTGCATAAACAAAAGCTCTATTTGCATAAACAGAAGTTCTATTTGCATAAACAAAAGTTCTATTTGCATAAACAAAAGCTCTATTTGCATAAACAGAAGTTCTATTTGCATAAACAAAAATTCTTTTTGCATAAATAAAAGTTTCTTTCTAATATGCAGCAGTTGGTGGGTGATGGGCATTTTACTACCTCAGTTATGTTTTTGTAGAAGTATAATTTATTGGTAAGTTCAATTGAATTCAAACATCAATTTATGTTATCATTACTATAAGCATAGGTTTTATTATCCTCATATTGTTAGTGTTAAACAGACATATTGTTTTTAAGCTCCATTATTAATCCAGATATAGACAAAATAATTTTTAAAATGTAATAAACTTGGATGGCAGTTGTCCATTCCAGATGCAGTATAATAATAACACATGTTATATGTACCTATTTATTTTATTTTATTTATTATGCACACAACACACAGATGCTACACTATGACACTATGCTTATCACTACAAGACAGACTCAATGATAGTTTGTTTTCAAAAGTTTATTATTAAACCAAGCAGTTTGTTTTTAAAAGTGTATCTTACCCAGTTTGGTAGAATCTCCATCAGAGCCTGTGTAGTTGGTGCCCATTGTGTAGGTCTTGCCAGAGCCAGTCTGACCGTAGGCTAGGATAGTCACATTGTAACCTGGAAACATAACAATACAACTTACTAACTACTAATACACTTAGTAAGTAGTAGTTAAGTATATGCTTATGCCATCCAGCATGGTAATATGGCCAGTATAATAAGTATGTATTTACAAAAGAAAAGTATTTAAGAATTATCTGTTATCTAGTACCCACAACAACACAACACACAAGTGTTTGCTTAGTGTGGAGCTAGATGGCGCTATGTGCAATGTCCTTTAATATTTATTTATTTTAAAAAAGTATGCTGGGCATGCTGCTCTCTGGCAGGGGGCTGGAGCACTTAGACTATCTTTAGGTTTTTCTTAAGATTTTCTAAGTGCCCCCCTTTTTTTGTTGTAGTAAGAGAAGTAGTTTCGATTTACTTGCCTTATCTATATGTATTATTGCTGTATAAAACTTTATAATGTATAAAATAGTTTATGCTTTAGGAATATTAGTTAGGTAGCAAGTTTCTAGGAAATTGGCCAACTCTGTTGTGGGCTTTCAAACCTCTGGCTTTTAGAGCCTCAGAGAGGACTTGTTTCGCAGAATTGGTTTGTTTGGCAATGAACAAAATAAAGTGTGCAGAGTTAACTGCCAGCCTTCACTAGTTGGAGAGGCACCATAAGAAAAATATGAAGACAGGATTTAATTACTGCCACACAAGGACAAACAGATGGAACCTACAATTTTATGTGTCATCCAATGTATGGTAGCACCCAAAAAGTACCTATGCATGTCAATTAATGTCAATCTATGTCAATTGTTTTACAGTAGTAATCATATAAGAATACTTCCACTAGCAGGTGCCACTTCAAACTATTTAAATAATTTATATTTAAAAATATACACAAACCTTGAAATAGCTTCCCAATGAGTCCCTTCACAGCTGTATCATAGAACTCTTGCTGTGTGATATGTTGAGGGAACACATAGTTGTATGAGAATGCTAAGTCTTTGATCTGCACCTGTGGCTCCCCCGCCACCACATCAATACACTCATCACATCCCCTCTCCACCTCCTGCTGCATAAGGGGCCTGATCCTCAGCGCCACCTGCACCGTGTCTATTGTCCCTCTATCCTCCCCTTGAACCATTATGAACTATTTTCTTGACTTTTTCCTACAAAAAAACACCTCCTTGCTCCTAAACAACTAAAAATTAATCTACTTTTTCATTTCTCCGCCTGTATATTTAGTCCGATGGTAAAGGACTTCGGCAACGACAAGATTTTTGCTTTTCTTCACTCAAATGTCTGGTTTGTCAAATGGCGGTTCAAGGAGGCCTGGAAGCATAAAGTTTTGTTATGTTTGGGAAAGCGCAACACGCAAAACATCAATTTTAAAATCGTTATAATAATATATATGGTATAAATACAGGATAGGTATACGAGACGTAACGTATAAAGCCCTATTTTAGATTGTATAACTTACAGATTTTGAGCGACTGCACGATGACACATATATGTAGTGTTAATGTTTTAACAGCGTAAATTCACCACTAAACGTAAAAATAACACATAATCAGTAAAGAAACAAAGGTTTAAACTATGATTATACACAAAAGTTTTCAATTTCAACGGTTGTTCATGAAAAATCAAATTAACGTAACGACGGAATGAATGGTTGCAACAATGAATGAACAAACTCATTGAATGAACGCAACAATATATATAATATGTTGCCATAACCTGTATAAATATTTCCTTATGTTAGACTCGTCAAATCATTGGTCATGTGCAACCAAAAAGTAAATAATATAGTAAACGAACTTACAAATTAATATTATTATAGTGACATTTTGTTTTTGTGGTATAAATAGTGTAGTGTGTCAGAAAAGGACCAGTGAACTATCACCACAAAGAGTAATTAAGTACTAAAATAAAAATATTTTTTTTAATGTACAAAAGTACTCGCTACGTAAATGCATATGAAATTAAATAGCCATAATAGAAAACTTTCGTCGTATCAATCAGCCAGTACTAATTAAGGAATGGTAATAAGTAGGTACCAACTCTATTCATGAATCACCTAACTTGTTTGGGTTACATCATTATTCAATATACATTTTATCTTTAGTGTTTCGTGAATAGGTTAGTTAATAAGTCTTATTAAAATTTATGATATTAGGTACTCGTAAGCACATTATTAATCGAAGAATGTTATAAACCAATTCTTTCTATATCATTATGTATGGCTTTATTGTGTTGTACTTTGTTAAATAATGACTACGTTTAGCAACATACAATTAAGCTACCAAAATGAACTTGGTACTGAAAAAGAAAAAAACACAAATATATTATTTTATTTTAAGGCATGTAGTAAGTAACATGTTTAGTATTAAGGATAAATATACAATTGGGCAGCATTGTTATCAAAGTTCCATAGAAAAGGTATTTTTTTTATCTGTATAGAAACGAAAAAGTTAAACTTTTAATACTCTCTCTACGAACTTTTATAATTTTAGTAATGTCAATGTCAATTTGTTTTTGGCGTTGATAAATGACAACATCATAAAAAGCGAGCGAAAACGCAACGAAACGAATTGAAATGAAAACATTTTGATTCCGTTCTCTCCATTTTTGTTTTTTCATTTGATATTTTGTACAAACCTGTGTGTATTGTGTACAAATTATATAATAAGTACTCGAAGTCATTTAAGAGACAGTTAATTCCTTTAAAATTGTACCAGCCGTGTATATTACATGTGTTGTTCAAAAGCTTCGATTGTGGTAGCATCATGCCACCTCGAACAAGAACAAGAACTACAAAGGTATTGAAAGAAAACGTTGATGTAGTAAAGAAAAATAAGGCGAAGGTAGATGGCAAAGTCTCGAAACCGCCTCGTAAAGCTTTAGCGGACAAAACTAATTCGCTTTCTGACGACAATGCATCTATAGATATTCCAGTCAAAACGACAAAGAAACTTTTGCAGAGTCAAGATGATAAAGCCAGGCCTAAGCGTGAGAGGCGACTGCCTCCACGCTATATGGAAAACAAAATCTTGAAAGAGTTGTCCACTAGCAAGGATTCCCCTGTGAAACTGGCACCTGTAACCTCCAAGGCTAAAACGCAAATTAAGGAAAGTACGAAGCAAGATCTGTTACTTAACTCTTCCCAAAATCAGAGCCCAGACATACCAAGTTTAAAAGTTAAAGATACAATCACACAGGATAAATCTAAAAAGAAGATAACATCTGAATTAAGTAAACCTGCAAAAAAAGCATCTGATAAACAAGTGCCTTTAACAAAATATCTATCAAACACTGAAGAAAATGGCCAAGTAACACATCCAAGAAGGAATTGTCACAAACAGCCTATAATGGATGAATCTCAAGACAGTGTCAATAATGCTTCTCCGTTCAAGAGTCCATCAAAACAATTGGAAAATAGCCTGGTAGCAAATAGACCAAAAAGGATCCATAGACTACCTTCCAGATTTGAAGACCACTCAATAAGTCCTAATAAATTCATCCCAGTACAGCCATGCTATGCTAGCACACCATTGCAACAGAAAAATATAAAAAATAATAATAAAAGCAGCTCAAATACTACCCCGAGTGAAAAGAATGTGTCTGAAATTGGCAAAACTATTAAGAACCATGTTTCAAAAGTTGCATCAAAATCTAAAAGACTAAAAACAGTAAAAAATATTGATTCCAGTAGTAGTTCTATTGAGAAAATGAGCCCTGACTCTAATAACAATGGCAAAAAGAACAGCAGACCAGTAAGAGCAACAGTAAAAGCTAAACTGCCAATTAAACAGACAAACACTAAAGCAAACAAAGTTACACCATTTGCAAAAAGGCTTCTTGATAAAAGTCTTTCATTCCAAGTTTTAGGGGACAATAAATTAGATGATAAAGATGATGTTTATGAGTTCACTTTTGATCCAAATGATGAACCTACACCACAAAAGAAAAAGCGCAAAAAACCTGCCCAGAAAAGGCAACCAAAGCCCAAAACAGTGATTCTTAAAAGTAACTATGATGATAATGTATCAAAAGCTTTACAAAGCCTCAAAAATAGAGTTAAACCATCACAAACTGAAACTGTACCAAGCAATGTAAAGCCACATAGTGTGAACACAGCTCAAGCAGCACTTACTGAAATTCAAGTTAAGACAACCCAAAATCATGTAAATCCTTCAGTAAATCATGCACAACTGCAACCAGTACAAAAACTTGTACAGGCAGTAGAAACTGAGCCAAGTACTCAAAAAACAGCTGTGAACATAAACAACTTGCCTCAAAGTAACTATAGTGCTATCATGAAACCAGCAATACCTTTAAAAGATACACCTGCCTCTATCCATGCTTCAAATTATGCCTCCATTAGAGTTGAAGACATTGCAGCTGACTTTGAGCTTAGTCAAAACAACATAAATTACTCTCCTGTAAATTCACCATATCATCAACTTGATGAACAACCTGAAACCCATGAGCAGTCAAATTTGGTACCTACTAATGATCCATTAAATCTACAAGAGGGCACAAGTTTCTTTGAAGAGCCCCCAGTGGCAAGTAGCAGTATGAATATGTCTGCAAGACAACCAAACATGCCAATGGCAAGCCCTTGGAGAGTAGAATTTGGGTCTTTGCCAATGAAATGGCACAACAATACTTATGTCAAACCCAACATGACTCCAGCAGTAGAATGCTCCTTTGTTAACTCTGAGCAAGCCACTATGAAAAAACATGTTTACACTAATATGATAGCTGATGAACCTTTACCAGACATCTTCAATAATCCAGCACCCGCTTTGAAACAAACTAGCATCATTTCCTTCATCAAAGAAGTTGCTGAGAAGAAGAACAAAAAGAAGAGGAGGTGGTCTCCATCTCCTGTCAAAACAAACTCAATCTTTGAAGATACAACTGCTTCAACATCTGAGGTTCAGAAGACCCCTAGCAAAAAAGCTAAAATAGCAAAGGACTCGGCTCCTAATACCTCAAATGAGAACAACAATTCCAAGGACAAAGAGAACTCAACAAACTCAAGCCACAAATCTATATCACCACAGAAAAAGCAAAAGAAAAAGGACAAAGATTGCACATACTTTGGCTTTGATGAGAGTGAAAATCTTGAGCAAGAAAATGTGTCCCCACAGAAGCAAAATAAGAACACACAGAGCATGAAAACAAGAAGCTTGAGGTCAAGAAATGTACTTCAAGAGTTGAATACTCAGCCTTTGCCCACAAGAGCCATATTGCCAGTTAATCCTAAATCTAAACTGCCAAGTTCAGAAGTAGTAGAGCAGTTATATGACCAGTTAAAGTCTACAGAA
The DNA here is from genome assembly GCA_964023185.1 of Macaria liturata. NCBI lineage: Eukaryota > Metazoa > Arthropoda > Insecta > Lepidoptera > Geometridae > Macaria > Macaria liturata. Next base: position 3,365,401 of record OZ026809.1, read on the forward strand.
GATGCCCAGTTCCCTGCTACAGAAAATGTTAAGGAACCTAATCCCGTGGCTACTGATTTAGATGGCCCTTCTATATTTGATGATGATGATTCCCAATCTGTTCATTTGTTTGAGGACATTGTATTTGTACATCATTTGAAGGTGAGTTATTTGTTTAACTTCATTTGTTCTCCAATAGTCACAGATTATATTGTTCTTGATATCGAATGAGAGTGGCCAACTCTGGTGGCGAGAGTTTATAAAACTGCCCTAAGGACCTCTGACATGGCTATAGAATATATTAATATTGTGACTATATTATATGACCAACAATATTAAACTACATTATGTGTATCTCTGTACCAATTATGTTTTCTATAACATAAAAAAAAAACAAAATTTAAAGAAAACAACAGGTAAAGTCATGAAATCAATTTCTTACAATTACTAATTTCAAACTTATCCCTTCATTCCAGGCTCACCGTAAAAGCTATGGCAAGTCCAAGAAGGTCACCTTCATGCAGGCAGCTGACTCTGACAGTGACACTCAGCCTGCTGCAGTTGACAGGTCAAGTGATGAGGATGACCACGCTGACCTCAGCTTCCACCTACCCAATGTCAAGGAGAAGAAACCAGCAAAAAAGAAGAAACCCAAGAAACTGTTGACTAAAAAAGAGGTAAGAAGTCAGTTAATTTATTATTTGTATAAAAATCAGGAATTGTAGGTATTGCTAGTAAAATTTACGCTAGAAAAGAAAGTGTACAAACACACAAAACTAAACTAGTACTGATTTGCCATATTAAATTTGCAAGTGTAGTGTAGTGATGAATATGCAATATTATAAGGAACACATTAATGAAAAGAAACACCATCTGTGGGTTCATAATGGAAACCAGAACAGGTTGCCAAAAGAGGTGGTCAGTGCAACATCTATAAACAACTTTAAGAACCGGCTTGATGACTGGTTACAGAAAACCAAAAAATCTCTTGTTACCTTGTGATCATTGCACCAGTGGACTGTATAATTTTGAAATTTATGTGGACTATATAAATTAATTTTGACAGTGTGATATGGACAGATCAGCAATTTGCTGCTCACCCATTAATTAAATATTACCATAAAAACTAGGGCTAATTAATTAAGTGCAAAACTTAAAAAAAAAACTAATTCTGTTATTTCAGGAGAAAGAAGTGGAAGAATGGGCCGCTGGCTTCAACTCCATGTGCGAGGATATTGATGAATTTCCGTTAGTAGTAGAATAAGTAAATCTTTACAAATACACATTCACATAAGTGATGCAACAAATACTGTACTAAAGTTCCCGTGAGGCATGATTCAATTTAGGTTTTACACAAGCTTACTCTTACTTACTCAAAAATTATGCCGAAAAAGCCGGTGTTACCTAAATGTAATAAGTATCCATGGGATGCAAGTGAATACCGTTCATTATCAATATCTACTGATATATTAAATGGTATTCAGACAGTTATGTCCTGCCAAATGGTCCTCAGAAGGTTATATCATGTACATATTTTTATTCTAAAATATTTTGCCATAATTAAGCTTCTTGAATCTTTAAGTTCGAATATTTTCGTTTGTTTTATTTCAAGTTAAAAATCTGATTATAAAATACATGAATCTTCCTCACACTGCTTTGATATCAATGGCTTTTATGCCACTAAAGTTTGGTCGCTAATTAGAAGGAATTGCAACAAAAGTGTTTTGTTGCTATTTCACCTGAACGAGAGAGATAGTAATATATAAAGTTCTTCATGTTTCAAGACTGGACTTAACGCATCAATCTGATGTGGTTTATTCCATTATCATTCTACTAAAACATTTAAATCAAGGGTCCAATTTTAGTTTTAATTTAAAGAATTATGTGTAGTTTAGTGCAATAGGCACAGTTTTAAGACAATTTGATATTTAAGAATACATGACATTTGTAGCTCTAAGCTGGGATTAAATTATTTGAAAAACTATTTGAATCGTAATTTTTTATCGCAAATTTGTCTTTATGTATATTTTTTTTAAACTAAATGATAAGGAAGGGAACATTAGATATTAGTTATAAATTTAATATAAGTAAATCGTGTGATTATACTCATCTGAAATATGCCATGACAATAAGTACAATACATACTCTAAGATCACCTCATATTGCATTTTTTTTTATTATAATAATTCAATTTTCAAATACAATTTAATCTATCTCACAGACTCTCATAGATGGATCTGAGTTTTTAATTTGATGAAAACAGAATAAAAAATAAGCACGAATTTGGTTTAACATTTTACAAAATATTTATTTTAAGTTGAATTTTATTAAGTTAAGGTTAAGTTAACAAGTTATTTTTAAAATTATTCTCTAAATCACATTTTGTAAATAGTATTTGATTTCCAAAATTAAGAATACACTTTATTTATTTTACTTTGGGATTGTACTGAGTTTACTTAATATTTTTATGTGCTCTAGTAAATAATAAAGGGTACATAGGGCATGCCAAGCCATGCCAGAGGCTTTTAGGGCGGCTTGATAAACTCACGACACCAGAGTTGGCCACTCTGATTTGTTAACACAAATGTAACATTTGTTGTTTTGAGGTCAAATATGTAATTATAATAACGTCTATCGCCAAGTAGGAAATCCACCAATCAGAGAAGTCTAAATTGACATCATTGTAATCAATGATAACATTTTGGGTTCATTTGATTAGCGGGTTATTTATCTGGCTGAACGTAGCTTTACCAATGAGAAGAAGCAATTGTTTTCAGCAGCTATTTTGTGAAAAGTTGATATAACACTTTGTTTATTTTATTTAAAATTGGTAAAATACAGTACAAACCCAAAGTAACAGCCATAATTTGGCCATAAAGTTTTATATAAGAAATGTTTCTTGCGATGTGTTAACACTGGATGTATCCACGTCGCTTTGTGAACCAATTCAATATGAAAGTTTAACATTAAAGTTTTTTTAACAATATAAGGTGTTTGCATTGAAAATCTTGGTCCCTTTTGCACAACGATTCTTAAACGCATTTAGTGACAAAACTACCCATAAAACAATTACTAAATCAGTTTTTTTTTGACAAGTAAAAGGGTTTGCACTTGACCGTAATTCGCCTGATGGTAAGCAATCATTACGGTCTAGGATGGAACGTGCTTACCTAGTAAGAATCGATTCACTCTCGCTTTGAAGATAGCAAGGTTATATTGCGCGGGGAACCGGGAGTTCCACAATAAGTAGAGTATGAGTTTTGAAATCGTAGTGTAAGTAGGCAATTCATATCTAGTTAAAAAATCTTAGTGTTTATTTATCTGGCAAGCGCGATGTTTATCATCAGGCCCTTGTCCTACTAGTATCATCACTTCAGAAAAAAACCTGGTTGAGGCTTTACATTATGAAAAATATTAGTGTCTTTTGGAAAGACAGTGGCGCCACAATCTGCACGTAGAATTATTTGGAACTAGCGTGTTTGATTCCGATGATTATGTTTCCAAATGCTATTGTAGATGGCGTTAGTAGTATCTGGTGTAGATGTTATTTTAAGTTAGTGCTTATATCGCAGCTAAGTAAGAGCTCGGCTTTCTATCGTTGTCAGATGTATTTTACTAGCTGTTATCCGTGACTTTTCATGTCGTATAATAATAAATCTGTTGTCAAAGGGTAATGGAATGTTCTGTTGAGCCAGTTTTTATTTTATATTTAGATCAGTAAGAACCTACTTATAGATACATTATATGATTGTAATTACAGTTAAGAGAAACTTGTAAGTGTTTTTTTCAGTCGTCCTGCTGGGCAGACCTGTGAAATGTAAAAAAATCAAGTAAATCGATTGAAATCCCTGATTAACTAAGCTTTCTCTTACTATATTATTTGTTAGATGGTCTTAGCTTAAATTCGATTTTAACATTAAGGTACTTGCACAACGACTATTAAACACATCTGGCTATTTTGTAAAAGGAAATTTGCAGCTAAATTGCTTTTAATAATCGTTTTGCTTCTGGAACTAAAGTCGATTACAAATTAAAAACTAAAATAAAACAAACTTAACAAAAAGCACACGTTGGGCGCCAACTACAGCTAAGTAAATACATAATGTGAATTTCTCCCATCTACCACGACTCACGAGCAGCTGAAAACCTCAAACAGACCCATTCATCTAATTCCATTACACCGCCCAAAAGTAGGTATGATTAAAATTGAAAAATTAATCCATCCGCCGGAGTAAGTATCCCACTCGGGCCTAATGTGATGGCTGACGATATTAAAATGATTGCTCTTTGGCAAATATGTCGGCCGCTGAATTATACAGCGGAAGCAAATATTACCCTTGCAAACATACGTCCCGAGAGAGCGAGCTAGTTCGCGCACTCAAAATTAAAAGCACACAATGAAAATACTGAACCGGGGCCCCTACTCTGATACCTACCTCGCGAAAAGTAAGTGCTCTTTACACCCATTGTTGCCAATGAAAACAGTCGCCCGAGTGTTTTTTTGTTTATAGACTCTTCGGTGTTGCTACTCGAAAATAAATAGCCGCGCGGTAACGAGCAATATGGACCTAACAAGCTGTAACAATGTTTTGTCTTCACGATCGATCCGCTTTGTTTGATATTGTTTCATCTCGCAACTGAATTTTGCTTCGAGGGTAGGTAAGTAGGTATAAGTAGGTATGTCTGGCGATGGCCGAGCGGACGTAATCATTGTTTGTCATTGGATCGATCCCATCCCCGCTAATCAGTTCCCGATGAATGGATCTCCCATTCCGTTAATTGAAATAGCTCACTGTTTGTGCCAAGTTATACCTGTCTTGGATGCTCCAACTGTCGTCTATAATTGAATACCCATCCGTAGCGACATTATGAATTATCAATTGGACTATTCCAGTCATTTAATTAAAGGGTGGCGAGGCAGGTTGTTCGGGTCGGGAATATTAACCGCAATTCTCGGTCAACATTCACAAAATTGACACGTCAAATATTTGTAACTTCGTCCTGGGACCACGTTAGACGGCAAACAGAATCGTGTCTGGTCCTCCCTTAATTTCCGATGTTTCTACAAGCTACGGATATACTAGTAATATGGACCTTAATGGGTTGATTTTGGGTTGGTTTCAGATTGCCTTGTCCCCGGTGAGATAGCCGCTTGTTAAAACAAAATGGCGCTGACTGTGTTTGAATTGGGCCGTATCAGTCACAAGCGGAGATTCATTTTGTCGCGTTGCTTAAGACCGTAGTAGAGTCTCCTACATATTGTCTTTGTACACACGGTGAGTGTGTGCCGTGTTGGGCTTGCATTTAAAGCTGACTACAAATTTGTTGTTTCAGTACAAATACAATGATGATATTGTTTGCAGTTAGACTTTGCGTCCGATCGAGGAGTCTACGTTATATTTAGCAACGTACCCCAAAACCATTTAGCACGCTTGTAAATTAATTATGACGCACATGGTAGTTATGATGAAGACCTATACAGCAAAAACCTCATTGCCAGTTAAATAGCAATTATTTGCGTAAATAAAAGTGCATAATTGACCGGTTCGTTGTTGTAACGGCTGCGATGAAAACGGCTAAACAAGAAGCTTGTTAATTAAGCAAACAGGCGCCGGAATCGAATCAACAGCTCAATCTCGGCCGTGTTTAGTCGTCAAATTTACCTATGATTAAAAACCACATGTAAGGAGCAAACACTAACTTTCAAAAGAGGAGCATACTTAACAAATATTATATTGTAAACTTTACATTGCGATGGTAAATATTAAATAATATGTGTACAATACTGTCGCCTAGCGCGCGTACCTGCGCCAATGTTGCCATTATCATAAACCAAACACGTCAATATTTACCCACACAAACAAGGGCGTAATTTTTAAATAAATTGTGGCATTTCGCGAAATTGCTTCCGCAAATAGAATTGTGGACAAGAGCCCGGGCGCCGATGTGTGCGCAACTTTTTTCGGGTCGTCACTCGACCATTTGCTGTGTCAATTTGGCGGAATGTCTGTCGCAGACTTTAGACATGTGTCTAACACCAAGCTAATATATTATCAAATGTACATTGATACTGCCCTAGCTCTGTAAGTACTATTGATAGAGTTTTTTACAAAAACGACTGTTGCCTACAAAAAGTTAGCTAGCATAAATGTTTGTGTTTGTGTAACCCATTTCTGCGCTCGAGTGTAGGTACTTATTTACTTCAGTGTTGCTTCAGTGCTTGTTTGCTCTACCTTGCGGAAGATGGCGCTACGTGTCTTTAACTTCTCGAATTTATTTTGTGTAGACATTGTAATTATTGAACTGACATCAATTAATTATAAGCTAATGTAATAAAAATTATATTCGCAAATATTTTACAATAAGATTATGATCATTCGTTTTTATGTGCATTTTTTTTCATACTTATGTTTAGCTTTGCCTTTTTTTCCTTCATTATAGATTGCCTACTACATCTGTACAAAAAATATTAAAATAAAACCTTGGCAATCCTTTCCAGAAAACCTAATGTCTTCAAAAATAAACCACATCGTTATGTACATATTTCCATCCCGCCCACAGAATATCCTCCCCGGCATAACTTCAAGGCACTTAATTAGAGACCGTTAAAGCTCCTAAAGCGTATTAATGAAAGCAATATCTTAAAACGGCCGGGTTCCGGGCGGCCATCTTGGATCTTGTCTCCGTTTTCCTGCCAACCGCCATATTTCCCGCCTTTACTGCAGGGTTGCCAGGAAGATAATCCGAGGATTGGCTAACTCGAAGGGACCGCGGTATCTTGTTTCGTATATCTACGTTCTGTTTTGTCGGAAAATTGTTACATGCTTGCTTTGCAGTCTTTGCGAGAAGGGAAAGCTGAATTAGCATTACAAAATACTTATTAGGATCTGTTGGGTATTCATTGCTGGCTGGGCTTGTTTTGGGCTGACTTCCGTATATAATCTCATTTTACTTAAATAGACGGTTAAGTTATCTATATTTGAATGTTAGCAATTATTCATTTACTGGACTATGGCTACTGCGTCGCTCTCACTCGTTTCATGATGATGAAAGGCTGTTTGCGACCTCGCTTATTTCCGAATGCAGTTTTTTTTTATTCAAAGCATATTTATCGTTTAAGAACTTCTGTGACCGAGATCTTTATTCAGGAATACCAACACTTAGACAGCTAGGTACAAGACGAATTTCTGATCACCAAAACACCTCAAGTCCCAACTGATATTAAAAATCTTAACACAGCGCGCACCGGGCGTAAAGTTCAAAAGCGCCTATCTATTTGCTGACTGTACTCAAATGATTACGACCCCCATTCTGTATAGAAGGCAGATGCGTTAGAATTTGTTATTTACTTAGGCCCGGGCCGTTTTATCGCACCCATGCATGTCTGGGCCCCGCTTGACAGAATAATTGAATGGAGCACGGAGTTTGCCCAAGATATTGATGGACTCACGTAACTGATAGTATTTTTCGGTTTTTAGTTTCAGAGTGGAAAGTTTTCGAGTTAGTAAAGGATCGATTTACGTAGGACTTTTTTACTTTTACTGCGTTAACGGCGCCGTGTAGTGTTTCTTTTGGTGGGATGTAAATAATTCGGTTGAATTATGGCTATACTCTGGTCATTTCATGAAGAGGAGTAGGTTGTTTCATATGGACACAGGGTATATCGCGATCCAATTTAATTACCGATAACTAAATACTCTCCCTGTATAATCAATCGTCATGCTATTCAATTCACTCCTGTGAATCTGGATTTCACAATAATAAACTCAGTAACAAGCTTTAGTAAAGGAAATACATACCAATTCAATTTACTAACCATTAGATGATTCAGTTAGGTCGTCTTGAAGTATCATAATCTCTAGATTCCTTGACCTACTGGATTTAAATACCTACTTAATTTTCTAAACAAAAAGCGTTCCAAATCAATAACCAATAAACAATCACTCCACTCTGTAACGTTCTAGAAGTTTCGAAAAGCAAGATGGCGTCGCGTCGGGCGCCACGTGACCGTCCAATGCGTTTTTAATTGCAATCATTCCGTGTTTTATGTTGTTTGCGCACTTTCCGTGTGTTTGCGCAAGCGAGGCCTTTATTTATGGCCGGTGGGAAGCGAATTAATTCGCCGGAGTTTACACTGGGTGCGTATTAGACACATTTTTTAGCTTGGCAGATTTTATGTGGGTACCTTTACTTAACGTACGTCTGATTTCGGAAGGAAGTAACCTTATCAATAAAAAGACATAAATACCAAATTTACACTATAGCGCTAACTTATTTTACCATTACAGGCACAATATAACCTCGAGTCGACCGATTCTTAAAGCAATCGACAAATTTAAATGCTGAGTTACATACTTAACTTGTTATTTTCGTTACAGAGATATCGTCAGTAATAATATCCATACAGACGAGACTAAAACTATTACAAGAGAAATAACACCAAGAAAGATAAGTCAATAATATAATTTTGTCTCCATGTGTTACATAGGTAATTTCCATATTAATAAGCAATATCGATGAAATACCATGGAAATTATAATTAAAACTGTTACTACCTTACTTTTAGATAACTTTTAATACTTTACCGACTATTTTAACAGCCCAAGCACACAGTAACAATACCATAGAGTATATGCAAACAGCTAAGCCGCCTACTTATAGGAAAACAAGTTTCAGTTACCAACTATAGGAGGTACTTTGTACTTAATCTACTTAGCACAGCAACTTGCCGGTAGACTTGAGAGGCACGATGAATGGGATGATAGGTGGCAGCACTGTCGCACATGTTGACCAGGGAAGAACTTTATTAGATAGCTATTTTATTAACCATGTATGATCTACTCTATTAATAAACATAAGCGATGAAGATAAATACGTTTTTAAAACACCACTTACAACAAACTTACAGCTAAAATCTATCAAATGACAATGGAAATAAATTCCTGGTTAGCAATTTTCAAACTTCAAAGGAAATAAAGTTATCAATACGTGCTGTAGGTACAGCACAGAATACAGAATACAACTATAAGTATTAGTAGGTTTGTAAATGATTAAAATATCAGTACCTATGACTAAGTTAATTTTGTGATGCTTAATTTAATTTTGTATGTAACTATGAAAATTCTCCACCATTTTATGGGAACTAAGTCATACAACAATGATGGTTGATTTAGATTAGATACCTTTCAATCCTACTTAGGATATAATCCAGATGGATTGTGTCATGAAAATCGGTTTAGTAGTTTATGAAAAACGAGCAACGTATTTTTGGAGAAAGTAAATCGATTTGTGGGCATTGGTTTTATAAGTTTTTATGTACTACCAATTAATGTCAGTTCAGTTTTATCCGAGTACATAGTTAATTTGCCGTCAGACTAGTGTTTGCACACGGCCCGGCTTTTACATAAATTGTAGATTCGTGCGCCTCCGTAGTTAAGTACTGCCTAAGTTATACTAGTTAAGTATGGGCGTAAATTACTTAGCCACAGATGGTGTTAAGTCTTTGAGAAGATTTGATTGGAAATTGTTATAAGCTACCCTTTGTATTTAAGTAGGTATCTAAGTATAGTTTATGGAACAAAGCGTAAAATCATGTCATACTATTGTATGAATGTAAAACGTATTATTTGTTTAGTTTGTTTCTATCTGACGTAAACGAGAGATAGATGATACATTTTTGGTCTGGAGATATTACAGAGTCTTAAATTTGTAATATTCAGGAACAGATGTTTTAATAATAAAACGGTCTACCTAATGTTTTTTTTTAATACAAATATGAAATTAACTTATTTAAATAATAAATAAAATAAAAATAAAAATCTTTTTATTTGAAACAATTAAAATATTTTACAGTGTGAGCTTAATCTATGACTAATTCTAACATTATAGCTATAAGTTTTCCTTAATTATTAAGCTTTCTATGCAGACCTGCATATCTAAACTAAGCAGGAGCTTGTATTTTAGATATACATGTTCCCCATTTGTAGTGATACAAAAATAAACCTATATTTGAAGCTGGCTGACCGTTTCTTTGTGCGTTCTTCTGCTCAATTGATTAAAATACAATGTTGTATTTAGATATGTATCTAGATTCGATCTAGGATTAACACTAAAGTACTATTTAATCTTGTTTAATACGAGTAACATGGCGGCCACTATTCCGACATTATAGGGATTGGCCGATTAAAATATAACTTGATTGCTCTACATTCGAAACATCAACCGAAAAACTAAAAAAAGATCCGAAACCCGAGAGCCTTCAAAATGAAAACGTTGCCAGTTAAAAATAAAAAAGGAAAGCGGCAAAAATATAAAATCTAAATCTGCAAAAAGGTCCGGATATAGCGTATATCCCGGGGCGAGTTGTTTGCTCTCCAATAGTCGATTAAAGTAAATAGAAAAAAATATCGAGGGCCGCCGAATGCACTATCGAGTGGTCTGATGATTTGGAATCGATTCTGTATTTTGGTCAAATATTTTTAATGTAACTTAATTTGTTAGGTTGTATATTTGTAAAGCTTTCTGATCATTTGTTATTTTTATTTCGCGTGCTTGTTTGGGGATAAGAAGTTTCCCTGTTTTAACTTGAGAACTGGCACAATACAATGTGATGGCCAAAAAAAAAAATGAAAGTTATTAAGTAGGTATGCACACTCATGTATAGGTAACTGTATTTATTACCTTTAACACATTTAAACTATTATCGTCAACAGGGCAGGGTATACAGTATAGGGTGACTTTCAATTTAATTTTGTGGGAGTACCTAAAATCTTTTCGACCACCCATCCAACGATTGACGTCTAAGAGTACTGTAAATGTGTGTAATAGTAGGTATGCTATAGTACTTAATTTCAGTACCTAAAAATATATAAGAAGATCCTAAAGCTTTTCCTTTCTTGGCAAAATCAATCTAACTATTTTTTCGTATAACACACTTTTACGTGTGACATAAAAGATAAAGAATCTTTATTGATATTGTAAAGTTGCAACATACTTATAAGTGCTTATATCATAGAATATGCTAAACAAATAACAATGTCTCGTCAAATTGAATTTACTTTAATACATTCAATAAAATTTCACAAGGACACAATGTGAAGTTTTATTTTAAAAAAATAATATCAATTTTTGTGAATAAAATCATGTCAAACACATGCATGTACATACTTATATTCATAAATATAGGTAATATTTTTGCAACAAATATAACCTATTTATGCACGTACTCATAAAAGAACCTTCCCTTCTTCCATCCGCATCAATAAAAACAAACGCCTCTGGAGACTTGTAAAAAAACCGCCCTACGATTTGTAATAAGTATTTTTTATTTATAGGGCCTTATAGCCGTAAGCGTTAATATCGGGTAAGTCTCGGATCATCCCCTGGACTGGTGGTTATTCTACCCTTCGCTGGTATCGCCCCGGGTTGTACGTGCCATGTATACAGGGTTATAGCAAGGAACGTTTATAGTTATTTATTGGAATTATTTTTACGGCTACAGTAAGACCTGCACTAAGTGATTTGCTTCCGCTTTCATTGTAAGGACTGCGAAGTTAAGGATCTCCCTGCATAACCAAAGGCTCCTGCTTCCCGCTAACTACAAATACAAATAACTACAAATTATGTTTACACATAGGACCTACTCGTAGGTAAACATAACCACTTTCTATTATATGGCATTATCATAGCTTATCATTGGGCAAATCATCGTTATGCAAACCTAAAAAAAGTAGTAAATGAAACAAGTCACGAGAAAAGGCACTGGAAAAAGGAAATGGTGTTGTTTTTTGTAGTGGTGTGGATCACAGGAAGGGAAATTATTTTTGAACGTTTTAAATCTAACTATGCCCTTTATTAAACAAGCCAGGCAGTGCCAGGCACCCTCAAAAGAAGACAGTTTTTTTTGGCTTTCCTCACTAACTCTGTACATATTTTATGCACTCCTGACATTCATTTGACGTTTATCGCGTAACGCTCGGTTGATGCTGATTGTTCAGATTTATTTGCCTCGCAGGATAACAATAATATAAAAGAATATTAATAATAATTGATATTATTGTGAAAATTATTTATTAAGGCACAGTAGCACTGGGTTTTCATAGATAAATAGATAGCATTCATTAACATCAGGAATACAAGTGACTTATAAACTTTATCTACACTAATGTTGTAACATTCTACTTATGTTTCCAATACTTGACTTATAATTACTACTGTTATAGCGCAGACAACAAAACACTCAATTTAAGCAATTTCACATGATGGTATAATATCCACATCGATATCGTAATATCTCATTATAACATCAATAAAACGCAACCAACCTGATTGCAGGGCTAATCAGGTTGGTCGCGTTTTATTGATCATTGCTCTCATTGGTTAGATTTTAATGGCAGCAAAATCACTGTGACAATACACGTACGCGTGAATTTAATTTAATAAAATAAGTTAGAATGTTACAACATTAGTGAAGATAAAGTAGTGTATGCATCTGCATATAACACGGGTATTAAAACACTCGTTACTATTATGAAACTCGCTGCGCTCGTTTCATAAACTCACACTCGTGTTTTAATACCCTTCATTATATGACAGTTGCATAAACTACTATTATTTACTTACATATATACAAAATTTAAATACTGTGTATAAACTTATAAGAAAAACAATATAAACTTACAAAACACAGATAATTTCACATAAATCTTGGCATACCTTCCATACTGTCGCTGTGCGGCAGTGTTCCCAGGATGCTGGCAGCATTTCCTCTTTGAATAGCTAGACACAAACGTTGAGAGAAATAGCTGCCAGCCCTGAGATCTCCTGTGGACTTATTACAAAAATAATTAGGCATCAATAATGTCTTGTCATACATTTGTACCTTATTTATTGGAGACAAATGACAATTAATATAGTGTTGTTCTTATATTAGACGTACTATCTCTTAGAAATACGATTAAATATAAATTTAAATATAAAAGATAAAAGTAAATAATTAGATTTATTTTACCTGTAAGTATTTAAACAAAGAGTTTGAATCCTGAATAACAACCACACGGATTTTTTGCTACTGCAGATATCGTAATTTTTTGTGTAATAATAAATAAAAAAAATACAAAACACTCGTGGATAGATATAATACACATATTTAAAAGATCTAGTCGAAAATTCTTCCCAAAAAGTGACAAAATTAAGGCCAGCCAGACATGTTTTTGTGGCGTCGTTTTCTCAGAATTTCTTGCACCTAGTTATGGTAGGAAATATTTTAAGATACAGCCGGTCGGAGTTTACTTTGTGAGATAAGCGATGTAGCGGATGCCAGCTTGTTTGCTTATGTAGATATGTGCTTGTATGTACCTAAAGGTATATGTAGGTATGTTGGTGTAGAAGTAGAGATAGGATAAAAAATATGGAAGGAAACGTTTTGCCTACTTAAGGTACTTATACTGTAGATGGAACTTAAAAATCTAAAGCTCCACTTTGAAAATCCAAGGTAAGTAATTGTGCATGTCTACAGTGACGCTTGCTAGTAGATTTAAATTAAAATGTGAGTAATTTAGGAAAATAAAAATATTTTGTGCAAAATGATTACCTACTTAGGTTAACTACTATAGATTAGCAACGGTGTGATAGGAAGAATTGTGAATAATGCGAATGAGGCTTTATTAACAATAATAAAATATAAAAACAAGGGAAGATGAAAATTGAAAATGAAAACATGCAAATGATCATATCTATTATAACCAAGGAAAAACTTAAGTTAGTATAAGTATAGGTATCTCCCGCTTTGGATCGTTTCTGGTGCTATTGCCATTCAGCGCGGAAACGCAGCTAGCTTGATGGGCACATTTGCACCGGGTACGATTAAGGGCGGGTTATTTAGTTAAGTTGACAAGTAATTCTAAAAAAAATATTTATGTATTATTAAAATTGTTTGCCATGTGTTTTACTGTGTAAGTATATTCATTTGGGTATATCAGCAAAAATATACATACGTCAGACCCATTTAGAACAAAAAGAATACGACATTGCCACCAACGAGTAAGAAGATAAGTAACAAAGAAAAGAAACCTTATCTAGTGATTGCGCAAACATGAATTATTTATAATGATTCGTGAGCATACACTAAGTGCTACCTGTTTTCACGAGAGGGCGTGGTGTCGCGCTTGATTGGCTAAATGACTTGCCTTGCCACGCCGATTAAAAACTTAACGGAGTTAGATTATGCGGGAAAATTAGTAATAAAGATATTTTTTTTATTTAGTCATTTATTTCTCTCGCCTCTATTACAGTCTTTATTATACTACCTTTTGCCAAAGCAATTTATTTTCGAAAAAATTACTTGATTACTGGCATAATACAAAGTTACGGCCAAAGAAAGAATTTTATTTGAGGACCTCAATCATATACAGAGTATTAATTTCTTTTCATATCTTTTTAGGTAACCTTAATGGAATCTAAAATCGGTGAAGACTATCCGCTATTAAGCTATTGATTAAAGGAAATGTTTGTTAGGTTGTTTGTTTTTTAGTTTGTTCGTTCCTCTTTCACGCTAAAATTGGGTTTACGGACCAAGGTGATTTTTGGTGAGTTTGTGATAATGGGTAACAGGAACAATATAAACTACTTTTTACCAAGCAACGGAGCGGTATCCACTAGACCACTATATAAAAACATATCTATAGTAGGTACCTGTTTCTACATAATAAAATATTCAAGTTAACCTACCTATAGCAAGGTTGTATAGAACGGTCAATTCAAAGTCGTCCGATAACATAAGTAAATAAAGACTTACAAATTATTCAGTCATGGATAAACACCTATCTACGAGCATACATTGACATGAATACATACAGGCTTCCCTTCTGTTTGTGCTAAGTTAGTAAGACTAGGTTTCTTCTAGGCTTCGGAGAATCTGTTGCCCTTAGGACCGAATCCCCACAGAATGCACGACGTGTCCCGTGTATCTGACACGTCGTCCATTGAGGGTTGAACTGAAGCTTCCCGAGACGGGGTCCGGTGCCGGACCAGCATCGCCAGGGCTGCGGACAAATGCATCCTGCTCTCGGGGCCCTGATCCCTGATGCGGAGGTGGAACACACCAGGTTTTTAGTGGGTATGCCGCTCTACTGGTGGAGACTCCCACATAACCACTCGCCCTCCCCGGGGTCGAGTTGTACCTTCAAAAGGGTTTCCTGGGTCAAAAAAGGTTTCTTCTAGGCTACAATATACTACTACACTAACATTGGTGCTTAACATCCGGCTGTAGACAATCGTAAGCCTATTTTTATGTAAAAAAGTGACAGCTACCTAAACCATTCAACATACTATAGATCTTAAACTTTGCCTTATGGCGGCCTAAATCGAACTTATTTTCATTGAAAATTTGGAAACTACTAAGCCAATATAATAGTTGTCAGGACGCGAGTTCTTTATTGCTTTGGTTACATTTTTATGTATACATTAATAATATATGTATCATTCTTTTTTAGTTTTACCCGACATAAGTACCATATATTAACGTTTTGTATGAAAGGTCGGCTCACACTTCTGACTTCGCCTCAAGACACGACATGAAGCCAGTATATCGAGGTAGAACAGTAAGCTAGTTTTCTAACTGTCTTGGCATTGCTGGCATGCTGAAATACGCTAGTTCTATCTTAGAAACAAAGCCAGTTTTGTCTACACGAAGCCATAAATCTATGTGGCTTGAAATATACCTCGTGTATTCCGGGCATTAGACAGTAAAATCTCTTTCTCCAAGCCAGTTATCAGTGCATAATTCATCAGCAATCATCAAAGAAAGCATTCAAGCTCCAAAGACAAGTCGGTCGAACGACCAGACAAGCCTGTGCAAACATACCAAGAATTAGTCCAAATTATGTGCGCCTGTACCCCGCCCCCCGCTTCTCCTCGACCCGCACACACCCTGCACCGAATCAATATTTGTTGTCCGCACTCTTCTGCCTTAATACAACACGCACATTTACTCACACACAAAACTTGACCTTCCAAATCCAACCCTAAAGTCTCCATACCAAAGTTCATTTGAGCTTGAGTGGTTCTCGTCGGTTGTTATCTTTTTAATTTCCATCTTGTAGTCTCATCCCTGTATCTCCGTCTCAGTTAGCGCAATGACATCTCGCTCTAGCAGTTTTCCGCGGATTCTGCTACATGGTATTTGTGAATGTTTTGGAAATAAGATGGGATCTGTATATAGCATGCTGGGTATTTGGAGGGGTAATGCTATTATAGCTATAGATAAGCGTTGAAGGAACAGAGTTGGCGTGGATGAAATATCTTAAAAAGATATTTCAAATCAAAATAATAATATACAATATTGTTATTCTTAATGATTTTAAAGTAATGTTTGTCCTCTGTGCTAAGTTTCGTAGGTTTTTGTAGACATAATTTCTTGAAGATTTTTTCCTAATTATCGTATCATTAATTATCTTATTCGTAAGTAAGATTAGAAAGTTATCACATCACTAAAAATAGGTACTTATATAGAACAAAAATATACAAATCTAGATAAGGTTCGATGGCGCTTAGTATTTGTATTTAGTGCTGTATGTTTTTATCATTCGTCTCATGCCAATTATAACCAAAATAGTCCTAAAATACATCAAAAGAAACTGTAAATATATTATCAGTAACTATCCCACATAACATTTACTTGCGTAGTGGGGTAGTCACCCTATGCACGTCCAAACGGCCATTTAGATAATGTTGTTGACTTTAAATTTAATGTAGGTAATTGTATCGCTCACTAATTGATTTGTAATAAATGAGTCATCACGTGCTGTTATATTATAACTGGCAGGATTTAGATAGTACAGTTATAATTATACAAGCAACGTTTTGGAGTGTTACTCGAGTTAGATTTAAGCTACACACTATTATTATAACTTATCTAAAGCGAAAGATTGTCAGTATGTTTGCTCGTTTTTCACACTTAAACGATTGAACCAATTTGCAAGTAATGTTTTATAGATTTAACCTTAAATATTGGATTATACGACACAGGTATTTTTAATCTAGGGTTAAAGTGGTTAACACCGCGGCCAACTACTAACCAACAAGCTTAAAAATAAATGAAGAAAACTTACGAGACAACTATGTATGTATATTCAAAGTCTGACTCAGATATTAAGCCATGGCCCGCGTGCAAACCTTTCAAATTCATAAACACATTTACCGGCAAAATTGTCAAATACAAAAAAGACTAAATAAGTTTAAGACACGTAATGTAAGCGGGCCTACCTGAATCAAAGACGATGAATCCATTTAGCTTTTAGCATAAACAGAAAAGCCAAGTTATGTAACAGAAACCTTCCCACATTAAAAAGCCAAGCCCAAGTCACAAAAGGCATTTTCGCGTAAGTTACACATCAATTAATATAAAAACTGGCATTTCGTTGAATATTCATAAAGTGCTGTTAATTGCTCAAGTCGGCAAATACGAAGAGAGAGCAAGTTCTTGGAAACCGTCCCCCCCTTGGAGGATCGGGGCCCCGGAGTAGGGCTGTCACTGATTTACGTAGAAGTAAAGACTGTTTTTCAAATAAGATAAGATAATCATTTATTCATCAATGGAAATACTCAACTTATGCTTAAGTTCATAAGTTAACAGTTAGTAATTCTATTGTCTCGTCTCACAAAAAATATTTATGTCAGTCAATATACATACACAGTTTGTCGATACACAATTTATCGACAAACTGTGTATATTTATTGATTAGTATTAAAGTTATTTCAAATTTTTTGATTCTTAAGAGTATTTAACTACTATGTCGTCTAATGCGACATTCACACAAGCGACGTTGTGTTGCATTGCATTGACAGCATAGCTTGTCTGTACTGCATAAGCATTAAGCATTTATGTGTTACTGTTTGTCTATGGACCCTCTATTTTTAAAGCTAAAAGAAGTCTGAAGTACTTTAAGAAGATGCACCAATTGGGTCTTACTAATAAGTATTTTTTTATTAAGAGACAATCATGTTTTACTACGTCAGTAGGTACATGTAGATTATTTCATTTTAAACTGTTGAGATAATTTCCCCAAATCCCCTCCAAATTTCCCCCGTACAACCCTAGTTCCTCCCCCCCCCTCTTCTCTGTTATCGCAAAAGGCCAACCCTGCACACACACACACACACACACTCACGCACACACACACAAGTAGCGCGCGCAACGGGAAAACTACGGCTTTTGCGTACAATTGTGTACAACAACACTGGGATAGTATATGGGAAAATCTGGAAATATTAGGATCCGTTGTTTAATAAATTATCTTCCAGAAGCAAAAAATGGAGGAAAGTAAATTACATACAGACCCTTAAGTTTAAAAGTATAACTAATGCCACCATAGGGCTTAGTTGGCAATAAAGTTTTTATATTTTTTTTTCTCCTTATATTGTTATTTTCTTTCTATACTTTCTGCTTACAGTCGAGGTTAATTTCAAGATTATAATTGACTGATTAATTACAAACAGACAAGCATCGTCCGACAGTGTGATCGGTTGACGACATACAAAGTTTGAGTTGCGGGTCCTCTATCGTCGAGGTCTGCACAACAACGCCTCAGCTGGTACATGCAAAGAGAGGAGGAGAGTTGTGGATACCCAGCACCCAACCAGCGGGATTCAAATTTAAATTCAAATTCATTTATTAATCTGACATTAAATGTAAGTAGGTAAGTAAGTAAACTCCTTAACGTATCTTAAATTTAGTTCTTATTAAATTTAGTTGTAATAACCGCACTTACGTCAATAATTATGTCGAAAAATTAGCTTGACAAATTTCGGAAAACTGAGGTTTCCATCATCAGGAGGACGAGGCGGCCAACCGGGACGCGTGGCCAACCAACCAACCAACCAACGCCAACGCGGTTAGTTCTTATTAATAGAATTCACTCCATATTTTATAACTATAGAAGACAGTGAATGATGATGATGATGATGAATTTCCCCTCATCTCTGAAGATTTCCCCTATACTGGCTCATACGCGTGTTCGCTGTGTGCGCATCTATTTACGAGGCGAGTAAATATGTACTCGTTCCGTTTGTGGAGGCTGCATTAATAATTCAATTGGCGCTGCCAGGTAGCGACGGGTTTTAACTCGCGATCTGCTAGTAATCGGAATGTGGGAAAATGTGGGTAAGACTCGAATGTTGTTTTTTTTGGCTGGTAAAGTATTTAATGGCATCTGGATCAAACGGCAACCAACTAAACAGATTCGATGTCTAAGTAACTATTATGAAGATTATTTTTAATAATAATTTAAAGCACAACAAAGGCACTGTTGCGGGTCCTCTATCATCACTAATGTCAGCCATTATGTGCCTTCCTAAATAAGCATTCAGTTGTTTGTTTTCTCACTCATAGATACCAATAAATCTCTTGTCTTAGAAATTCAAAAGTGGTCTGCATCTTCCTGCTAAAATGAACATCAAATCTCGAGAAAACTCGATTATCCGTTCTAATTTCAATTTTTGTCGAGTGCAATTAAAAAGTTAAGGACTGTTCGATTTTGTTTTAATTAGAACTCCATTTTGAATTCTAATAAGTGGTTTCTTTTTCCTCCATTATAAAACCTCTTTTAAGGTTTTATCTACGGAAACATTTTCTTGTAAGTTTTAGTAATATTATTATAAGCGCCTTGATATATATCTTTATAATTCATATTGAAGTTCAGAGGTCAGTTGGCAAAAATATTTTTTTTTTTAAATTTATTGTGTTATTTAACCTAGATTTTAGTATTTTATTGAATAAAATAGTGTTTCTATGGGTGTTTAGTATTGGCAATACTAAATTGTCACTTAAATTCAAATGTCTTTGTTACTTAAATTCAAATGTCTTTGTTATTTAAATTCAAATGTCTTTGTCACTTAAATTCAAAAGTCATTGTCAAAGCTCTCTTCCGTTTGCGACAGAACGCGGGTTGGACACGTCTCTGTGGCCTTGCTAAAAATCATGTAAAAACAAGTGAATTAAATTAAACAAGTGAAGTGCGTAAGTGACTTTAATTGATTACTACCTACAGGCTAACCTAATATCTAACAATGGGCCAAGGACGTGGTTTAGTCGTCTAATGCCCCTTATACTCCCCGCCAAGCGCCGCCGGTTCATTTCTTTGCCAAACACCAATATTTGAAAGCCAAACGATTACTCAGCTATCTCTTGTTGACAACACTCTTTACTGTTGTTTTTAACTAAGAACTTTATAGACCTAGAGTAGTAGTATTCCTAATATTTAAGTTAAGTACTTTACTTATTCGTAAAGAAATTGTGACTTATTATTTAAGTACTGCTACACTTTTATACTGAAATTTATTTGATCATGGATTATACACCTTTATTTGTTAAATAATAGATCACAGTTTAGAGTTTTCGTCTTTCTCATAAACTTTGTACCAATGAGTGATTAGTTGTTTAGTGTTTTATTTGTCTTTTTCATAGTTTAAAAAACTATCATCATTTATCGTGGACGATAAGCACAATACCCATTGTTGTCAATGTTCAATTAATATAAAAAAGATATTGATATTTCGGAATTCAAATTTTGTTAATTTTTTTTATTTTCTTAAACAGATATTCCAAATTTCTTTCCAGAACATTCTTCTATACTCACTTATTTGTCTAAGATGCATTCACAAATTATTTTTCATACAAACCCGCCTCATGTGTTGAGCAACACTAGAAACAGTTGTTCAAACACCACCTTTCTACACTTGGATATAAATTAAGGCTATTGAAATTAACGAAATGTTATTTGTGACAGTATTTTACATGTTTACTTGTAGGTAAGTTAAAGCCCACTTTCTCAACGATACTTAAACGCATTTAAAACTAGACAGTAGAAAGTGTAAAACGTATTTAAGAGTCATTATGCAAGCGAGCCATAGGCCAGGGGTCTTCAAATCTAGAGTTAATAGGTATCTTCTAGGTAAGCGTGTTACACCCTAGGCTGTAGCAATGCTTAACATTAGGCAAGCTGTAGTCAAATGTAAACCTATCCCATGTATAAAAAAGGTTGATTAAATTTGACTTGATAGTTTAAAACGACACTTACACAAGCAACGTTTTAGTCAAAAGTGTACCTAGTATGCCTGTGATAGAATAGAGCTCGCACTCAACCTAAACTGCCTGAACAACTCGTTAGTTGCTTGCTAGAAATTAAAGTTTTTTTTTATTAAAGTATATGAGTATTATATCCGTTATCTAGTACCCACGACACAAGCGTTTGCTTATTGTGGGGCTAGATGGCAATGTGTGCAATGTCCCGGAATATTTATTTAATTTATTTATTAATTTATAACTAGGTACTTGCTAGGTATGTAGGCACCGCAATGAAATGACAATATCACACGTACATAGCAATTGTATTATTTTTCAGAGGATTATCAGAC
This sequence comes from Macaria liturata, assembly GCA_964023185.1. NCBI lineage: Eukaryota > Metazoa > Arthropoda > Insecta > Lepidoptera > Geometridae > Macaria > Macaria liturata. The sequence goes on from OZ026809.1 coordinate 3,386,791, forward strand.
AAAGAAGTGCTACAACAAAATTCTCCCTGATAAGTCTTTAGCTCAAATTGATTACAAACTATCGCAAAAAATATGCGTCTTAATTTTTAAAGTACCTCAAAAATGACAATAAAACACATTTTACGACTCAAGCAGCAATCTTTGCGATTCGTCATCATCAGCAGATTGCGAAATTCCCCGTCCATTTGCAAAGCTCGTTAAACTAGAAACAATGGCAGTTTCAAGTCAAACATGTAATTAAAACGATAAACCTGTTGTTTGGAACAAAAACAGAGTAATGCTAGTGAAGTGACACAGAACAAATTTGCTGAGACAACAGACGGAGAGAATGTATGCGGCTGGCACACAGGGCCAGAGCGAGTGAGCTTCATACTATGGCATTGTGGCTTCTATAACCGACTTTTGAAATGAGGAGGTTGTCAAATAAAGGTCTACATATGTCCCAATCTTCGTCAACTAAGTATTATAGTGATGAATGTTTGTAAGTTTTAAATAAATAAATACATAAATGTTTGTTTCTTATTTGAACAGTTGTTATTCTGTAACTTTATTGTTAAAATAGTAAAAAAGTTAATGAGTAAAAAAAGTTATGAATTGATTTTGGCATGAAGATATTATAAAACTGTGCGTCTACTTTGTAATTTGTATCCCGTAACGAACCTGAAGCCTAGATGATGCCTAGATATATTTCTTAACGTATAACAATAATTTCGTAGCAGTTCATAGTAGCATTGCTACGACACTTTTGTCTAGGCATATATAATAAAAACTGGTCACAAAATGTTAAAAAATAATAAAGTATTTAGTTTATTTGAATTGGCATTATATTACGTATCACATCGTTATTTTTAAACTGTGTCTTCCCATTTAAACTAGACCATCTGACTTTTCTCAGAAATCTTGGCCCTGTTTATTTTTAAAATATATTTATAAAATATTTTTTCCCATAGAATAATCCACACTGTACCTACCTTTTTCCCACTGACCTAATGTTACCCACAGCTCCGCGTGTACCCAGCAAATATTTCTACAAAGACACGCAGGCCGCTGTCCGTGTACATAGGGCTTAGCTCTAAGCTAGCATATGTGTGATACATTAGTACTTAGGGTCACTAGAGTAGGTAACTAGAAAGAAATACTAGATCAAATAATTTCATGGAATTAAAATAAATGTCGAATAAGGTAGGTACATCTAAATACTGTTTAGTTATTATATTTACTTACGAATACTTAGATGTTTAATTTAGTTCTAGCTTCTTGTAAATAATTTTAAGTACCTACTTTACCTAAAAATGTATATCCCAAGTTTTTTTAAGAGTGAACAACTTTAGATGATATAGCAAAAGCATCTCTGTTTATACACTTTGATAAAATTTATAAAAAATACCACTCTCATATCAGCCAACCGTCTCCACATTATAAACCTACTAAGCAAACATTCTCGTATCGTAAACAACTCGAAGCAACTTTAAATGGTGGCAATAAAATCATAATTTGAATTTCGAACGTAGGCAACCTCAATGTTGGGATTCAAAATGGCCGCCGTTTTATCACTCGCCATATTTGTTTTACGATGCGCAAGAGTTTGTTTTCCAGACCTGTTCCACAAAGGTCTCTTTTAAAATAGATTTGGAATTAATGAGGACAATAGGACGAATTTGTTTGCGCAGTTAAATATTCATTACTCGTGGTAGGTATCGTTTGATTTGCTGGAGAGGCGTTAAGTTCCAAGACAAACACGATGGGGCGGTGACTTGAATTTTAATTGATTTTTTTTGGCCAACAAGGATTAACGTGTTTACATTTTAATTATTTTAGGAATAAATTAGCTTTAATTCAGAGTTAATTTTCGTGTTCAGTAGTGAAGTGGGTATTGACATAAAACTGGTAGTTATCCTTATTTACAATTTATTTAGAGGACTGTAGGCTTTACTACTATTTATAGTTAGGTGTGTATTGGAAAATATCAAGTAAGTAGTTCAATCTTTTTGACAGTATAAAGTACCTAGATGTATTTGTACTAGTAGCGTAAGATACATTCAAGTCGTTTCATAAAATATGTACACGATTTATAATACACATTTGCATACCCTATCAGGGTCATTGTTAAGTGTTTATATCTTTACAATTTGCAAATAAATGACATGACTATGACTATAATAAGCACTCTTTTCCTGATGTACCTACTACAAACAAACAACAAACCTCGGATAAAATCTATATATATAAAACTCAAAGGTGACTGACTGATTGACTGACTGACTGACTGATATAGTGATCTATCAACGCACAACCCAAACCACTAGACGGATTGGGCTGAAATTTGGAATGAAGGTAGATGTTATGAGGTAGGCATCCGCTAAGAAAGGATTTTTGGAAATGCCACTTTTAAAGGGGTGAAATAGGGGATGCAAGTTTTACTTCTGAATGCTAGCGAAGCCGCGAGCACCCACTAGTCTCATATAAAACTGTCTTTCTCTCGTCCCTTCTTTACAAATGTAATATTTCTACCAGTTCACAGAAAACTGTCTTCGTCTCGTTTCTTTTTCATACATGTAGTTTTCTCTACCCCACTGCCTTAATTTGTTCAAACCACATAAACACACCACCAGTTACGCAATCAAAATAAACCACATGGAAAAGACCATGGCATCACCAAAGGCCAAGGGGCCGCTTCTCAGCCGTCTAAATATATGTTCTATACACAGAACAACACATAATATGTACAGAGAACACACAACGTCGCTTACACACAAAATATTTGGTAACACAGCCAATGTAATCCAAGGAGTTTGCCTTGATAAATTAAATATACAGATAATGTCGATCGTATGGCAACACAGGGGAATTAAAACGGACTTAAATGGTTTTCGCTTTTAGTAATCGCGATTTCGTTTGCTTTTGGATGGGTGTGAATGCGCAGGCAGGGTGTTTGTCTGTTTGTTCTTTAAAAACAGGTTCTGTAAATATGTGACCTGTACAGGGTAACATGTATGTATTGGGAAACTTTCGTTTTAGAACATCAATACTTACTGCTTTTGATGGCTACGAAATCTGAGGACAATATCATGTCTGGAAAGAATTTAACGCCAAATGAAATTTATTCATTTTATATTTAATTTTCATGACATACTTACTTGCTCAAGTAAAATTGTGCCGTTCCTGAGCTATTAATAACTAAAAGGGGACATTCCATTTCTGAAATGTCATGGCAAAAAATCACCAATTTCATACAAAAAGCTTTTCAGTTCATACGTAAATATGGTAAGAGTGTATTTGTAGAAATTTCCAAAAATCGCAGACAGTATGTTAAATGTTGATTTATCTTAAGCGATCCCTAGAAACATCACCAGTTACCCTGTATGTGTCTGCTTATATAATTATTATTATGCATGTAGGTAAGTAAGTACATTATATACATAGGTGTTAGGTATAACAATATTGGTAAGGTGTATGCTTGATTTGCAAATGATACTCAAAGAATGTTACATTGACTATGTATTCATTTACTCGCGGTAAATAACGAAATAACTTGGCATTTAGAGTTTCCTCTCATATAGATAGGGTTAAATATATTGTAGATGTTTAAATATTGTATGAATTTTAAAACTAAAATAATAATACATACATAAAAACAAGGGAAGAAAATCTAAACATACTTCTTCTAACTACAACATATTTTAAAACTTAATTAGAAATGAATATGAATATGCCTATTTACTCTGCAGTGAGAAAAACCCGGCAGTGTATGATGATGATAAATAAATAAATAAATATTTCAGGACATATCACACAGCGCCATCTAGCCCCTTACTAAGCTTACGCTTGTATCATGGGTACTAGATAACGGATATAATACATAATAAGTATACTTTTTCTTTTGTAAATACATACTTATTATACACAGAAACGACCAGACTTAACACAAGTAATTACAAATTTTAATATTCATAATTATTACTTGTGCTATGCGGGAATCGAACCCGCACCCCTAGATTAGAAGGCAGAGCCACTACCAACTAAGCTAACGGAGCAGTCTTGATGATGATTATGAATTGGAAATAAGCTAAAATAATCATGACCGCCAGGGTTCGAACCTGCGTCAGTAACCTTTAATACAACCTAAGTGCACTTAACAAATAACTTATTGTAGGTATGTATGTAAACCTATTATTTTTGATTCGGCTCAAAACGTAATCACATCTCTAATTTGTATGAAATTATTATGAAATAATTAACATGTTTCTGATGATATTTGTAGTAAAAATCGCTAAGAGAAACCTCTAAAAAGGTTTATGTTTTGATTTCAATTTTCAAAATATAGTTTTTGTGATAATGTGTATTAAACTTTCTGACACGGTTTTACTACAGTTATCTTATTTAAAAAGAAATTTTATAAACTATGGATGAACATTACTGTAACTAAACTATGTACATAGCCATAGAGTAATATAATATTACATAGCCGTGATTATTATTGTTTTATACATCTCTAAATAGTATTGAAATTATTCTTTTACTAGCGTCAACTTCTTTCAAGAAAACAGGATCTTTTATAATTGGACCACCAAGATAGGTACAGGCTAACGCCTAGTTTGGGGTCTACTGTTAACACTATTATTGTATTGTAAATTAACTAAAATAGGTATGAATATTGTAATATGTAGGTTAAGTTTTCAATTGGCAAATAAACATATTTTTACTTTTTTTTTTACTTTTTTGATTACATTTATTCTGGAAATTACGAGTATGAACACACTACAAAATCTAGCTTAAAACAACAAAAGAACTCCTTTATGTGTATCCCTTAGAAATATATCTTTATTTAAACACAGGATGTTAGTAAATTCCGAACTATAAGAGACTGCTTGTCGTTACCCCACCCATGCTTTTCGTACCTAGTTGTGACCACGTTAATTAGATAGCTAAATAAGTACTAACAAACACGATTACAGTAGGCTAGATATATAGATTTACAGATTATTTACAGAAATGATAGTTACTGTTGTACTGGAACAGGCTGTTAATTTTAGACAATGTAGGCCGGTAGGGATAGAGAAAATGTATTCATATATTTGATAGTTTGAAAATCTATTTATGTATCTAAACTAGTACTTAATTAGTTACCAACACTTATAACTAAGCAAATCAATTGTAAAAAAACCTTGATAAAAAAACTTATAAAAGACTAAAAGTCTTAAAATACACACAAAACAACAAAAGATAAAATGAGATACTGAAGATGTATTATTGTGTAAAAATAACAATTATTTTCTACAGCAGAATTTTATGTATTGTAGATTTTTGTAAGCCAAAAAAGAATTTTATAGGCAAACAAAAATAATTTAAACATAATATTAATTTTTCAAATTAATTTGTGATACTACTTAATTCATAGATATCTAATTCGATTGTCCTGTTATTCAATTAATCGAAGAAAAACCTTAACATAAACTAATAAGTATACCTATCTAGATGGAAAGTTTGACATGTTTATTAATCTAAGGGAAAACCACTATTGATAAAAGTGTTCTTATGTTAAACTACATCAAGATTTATTTTAATTTTTGAATCAACCTATTTTTTTTCTTGCTAACAATTTTCCGTCTCTTTCATATTTTTGTTTCCGTCTCTTTCTGACATTCTATGAATAAGTCTACCAGCCGTTTCCAGTACAACAAGTGTTATCCGTAGACCGAAAGAGGCACAAATATTATGTTTATATATTGATAGAAGTGAAGCGTATGTCAAACACCGTGGTTAGGTTAATATTAACTCTGGTTATCAGATCGCTTGAACTCGAACCACCCCAAGGTCTGTGTCAAGGTCGGATAGTTTACATTTACATTGTCAATATTTTGGAATTTACCGCGCTGGTGGGTGATAGCCTCATCTGTTTAGAGAGTTGGGACGCTGAGGAGGGAGCTTCTTGTAATTGCATGAGAGTGGCCAATTTTAATGCGCTATTGTTTGAGACAGTCCAGAGTCATCAGGGCCCTGAGGGCGTCTATGATTTATCTGCCGTACTATGAAAACACAAACCCAACTACTATTTAATGCGACCCACGAAAAAATAATGCTTGTGATGTAATTTCCCATAGCTGGGCTTCAGAGTTTTATCTCATTAAGAGGCAGTACCAAGAAGTAAAAAATTCATAAAAAGATGGATATTGTTCTGCATTGCAACATAGGTACACTATATAAAGTAGACATTACCAATAAACTTAGGGATAACTTGTCAAAAACGGTTTAAAAAGTAGATAGATAGATAGATAATGCTTTATTGTCACACACATATAAAATAAAATAAAATTTTATATGTGTGTGACAGTAAAGCACATTCATAAACTATTCTAGTGCCACAAGTGGCGGCCTTATTGTTTAAAGTAATCTCCTCCAGGCAACCACTGTATGGAGAGGAATAAATAAAAGAATATAAAGTATTAAGTATTCCTTTTCACCCAGATTTATGTACATAAGAAACACAATCGCCCACCGCCAATTATGTATCATCCAGGACACATACACAAACTCACACCTGCAAATTGAAACACATAACACGACTAATGCAACGCCCTGACAGAATCAATTACATGTGTATTGCTAAACACACAACTTAGTCGCTGGACAATAAGCAAATTGCTTGAACAAATACTGGACTTGCGTTTTTGGAAGGAGCTGCGTTTGGATAGACCAGTTGATGAAGCTGTGCTTGAATGGGACAGTGGAAATAGTAGGATAGTTACGAGTATGCTTGTTGAGGTTGTCACTTAGTGACGTACTGTATTTTATCACATACATTAAAACAGAATTAAATCAACTAATTCTATGTTAGTTATGCATATGTCACAGCGTACGTTGTATTTTTTTTTAAATAATGTGTTATTTTTGTGCCAGTAAAATAATGAGCTGTTATTTTTATTTGGTATAGGCCTATCCTCCACCGCTTTTCCATCCACCGACGGCGGAGGTTAAATCTGATTTAAAAAACCTTCCAACGTCCGTCGGCGGCTCTAATTGAAACGCTTTCAATCTTGCTGTTCACGGTAATCTGATGGCAATCGCTTTGTGTAAAAGCCGATATTTGGTCAAAATTCTATTCTCTGGGATTTTGTTTATGATTTTTGAATTATTGTTTGGCTCGTATCAAAAGTAAGTAATACTTGAACAAGTTACACTATTCTACTGGCAGGTTACAAACGAGGCTGCCACGTAAAAGGGTACAGAGGGTCACTTACAACGAGCGCGATAATTGTGCACCATTCATATGTATGTATGTTAGTATACATATATGTATTGTTATCAAGATCCGGGTGGAGAAAATGTGACGGTAACTAAAATTTAGTGACCTACCAATCAAAATGAAGAGTAGCGTACAAATTGATGGATTTCGGTCTAATATTGATTGAGCTTTTTTGTGATTATATAGGTACGCTTTTTCTAAAAGAACTTCCTTTACATTTTGACAGCGATGTTCAATTAGCTAGCAGATGAGCTTTAGGTAAAATTGAGGAATACCAATGATGAAAATGTTAATATTGCCATTAAAAATAAATTAAATTGTATTTTCAGGCGCGTTAAAGTTTAATAATATACATCACGTCCACCATCCAGATTTTATTTTCGATCCACTGACATGAATGTTTCTTTGTTTTATTATTTGGTTAGTACTATATCTTAGTATCGGTCACTCGAACAATCCCAAAATATTGATGCATCGACTTAGCAGCAGCCGTATCCCTAACAGCGTCAGAAAATATTGACCATTACTCATTGGCCCAACAGAAATTACGCCATGTGTACCAATACTAAGCTAAGGAAAATAATAAAAATGTACATTTTATTATAGTCTAAGTGTGACAACATACGCGCTGGTACCAATGAGCTATGCCAACACAGAAACGTGTGACTTTCAATAATTATGTTTGCTAAAAACGTTAGAAACTCAGCCATGTTGGATCGCCGACGAGGCCGTGGAAAATCACGGAAAACAAATACATGGACGCGGCGTGCTGTGGAAATATTAATGTAGAGAATAGTTTGGAATATGTTTGTTGGGTTGTTTGTCTCAAGACTGTGACAAACAAAAATATAAAATAAGGATATGAGGGATATTGGTGTAAGTAATTAATAAGTCAATATGTAGATTCATATGTATATCTGTATATAATATATATTACTATTTGAATGGCGTTGGTTTGGTATAGAATATTGAATCTAATTCCTTATCAGTTAGATTAAATAATATACTTATATTAAAATAAATTAATTTTGCTTAAGGTATTTGTACGGTAGAAAGAAGAAGTATTTAGCTCAATTGTTTTATAGATCTACATAAAAAAACAGGAGCACATGGATTCAATCTGCGCAGGATCAGGACAAGTGGCGTATTGGAAGAGAGACCTATGCTTAGCAGTGGGGCTGATGATATATAACGGGCTGATGATGATGAAACAAAAAGAATCATGTATCTCTGAATATTGCTACCTACATTAAAAGACCAAGTGAAACCGTAAGGCCTACATAGTATTCTCCATTTCAGTCACGTAAATGACCAGTTTAGCCGGTATTAGCATGTCAAGAGGCAAATTCCATCGTTTTAACCACGATATTATTATGAAAATGGTCACAAACTGGTTATTACCTATATTTTATTCAACGCTCATGTTTTAAACGGTCTCGCCATGAAATTTAGCTGGAAAATAAGGTTATAAGTTATGTATATTTATAGAAATAATGATGTTCTAAACAAACATAGTTTTCCGACTATACTCCCGCTTTTTACATATTTTTATTTGGTATCTTGGCTATTATTTAAATTAATAATTAATAATATATTAATTTTTATTATTAATATATATTTTAAATAAAGTTTGTTGTTCAATTTAATTATGGTGATATCATGTTCAGAATAATAGCTGAATCAAAAGTGATTTAGTATAACATTTCATGTCAATTCTTAATTCCAATCATTGTAGGTCTATTATGGCCAGTAACACACACTACGCAACACAACACATACACACACAGTTAGTACACTAATATAACTAAACATATTAAAAACTAAATCTCTATTTTCAAGGCATTGTGCCTATAATTTTCCATTATAACATTTTACTACTAGGTATTTTTATAGATTTAAAATAAACATTCTTTGGAGTAGTAACAATAATAAAATATCAAAACAAGGGAAGAAAAACTAAACACACTACTTCTAACTACTACAAAAAAGGGGCACTTAGAAAATCTTTAGAAAAGCCTAAAGATAATCTAAGTGCTCCAGCCCACTACCAGAGGGCAGCGTGCCCAGCATACTGGCCGCATTACCACGCTGGATGGCAATGCTGATACGTTACATTTTACTTACTCCTAATCTAAAATACAATACGAAAAGCTGAAGAGACAAAGAAACACGTCCACCGTTCTAACCCTCAAGTTTGTGGTAGACTCTACAAATAGGCCTGTACATATTTGTGCCCATCATGTTGGCAATATTGATACCTCTTATCAAATCTTCAAATACAACTTATTGAAGCATCGCTCTAAATTAATTTGTCGAGTCTTAGAAATTATTGTACCAGCAAACAGATGCCCCACGTTTATGACGGCAAATATTTGTTGTTTGTTTCGAATAAATGTGCCGCCATGATTGCCATTATGTTTTGTTGTCTGTACTATTTTGAGTGTAGAACGGTATTTTTAGAGTAATTTTTGACTTTTTATGTGTTGCTTATCTTTTTGACGCAAGTAACGTATGTACCTATGTGTAAGCTGTGTAGCACGATTCATCTTTATTTTTTACTAGCTGTCTCGGCAGACTTCGTACTGCGACCTAAATATATTTTTTATTTTTCTTTTAAACCTTCTTTAGAACTCCACGAACATTTCAAGACTAAGATAAGATAAATCCGTTCAGCCGTTCTCGAGTTTTAATCAGACTAACGAACAACAATTAATTTTTATTTATAAAGAAGATATTGATGTTGTTATGTAGAGAAAAAAACTGTCTAATTAATAAGTACGTGACCGATGTAGTGTCTAGTGTGTCTACGTTCTGAACAAATTGGTGAAGAAATTAGGGATAAATTGTACGAAATTATTAAAAAATATCAAACAAGAATACACTTATGTTTCGTCTTTTACACTGTCATACAAGTACTTACACCAGATATACCTACAATACTTTTAATATGTAAACCTTTACATATTTCATATTATACGTTTTCTTCACACCTCCAGCATACTCTTGATAGCCTTATCAGTTGATGTTTCTTATCTGCAATTAAAAATACTGAACGTTACACATCTTCTTTTGACGCTGTGTAAATTGCATCACATTCTACGTGACGAAGGAAATTATTCTGAGTCTGAAATTTTCCACTAAAGGTATGAACACATAGCAAAAAATATGTTATCATCAGTCACAATTTTTATTATTTGAGATAAAAATTGAATTAAGTCTGTTCTGTATTAAGTGTTAATAACTGAGAGGTCTGAAAAAGTATTACGTACATTCAAAATATTTTAAATAAATTATAACTTTCCACCTCACTCAACGTTTATTTTTGAAAGACTTGCGATTTAGGTTCAATATATTATTACAATAAAGAAAATTATTTATTTTTACACAGAGTTTAGGTACACTTAGCTCTATTTGAATGATACTGATAACGTCCTTCTATTTATCTATTTATCTCGACGTGACTAATTCTGTTTAATTCTTCTGTGATGGGAATATTGCCATAATATACGCATAAATTTATGATAAATGATAACGGGATGCTTTAATTTCCTGTCTTAATACGTGTTTTAGCAAACGGTGACAAAATCGCTATTTTTAAAGTGGCTAGTGGTTGGCTGTGGGTTTGACCGCATTTTTTCATAAAGAAAGACGATTTAGTCATTTTTTTAAACTCAAACTCAAACTTTACTTCTGTATTATCTTCAAAATCACAATCTAAGAAAATTATGTACGCACCTTTGTTTTGTTTTATTATTAGAAAATAAACTTATTCAAAATCAATGAACCGACGAACTAAATTTTAATTTTGTGTAGGTACTAACTATGATATCTAATGTTAAATTTAGGCTTTCTCTTATAAAAAAAAGTTTAAGGGGAAACTGAATTATTTCATGTATTGCACCTAAAGAAGTTTCCTAACATTGAAATTGTATTTACTTACCAACGTATGTATTAGGCAACGAACTAAGAAAATCTGAACTCTATCTAGAATGCTTTTAATCATACTCTTTCAGCCATTTGCGCGTTAAAAAGAAGTTACAACCATACACACGTAAGCACAAAAACTTGCTCTATAATATAAATGGAATGGATGCAGCCTCTCCCTATTTTGTGTCTCCTTCTGCTTTTTTAAGACATCTATCCACTACTTATTCGTACTACCAAGGTCCGTCTATTTAAGGCTTTTACTCCCACACTGCGTCTGTTAGTTTAGGACCACCTCCTCTACATGTCCTGGATCTTGTAAATTAGGATATTAAGATCTACGCGGTAATATTTGGATTTATATCTTGAAATGATATGATCGATCATTATTGTCAACAGTTCATAGAACCTTGCAGGAGTATAAGCAAAAAAGGGCGTCTTCTACCTTCTCTGCCACTTACCATCAAGCCCATCCATACTCATCTGTGTGACATGGTATGCATGGTTGGTGTATACGCAATACGCATTACATGCCCATTATAGTGGCCCGTTATTTGTGTGTCTGACATCGGAACCACCTTTTATAGCCAGATCTACAAACCTACTCTAATAATGATAACAAAATGAACTAGGTATGACAACATCAGTTGTGTAGCGCATAGTATAGTAAAGTGTATAGTCGTAATTGGACTCTAAGTTTAATATTACTTTTCAAAGTGATTAGTATAAGTATATATGTATATTTATAACTTTCTGTCTGTGACTGTACCAAACTGAACAAAAATAAAATGAAATAAAATTTGTGCATCGCAGCCGCAATGACACATATTAAAACAAATGAAAGTAACCATGAACTATCTATCTTTAGTCTTCCATTTCATTTGATTAGCGCGCGAGAGAGCCAGTTTTTGGAAGGAGGACGCTATTTGATTAACACTAATTATTGAACCGGCTTTGCTTCATCTGCTGAGATGAAAGTGGATTTGTATTACGTGAGGCAAAATCGTAGATAGTTGGTATCAGTTTTCTGCTTTTAATTTAGTTGTTTTTACAAAGTATTGAGCGAAACGAACAAAAACTAATTTAAATAATTTGAATGTTCGTTTTAATGCTTTGATAGCTTTCATCTAGATCAACTCTGCGTCAGTTCTGTCAAAATGAAATGTAATGCGCGGAGAGAGTATATAATTGTATTATTATTGGGTGGTTCGAATGACACTTTGAAATTTAGAAACCAACGGTAAGTATCAATCAAGCCATGCTATTAAAACAATTCAGTGGGATGATGAAAAAGAAAATCTTGACACCAGAGTCACCACTACGAATGTGCTTGCTTTAATGATCCAACAACATCAGCTGTTAAACTATTTCTTTATATAATAGCCATCCTATTACCTATTAGCTACTATATCGATCTCTTAGGCAGTAAGTATCCTACCCTAATAACTAGTGAAACCGTCAACATTAACCTTCCAGACAATTCTCCCATACAGCAATTTTACGCACAATTCCACACAATACACAAGTCAAACGGAAGATCTAAAAGGCCATTCAAACTAAACAGGGCTAACAACATTATACCCGTGTAATACGTATTTCATTATTACTTTCCACCTTTTATGGCATGTTTAATTTTATAGCAACCCCGAACTTTTTTTCTCCTTTTTTTTCGACGGCGGCGTCACAATGGTAGATTCAAAGTTGAATGGGGGGCGTTCTATTGTTGTACAATATTTTTTTTGTATCGCATTTTGTTGAATAGATCAGATTTGTAGGGTTGGCAAAATCAAGCAAATGTAAACTACAAATGTCATCCATGTAATTCGTTTAATTTTTATCTATTACAGATAAATAATTACAAATTTACCATCAAAGCCAACCTAATAAAATAAAGATGTATAAGATAATCCTCACTAATTACTAAAATTACTGTTAATTAAATTATCAACGTAATTTCCATTTTTCTCTATGACTTTTCACATCTACAATCACAAGTAGGATTTGTAAAAGTTTAAATATCGAATATTGAATTGAATATCCAAGCGTTCAGATTGATCCCTTAAACAAACGGACCGCTTTGGAGCTCGCTCTCTTTGCAGACCGTACGCGACAACATTGACGTTTGCGACCTCAATGGTTCCTGAACGTTCATTCAGCAGACAGACACCAGCACTTCCGGTTGCCCTTTCATAGCGCAATGCTGCAGGACAGCGCCGCCGGCCAACACGAACAATACGCGACTCAAAAATCGAATTCTCAATTCAAAAGCGCATCGTTGAGGTTTATTGGCTTATCGCTTGATTGATTGTGCGAATGCAGTTTTTTCTGTCCGATGTTGCCAGTTTATCTTCCGTTTCTGCACGAATTTATAGTTCGATAATATATTTTGATTTGGGCGTGTCGAATTCGCGCGAAGCTTTGTCGGTACAGGAAGTCGGAGGAAGCGATGTATCCTAACAGGTACATTTTAGTTGTTTTGTTAACACAGAGTTAGTACACTTGTGTTTGCGTTACGGATGTTAAAGTTTCAATTCAGTGTGGAGAGGCGGGCATTGCCGACAATACGGAATAATGTTTAACTTGCAAACAGCGCAAATACGTCACAAATAGGGATATTTTTATTCAACAACTTATTTTTTATTTACCATGAAATCGGTAATTTCCAAATTGCGAATACCGGAAGCTAGTAAACCTTGACACATTTTAAATACGCAACAGTCTGAGTGTATTACAGATGAGTGCTCGGAATGTCCATATCTGAGTCAGTGTGGTTTTCCAATAAAAATGTGTGTTTAATATTATTTAAGTATGACAATGTGTATTAGCATAAACGGTCACGAGACAAAGGCACCGTTTTCCACTCACGCGCAGGCTCCGTATTGGGCAACTCAAACTGGAAATCCGTCTTAAAACATATACCGGGGCAAGACAAAAATACAGCAGTACATTATTATCTTTACAGCACTATATATAGGGTTTATTTTTCGGCAGCGTGTAACTAAAAAAGATGCAAATGTAAGAGTTAGTGTGAGAACCACAGGTTATGGTATAGTGTTCCTGACACCGTGCATAAACGGACACACAGACTTTTGAATATATGCATCTGTAAAAGTACACAATCGAATGCAATGCCTATATTTACGAGCACATGTTTTGGGCTGAAGTTACGAGAAAAGTTTCAGTTAAGAACTTGATTATGATGAGTAAAAAAAGCTTATTCAACGAATGATAACGAATGTATTACATCTTCACAGGAACTAACCTAGTTGTCATTAAATAAACCCTTAGTTTAAGGCGACGGTTGCTTCTTGCTCTACCTAAACAAAATAATGTTTACGCTTTAGCGATGATACAGAAATCCTACATATGTATTTTCATCCAATATTTGTATTGAATACCTAAATTATAAGTATTATTTATTAATAACATATTTAAACTTCAGTCACTTTTAGTAATCGAAGTTTTCGAACTAGATTAGTATTTCATCTGTCCATTAATTCATAGCAAATCCAGGGGTCTTCAAATCTAGAGTTAATAGGTATCTTCTAGGTAAGCGTGTTACACCATAGGCACGTTTGCAGCAATGCCTATCATCATTCAGGCTGTAGTCAAACGTAAACCTATCCCTCGTAAAAAAATATAGAACGTATGTACGTATTGTATCTTTTATTGTATCTCTTAGTTTATTATTCTTTGTCATGTATTCATGTTACATAATAAATAATAACTATGACGTAATTTACCTGTACCTAGTATTATATTGGGAGATGACTCTGGCCTCGTAACACAGTCTTACGGCTACCACGAGGTCAGAGGATTCACATGTTATTGTACATTATTTACGTCAAATAAACGAATTTTGTATTTGTATTTGTACATACTCGTGTATGAGCATTGACCAAGTGTAATTATTGCAATCAATTATTCCAAGCCTCATCAAAGCTAACTTCAAAGCTACAAGTCACGGAAGCCAAGACGCCATTCATCAAAATGCCCATTAGATATCCATTATGACTGTTATTTTTCGGATGACAACACTCGACAATAGTATTTACATTCGATGTCAGTTTGTTTTACATCGGAACACGTTGAATGAACGCGGAACATATTTCATCCAACATTCAGCCTTTTATTCTTCGGACATAATGTCTCGTATTATACTAGGCCCATAGTTCCGCAGCTTTTGTTATATTGAAGAAAGGTGAATGAAGACTGGAATAATAAGTATCTCTTCGGTAGCGAGACGGAATATTTTAAAAGGAAAAAATGACACAAGATATGACACTACCACGTGTGAGGACAATAGCGTTTGAAATTGGAACCGTTTGTCATTTTGTTTTTGTTATTTTATTAATTGCTTGTATTAATTCGATTGTTGACGTTATCGTCCTACTTATAATGAATGGACGAGATATTAGTAAATTAATGGTAGGTAGTTACTGATCTCAAAAAAATTAGTTGTGAAAATTTGTGAAGAAACAGATTAACCGATCATTCATTGATAAGTAGTCGTTCATAGATAGTGTTTTTTGTTTTTACAAGACCACCACAATTTTAAGCTTAACAAACAGGCAATGAGTTTTCTTTAATTCGGACATGACTCTTTAAGCAAAAGATGTTAAGATATCTGTGTATTTCCAAAACAGCGTTTTTTTTGATTACCTATCATGTATATGTAGGTATAGATAGATATCAAGCTATGATTTCAACGTAATTTAATAGTATACATTAAGATTATGTAGATGCAATTAGTATTAGGTACTACCTATACAGCTACCTACATAGGCCATCATAAAACATAGCTAGCTGATAACACGTACTAATCCTCATATAAATCACAGGCTTGTAAATTTACGAGCCCGCTGAGCACTTGCGCACATAAATACGTAAATTATCATGACGTATGCGTTTAAAAACCGAGCACGCCCCTTCGAGCGAGATAAAAACGGGTTTATGGAAAACTTTGTGCAATATTTCGTTTAATTGTAATTTGTAGGGATAGGTGGAATATATGGATACCTACCGTGGGTCGGATGACACGTAAAATAGTAGGTCCCGGCTGTTTGTCTAGTACGGCAGTCGTTAAACCATGTCAGAGGCCCTTAGGGCGGCTTGATAAACTCTCGACACCAGAGTTGGCCACTCTCATTCGATAAGAAGAAGACTGTCGCAAATTTCCAAAAGTAGTTTTATGTAAGTTATCAGCAGTAACCCTGTAAAGCAAGTTTACTTATCTATTGCTTGTGAGTATGTATATTTAACTAGGTAGATATATATGTCTGTTTACTGATTCCTTATCTGCACCGCATTGGAACTCATTAAATACAGTATAATTAACTATCATTATAGGCATGATTAATAGATTGATGGATATTTTGAAGACTTTAGATAAATATTCTATTAAAAATCGTATGTAGACTGTTGACTCATGACATATATCATCGTATAAGTCGGAAATTCCATGACTTTTCCAAATTACTGGAGAATCTTATGATTTTATTTACGCGTGATGGTAAAGTAAAAATATAAACGTGTTAGTTATTAATATTCAAAACTTTTTTTAAGTACTTAAAACAATTCCTACTTCATATATACCTATATGTACTAGGTATCTCTATCATCTATGTTCTATGTTAAAATAACTAACTGTTGAAAAATAAAGTAATTCACAGAAGTTCGCTTTTATTTGCAATAGATTTACGAACATGACAAGGTGTCCTTTCCTTGACGTATGAATGACTGATTAAATCCGCAACTAAGGAAGGATCTTGTCCCAAAATAAACAAACAAGTATCGTCTTCATAAATGTCGCACAATTATTTGCGATTCTTGTGAATTAAACTTCAACATACGTGTCAGAAACAAAGTATAGAAATAATATTCGATACAAAAGCATGTTTTTGGAGTTCTCAGGCTGAATGGCGAGATGTCAGTGTTGCCAACATTAAGGGCCCTTGAAATAGGCGCGTAAACTAACATCTGAGCTGTCAAACTAAATCATGTTCTATTTTTGAAAGCAGAGAACCTATTTTGACATTTGTAGGATTTTGACCCATGTTTATGCAAGCGCATTTGCTAAATGTCAATATTGGCGCGAGTATTGCAATTTTATTCACGTTATTTTGGTAAATGTTGTGGTTTTACATAAAAATAAAACATAGAAATCGCAAAATTTCCTTCGATCAATATCCGTTTCGTGTAAAATATCAAGTCTCTTTTTCTGGAATCACGTAATGAATTTAATGCTTTGGTTACAGATAGATAAGAAAAATACTGCAAGATAATTTTGTATGACAAGAATCAAACATTACCTATATAGTATAAAGTATAGTGCAGTGCTGTTTATCCGTAGAATAAGGTAAGGAATGAAAATAAGTGTCGTACATTTATATGTGTATGTCTATATCATTGTCCATTTTTTTAAAATGGATGAAACTTTAATTATAATATTAAAACTTTCGTGAGACATTTTATCAATATATTAACTAAACGGTTTTCACTCACGTGTAAATCGCGTAAGTTGTTTACGCGTTTCGGATGTTATGACATCCATCTTCAGAACGTATGTTCTGGGACCGCGGCAGCACGCAGACTGCGCGCCGCCGCGCGAGCGGCCCGCCGGGACACGGGCGCGGGGGCCTGGGGTGGTGGGGGTGGAGGCGAGGCGATGTTACTACTCCCGGCCGCTTCGTCCTCGGGTCACTCCACTGCTTCATCAGGGACAGCAACATCGACCGATGTACCAGCGCATACAAAACTGACCGTATCTTGATCCAAAGTTTCAATGATCCTTCTCTTTGTCATCGTATTAAGAGCTGGGACCCACGCCGGTGGAAGCGCCCATCCACGGTCACGGTTGAAATTCGGGTAACGTTTGATCTCTATAGCCTCTCGTACTCCGCGGAATAAAAGACTTCTCTCTCGCCAGCACAGAAGCTTGATCAAACCGAATGTAATGCTGTACATCCGAGAGCCGCGCATGTTCCGCTATTGCTGATCTGGCTGTGTCTCCGTCCCTAAAACTCCTAATATGCTCGGACAGTCTTGAAACATACGTTGAGTCCCAGAACATACGTTCTGAAGATGGATGTCATAACATCCGAAACGCGTAAACAACTTACGCGATTTACACGTGAGTGAAAACCGTTTAGTTAATATATTGAAACTTTAATCTTTAAAATATCTGATTGTGATGATGTTGAAACAATTTTGTCGTAGAAATTCTAGCAGTCTTGTTAAATCATGTTCGTTTTATAATTTAATTAATAAACGAGAGCAAGAACCCGAAGTTTTGTCGTCCTTCCGGGGATTTGTTAATCTTTCCACGAGCAGAAAATTCACAAAAACTTTAAGCTCACCATAGTTTGAGTAGCGAACTTATAATAGGTTTAAGCTTTGAATATTTGAGTATTCTTGTTACGAAATTGGTTTTACGGACGTGATTACGATTAATATAATGATGGAGTTATTATTTATTTTGTACGAATGTTTTAACACAAGTTTTGGATTAAATTAGTGGGCATTTTTATGACTTGACCCTATTTTTTTACGATAATAATTTTAGATATTAATATTTGACCAATAATAGGTAAGTACGAATAAATAAAGAAACATAAATTAAGAGAAAACTAAAACATACTATTTAACTTCAACAAAATAAAGTCTTAAAACGTAATTATTATCCTTTATTATAGATTTTATTGCACATATTTATATGTAAGTAGGTATTTTATTCGTAGCTCTTTCTCTGCACGTGCTGGAGTCAACACCGAATGTATTTCAATAGGTTGAATTTAATTTTTTTTATTGTAATTGTACAGTCGTCGTACTTTTTCTTCGGCGAAAACACTAATTAGTAGTTATTTTTTTCTTTTAAAAGCATTAAGGTTGTACATTTTTTATTGATTAGCCGATCTCAATGTTTATTTATATTTTACAGGATATCGTTTCGACCACAGAATCGAATTAACTAAATTGTACAAGTACGGCCTGTAACATCATTCTGTGCACATGTTCTTTTTATATTTCAAAAATCGTACACAAGCGGCACTAGTCAATGTTGCCATGATAAACAGACAAATCAACAAACATTAGAATAAAATTGCGTAGGATTAGCGGATTAGATTGATTTCACAATTATTGTTTGTATAATGAAAAAGATAAGACAAAAAGATAATAACAATAATACAATGCCCTTCCATGATGGGTTTTTCACATACCTATCTGTTATTTAACAATATATATAAAATTACCAAAAGACTTTTCTTTCGCGTTGGAAGGGAAAAGCCAGAAATAATCTTAAGACTAGATAATAAGTGCGTATATAATGTAAAACCTGGGTTAGAATCCACAGGAAATCTTAAATCAATAACAATGGTGGCAATACATTGGTTGGCGGTAGCTTTGCTGGCAGGTAATTTAATTCAATTCTTTGCTTTTTCGATTTGAAGATTACAAATTTGAATGATTTTATTAGATTCATCATCATTATATCCAGCCGTTTTTGATCCACTGATAGGTATAGGTTTCCTCCCTGAGAAAAAGAGGAGCAGGCCTGTTATTTGATTCGAACCCACTCAAAGTAAAGTTTCTGAGCTAGAAGGTTAACTTAAGGATTTTTCTTACACTGAAAAGAAGCGATACTTCAGCAAGCTCTGTGACCCTAGCCCCAAGGTCAAGCCTTTGTGATTTCGGTAATATCCATGCCGTTTATTTTCGCGAATTTCTAAAAGTCGTTGAACGAAGCTCTGTAGGTATATTCAATAACGATTCCTCTTAATTTATCTGACAGGACGGAGGCAATGCATCTCCCGTGCTGCTGGATGTGACCATCTACACCATCAACAACGAGATCTGTCGTCAGCGATACGCCGACCTCAGGTCCCGGCGCGGCATCGTCACCACACCACCACTGGCATTGATGGATAAGGTAATTATTTAATACATAATAATACTAAGTAACCTGCTAAATTAGACAAAAAATACAGCTTAAGCCGAAGAAAATTTAGATAACTCTATACGTACCTAGACCTACTCCTTTACATCATGTAATGTTCTTCATTTTTCCAATTTTCGGGTTCATATCGGGATCTAAGCATTTTTTTTGGTAAAGTGATGCCATGTCTATGACACTTATGGGAGTTTTCAGCATCATTTTGAACGTTTCCAAAAAAATTGAAATGTAATATACTTATAGGAAATTCCTTTTATAAAGTATTTTTCCATAACAAAAAAATACGTTTTTTACACTGGTAAGTCAGGAATTTGGCTGAAAATACTTGTAACGAAATCCACGTAACACACTGTGTCTGTGACTGGGTAGAACATTGATTGTTCAAACAAACGTTTCCATTTCCAGGTGGCAAAGACGCGTGCCAGGGTGACTCCGGCGGTCCCTTGTACTTCGACCTGGACGGTGTGGATGTCCTGGTCGGCATCGTGTCCTGGGGCTATGGCTGTGCTAACAAGACCTACCCTGGAGTCAGCACCAGGTTGTATTCCTACACGGGCTGGGTTCTGGCTACGGCTCAGTAGAGTGTTTGCTCCTATGCCTGGTGGTTTAACGTCTAGTCTTTGATTATGACAATTGTGATGAATGCGAGGCTTTGTAAATAAATGTATTTTATTTATTTATTTAATAATAATAATCAAAACGGCCGAAGCCAATTACATTAATTATTTAAAACAATACTTATTCTACAAACACATAATCAATTAATAATAATCATCGTAATATAGTCAAACAAGTCAAATTTATATATTATCTACATTAAAACATTCACACATTCATTCATAAAATGTTTCCTATTAAGAATATTATGATTGATTTTTTTCTTCCATAATATTAATTATCTAATGATAAAAATCTAATACTTACGTTATGATTTTATTCTTACTTGAACAGCACTAAAAAAACCTTTATTTAGGGGCACAATATATAAAAAATTCTCTTTTTTTTATAAAAAGCTAAGTAAGCATTTGTACCACTCTTAACATGAATCAATCGATTTGAGAATTTAGAATTTTTACTACAACTTATTAATATATAGCCAAAATTTTGGGTCATTTGCCATTAGAACTAGAAACTAGAAGCACTATTTTGGTACTATAATTTTATCACCTCTATAAAATCTTTAGTCTTCTACCACCTTCCTGTAAGTGGTTAAACTATGTATCTACTCTGCTTCTTGTGAAAACACAGTTCAAGTTACTATAGCCAAAATTTAGGGTCATTTGCCATTAGAACTAGAAACTAGAAGCACTATTTTGGTACTATAATTTTATCACCTCTATAAAATCTTTAGTCTTCTACCGCCTTCCTGTAAGTAGCTAAACTATGTATCTACTCTGCTTCTTGTGAAAACACAGTTCAAGTTGTTAAAGGAATCGTAAGCAAAGTGCTGGAGGGGGCAAATATTTGCGATATTTTCCTTCTGGCAACATTGCTCTTGTTTATCGGCAAACTCCAGCGTAAACAATGCTTTTAATCGACTGCTAACGGTCTGTTACAGTTAGAATAGAACAACTCAGGTTACTACGAAATTTCAAAGGTTGGTAAAGGTAAAATAATGGAAAAAAAATAGATAATGGATATGTAGTGAAGGAAACCATATTGTTATATTATTACAGTCAAACTTACACTTACATATTAAATCAAACGATGACATTACATAATGTATCTCGATATAATGACCAATTTTTATTCCTGACAATTCCCGAAAATCGTGGCTAACTGTTGTAGCTGTGGCGAGAAGGTACGTTGTGTACGTTTTTTAGACGAACGCACTAAGGTTCTTTTGTATGTTCTATTGGTATCGACCTCGCAAGAGAGTCAATTTCATTTCAGTCAATAATTTTCACAGAGGTAAAGTTTTACATACCGGAGTCATACTTCGTTCCAAACTCTCCGTCAGGTTTCATTACAAAATTAACGCTAACCATGACTCGCTTCAACTTCAAAGCACATTACAAAATTCCCAAAACACACCGAAAACTCGAGTTCCGGCATCTCGTACTTATACGTTTGCACAGCGTTTTAATTAAAATAATTTAAAATATAATCGCTTTAGAGCCCGAGTTGCTAACAAGGGAAGTTGCGAATTTCCGAAACGGAGTTACAAGACAAAATAATAAAATATTAATAAAGGCGGGTAGACGGAAAAGTTCGCGCGCGGCCAAATATTTGTGTTTCAAATAAGGAACGAGCGATACGATAGGGTTAGCGAGCTCGGCAGCGCTCGGGTACGCTCGGGAGCGCTCGGCTAGCGTCGGCTGTTTGACCTATGCTTATTGTAGCTTTGTCATGATGAGACAGCAATTTCGGAAAATATTCGATTCAGTACTCCATCTATACAAAGGCCTTGTAAAAATGGCGAATTTTCGGATATTCATTGCAGTTACCTATGCAATCTATTTCATTCAAGAAAATGCTAGTCCTACAGTTTGACTGCTCCGTTAGCTTAGTTGGTAGTGGCTCTGCCTTCTAATCTAGGGGTGCGGGTTCGATTCCCGCATAATACAAGTAATTATGAATATAAAAATTTGTAATCACTTGTATTGAGTCTGGTCGTTTCTATGTATAATAAGTATGTATTTACAAAAGAAAAGTATTTATGTATTATATCCGTTATCTAGTACCCATGATACAAGCGTACGCTTAGTATGGGGCTAGATGGCGCTGTGTGATATGTCCTGAAATATTTATTTATTTATTTATACAGTCTCATCTAGGCATAGCACTGACTAGCACTTACGTTTGGCCGCCAATTTTTGGTGCTAAGCCTAGATAGAGGTATGTAATAATTATTTACGGAAAGTTTAGTACAATGATCTTCAGTATCTAATTCCAACCTTACACTAAATCCAGTCCAAGCAAAGGGACATCTAGCCCCTGTTATAGAGCTTGCCTTATAAAGCTTGCCTACTGTTATTAAGATTTACGCTTATCTAAAACAAACATTAGATATTTATGTTAGATTGAAGATTCTAAGATTGACGTTCTCAAGAAGAGAGCTCCTGGTAGAAGTTCAATAGTTTCTTTGTTCTTACAATACCTAAAGGTAAGGCTAGCCTGATCTTCTATCTAATTCCAACCCACACCGAGTCCAAGCAAGGGGCCACCTAGCCCCTGTGTTTGCGCGTCACTGCCTGATTGATACGGGCCGCAACAATGCATGTTTGTTTTCAATTACAGCCGGGACTGCTGGGTTTAGGATGGCTTGGGGTTTTTTGGATAGAGGTGATGTAAGATGTACGACGCCTTATCTTATGTAAGTACGAATCGGTGGAAAATTTTACTAGAAACAAATTGATAGCTTGAATAAAATATTTATTTATTTATTTATTTGAATAATGGGCGAGCAGCAAATTGATGATGTGCCCATATCACACTGTGTCAAAATTGTTTTATATAGTCCACACAAAGATAAAAAATTAAACAAAATATGAAAAATTATTAAATTAAATATGTAACAATTTCTAAATTATATATGTGTTCGTGATATTTCATAAAACTTCTTTTATAAGAACTACATTTCTATATGTAGCTACGTAGGAAGGTATTTCTAAAATTACTTTGACATGTGAATATTACCTAAAGTCGATTCCATTATACTTTGTGAAAATAGTAAACAAACCAAAACCATAGACAAAGAGTGAACAAATAGTGAACAAATAGTGATGTGGTTAGGTCGAATGAACGACAATTTGAATTTAAGTGAATGAACATATGAATCTAATATTTTAAATATTTATTTTATTTACAAGTATGAACAAACTTTTAATAAAAATTTTGCTTTTAATATTTAAACCTAAAATGTATTAAAACCTATAATCATGTTTGTTTTCCCTAGAAGCTACAAATTACCAGAAAATCCTAGATTAAACAGCACCTGCTCAGATACAGGTTGTGCTAGGTGGGTGAAATCTTGTTTATGTGATCTTACTTAAAGTACTCTAAAATGCCGTAACAGACAGATGGTACCTACTTACTTCTATCACATTCTACACATCAGTTCCTACATGTCAAAACCAGGGGTAAATAAAAACACATTTTCTTAAGGCAATATTTTTTATTTAAAAATCAGATTCGCTTTCAGTGTCGTCACTACTCTCCGTTAAATGAATGATAAATTTCGGAGTTGGTTGGTCTGTTGCCTGGTCTATCATTCCATCTAGATTTTTCATTTTGTCTTCTTCTTTAATAACGTGTTGCACGCATTTTGACCATGACCCCGCACCAATCTGATTGAGGCCTTCCCTTATCAATTCTTTGACTTCCGACATTTTAAACGTTTTATTGTTTCTTCCTACGTAGGATTTTAACTGAGCCCATATCAATTCTATCGGGTTTAGTTCACAATGATAAGGTGGAAGACGTAACACACTCACACCTTTAACGGCTGCCATTTCGTCCACTACTTTTTTATTGTAATTTTCTTTGCTAAATTTCGTTATTAGTTGTGCTTTTACTTCGTGAACTTCAAAATTAATATGTTTTTCTTGCAGCCATTTTTGTATGTCGTCTTTCCTCCAGCTCATGTTTGGTACCCGTTCCACAAGTCTCGAATGATATGGTGCATTGTCCATTACTATAACAGATCCTGGTTCTACTTTTTCTAAAATTATCTCGAACCTGAAAAATTTTTACATTACTTTTTAGCTCACCAAAATAAAAAAAACGAAAATACAGGTAGTGATCGACATAAAACATAGAAGAGACAGCAGGTATAAAGCATTAAAATTACCACTTTTCAAAGTTGTGGGCGTCCATTTCTCCGTGATAATCACCCTCTCTATCTGTTTTTTTTGCTTCGAATATCCATTCGCCACCCTCTAGGAAACCATTTTCATTTCCAATATGGGTGATGATGAGGCGCTTCCCTTTCTGTGCATTTTTCAAACCAGTCGACAGCCCGTTTAAGAACGCTTGCCGACTGCTTTTTATATCTTCGTCAATCCAAACGTAGTTCGACGTGTGTCCTGCAAATTATATATCTCTATTATTACACAGACTAATCGTTCATGTTTTGTTATTTTATTCACATTTTTAGATTTATTTTTACCTTCATTAACCCAGGTCTCGTCCATATAGTAAATTATTTTATTCTCTTTTCTATAATCTTTTATTTTACAAAGATACAGTTGCCTCCACGCCACCAAATCCGGTCGATCCAAAACAATGCTTTTTCTAGAGCGCTTGCAAAATTTAAATTTAATTTTTTTTTAAATCCTATACATTGTTGTTCTTGTAAAGGTGGGCAAATCTTCATCTTCATTGATAGATCTTAAAACTTTGTTGATAGTAGGAATCTCATTTTGAAAGTAAAATTCATGGACTTTTCTTCTTAAAGCTGACATGGTGAAGTCATCCAGGGTTTCAATTACTTGATATTTGGGCTTTGTTCTTATAGGCGTAGTCACTTTTCCCGTTGTGTTATATTCATTAATAATTCGCCTAACGGTGTTTTGCGATGATCCTATAATTTCAGCCGTCTTTTTTGAGACATCCTGTTCGCTGGGGTACTCATTTGTGCAATGGTTCTGCACAAACTTATAAACATTGATGGCAACTGTTTTTTCATTGGATGTCATGTCAATTTTTTTTGGCCTCTTTTTCATAGGAGATAGCAACGGAAGAAATTTAGAAACCTTCCGTTTATTTAAATTGGATGGTCCAGGTTCTGGCTCGCTCATTTTCACCTTCTGTAAAAACACATTATTTGTTATGCTGTGCAGTCTTAGTTCTATGAATAATACAGTTCATGATATTCTTAATCTTTTCCGCTGTTAGAATAAAAGAAAGCCGCCTAGTAATTATGATTATTTTGCAAACCAGGTGTTTTATGGCATCTTAAATGAATCTATTGTTTCACTGTCAGATAAGAAATACTTGTCTGTATTGCAAGCCATTCCATTTATGACACTTCAAATTGATCTATTGTTTTAACTACCGGATTAGAAACATTTATCTGTTTTTCCATGCCAGGTGTTAAATGGCACATAGAATAGGAATAATGAGAATGTGAACATCTACAGGAGTATCAAAATATATAGACCAAATCGTATCAAAACTTATGAAAAAAAATTAGCAATAAATTTGTATATAATTATGCACAACATATTGGCTATAATACCTACAAAATTTATGGAAAAAAACAGCAAAGCATTTGTATATAATATTATGCAAACATATATTATTAGCTATATTTCCTACTTCAACATACTCGTGGTTTTTTGAAAAAATAACTAAAGCTTAATGCTTTATAGGGTATACATTTAATTAGGTTTCTTGGGCTGATACATCATGGGGGTTCACGAATTTAAATTTGGAATTTCTAAATATGGATTTAATTTAAACTAGGAGATTAAATTTAAATTGCTTACCTGTGAAAATATCAGCCAAACCGCAACCACAAAATAAGACCAAGTCCGTATAGCGTAGCAATAAGTCGTCAGTCCAAGAATATCACAATAAATCCAATCCAGAAAGCACTCACAAGTCCGTAATAAAGCCAGGTCGTCGAAAATCAAAAATGTAAGAGCACCCGAAACGTAAGACATCGATGGAAGTTACGAGACGAATGCTGCTATCGGTTCGTTACTAGCTCGTTCAGACTGATGCGAGCGAGAGGCACGATATCCAAGTCGTATCTCTCACTCGTACAATGACATATTTTTGACGTATAGCCATACCAAATTTTAAAATTATAAATTTTAATAATTAATTTAATTATAAATTTTAATAATCTCAATAGCCACGAATAACCCAGTAATTATATTATACATATTATATATTTTTATTTATATTGTATAAAAGTATTTTGATAATAATATGTTGCAAATGAAAGCATTCATTCTCCTAGTCTTATTTTACGTTCATTCTTTGAATACCATTCCCATCACTAAAACATAGACAACGTTAAAAGTCTATCATAGAGTGTTTGTCAAAGCTGTCAAAAGATTTTTCGCTGATTTGATCACGTCTTCGTAATTTATTGAAATACAGCGTAATTATGTTGAATCAAAGTGTTCTACGTGTGTAAATAGTAGCATACATGTACCGTTTGTGTCCAAGAACTATTAAAATACCGAAGTGGAGTGATTTCATCGAAAGTTTAGTGATTTTGTGAGAGCCGGCGGTTTGTTTACTATTTTCCCCAAGTATAATGGAATTTCGTATAGATATATCTATCCACTTAAAATCTCGGTTTTTATCGTGTTTATAAGCGTGTGAGAAGCTTTTATGGATAGAGAGTATGTATATTGATTAATAAATATTTTATCTATACTAATATTATAAAGCTGAAGAGTTTGTTTGTTTGTTTGAACGCGCTAATCTCAGGAACTACTGGTGCGAATTGAAAAAATATGTTTGTGTTGAATAGACCATTTATCGAGGAAGGCTTTAGGCTATATTACATCACGCTGCAACTAATAGGAGCGAAGAAACAATGGAAAATGTGGAAAAAACGGGGAAAATTATTCATCTTCGAGGGCTTCCGTTGCGTGCCCTGCGAAAACGGTTCAAGATATCAAAAAACTATGTATAAAAGAATTATTCCTCTTAAAATGATTTCAAAAATGTCCGCAACAGTATATGTCTATCTTTTAAGATGAACTCACTAGAACCGTTTTTATGGTAATAACTATTCCACGCGGACGAAGTCGCAGGCACCAGCTAGTTTACTATAAAAAGTAAGAGATTATCTTAACTCATTTTTTCACTGTGGCTAGTTTACTATACAATTTTTAATTCGTCACACTCCCTGCAACGATTAAAACAGCTCAATCACACCTAATGCTGGCTCAGACCGGCGCCAATCACAAACCATTGCTCATTTACCAATACATTCTCATTATTGCGGGAGGGGTGGTTATATCGACATAGAATTGTAATGGACTGGTCTGAACGCATCATTTTTTAAGTTTACGTAGCACTCTTAGTATCAAATACAATGATAATGTGTCACACTCAAACTTTATTTGGTACCCACTACCCCGAATTGGGATAGTTCCTTCCATTTTGTTCTCTTTTTTACATATCTATACGTGCAGTCAGGCATTTGACCATTTGGCTACCTGAAGTGATACCCTGGCAAACTGACACTGTGCCCAAGATGAAGCACACATGAAATTGACTGATTTAACCAATATCTTTATCAAAACCTATCGACAAAGCCTTTCCTTACTATCCTATGTCGCTGCATTAACCAATACGTTCTCATTATAGAGGTTACACATTAGTACCGCTAGATGGCGCTGTGCTTCAGTCGCCGCGTGGCGCCACGTGGCACAAACACGGGCGCGTGTGCGGGCAACACGCAGCGATATTAAAGGAATATGGAAATGGATAGTTGAATGTAGGAGAGTGGCTGGAAGAGACGGTGGTGGTAGGTAGAGGAATTTTATTAAATGTAATTTTCACGGTAGAAAATTTTCACTCGGAAATTGAGATTATGATAGCCAAATATCAAGTCAGTCTAGGCGTCTTTGCTCAGCTGTACTAGTGTCTGCTTTTCATCCAGACGTACCCTGGTTCGAATCCGGTCCTACACCAATGACTTGTATTTTCAAGTTATGTGTGGATTTGCGCTCGCTTAACGGTAAAGGAAAACATCGTCAGGAAACCGATATGCTTGAGGACCACAATATCCAAGGACATGTGTCTTCCGTGGAAGGCTTGCGCTTCCACCACGATGTATCTGCCAAAGAGAACTCCCTAAAGAATTAATTCTGGGGGAGTCAAGACCCTCAGTCGTGAGGAAATACGACTCATAGAGAGAGAGAGAGGCGTGTTTGACTGATGCCTTTTTTCTCGAATAATAAACTTTTAATTGACATACGGTCAGCTAAACCAAAACTCAAATTCATCTACTAATAAATTTACTTTCTAGGCAAGACAGTACAAAGCCTGTAAATGAAAACTGCTAGAAGGTAAAAATGGCAAATTTCTGGTAAATTTTAAAACTTTTATAACTCAGAATGAGGTGTTTGTTATTTTAAATCATCAAAGCTGGATTTAAGTGTATTATAAATGATTTTTTTTATTACTATAACAATTAGGTATTATACTCTATTCTGAAAAACAATCACGATCAAAAGCAGAGTAATTATAAAACTAATTCTCTTCCCTTCTCTATCACAGTAACACCGCACTAAAAAAACATGGGGTTGCCACTCTATCCATGACATGAAGTGTTTGGATGTCGCGACAACAATGCGACACCGTCGTCGTCGCAGCGACACTGTTGTTGTGGAGTGTGAGGGTGTGAACTGTTGCCTTGTCAGTTGCAGGGTGTCCTTTGGTACTTCAGGAAAGGGATCTGTAGTAAGAGACGCATGTGGAATTGCTCGCAGCCCTTCTCAATAAAAATATTGTGTCTCTGTTGAAACTCAAACTATCTACGTTAAAAAATCACGACGATCCGTTGCTAGAATACGCTGCGGTAAGCAAGAAATATGAACAGACCAACAAAGAAGTCAAAATCGAAAAGTACCATATCATAAGTGGATTGTGTAAGGCAAAGATATGTATTTTTCATCGATATTATAATAAAGCACCTAAATACCCACATTCTGTGCTGACAATTATTAACACATTCAGTCTTGGCAATTTATTGACAACCTGCTTTTTTGGCGTCAGTTAAATAGCTCATATACTATGTATAAACGTGTATATATTAAATTTCGATTAAGTACATCACATACCTACTCAACATTAAGTTCCCAGCAACCCACATTAGGAAGGGAAATAGCAGAGTGTCAGCCCGCGATAGCGCGGCCGTGCCCCTGCAGGCCTCCGCGGGATTAGGTGCCGCTGAGGAGGGAAGATATCAACCAACTTTTCTGAAGATGGGTGTGACGAAACGTAGCTCCAAACGTCGTAAGTATACTATAAATATATATACTATAAACATATATAAATGTATCTTTTCTCACTCACGTCTTAGTAGGATTTTGAACGTTTTATTGTGGTCTGATGAAGACTTACTAAGGTCCTCATACTCTCTCTATCCTACGCTTTGATCTGAGGTTATCCTAACCAATGACTTTTATTTATTTTAAATCATCTTTCAAAATTGTAGGTTGTTGATGTCGTACACATTTAAGCAAGCATTTTCGTACTAGCTTCGCTCGCATTAGCCTATGACACTCCTAAGACCTCATACTACCTACATACCAAAAATCACGATGATCCGTTCAGCCGTTATTGCGTTATGAGCGTTTAAATAAACAGACAAATAATGACGGGTAAACAGATAAATAGACAAAAATTCGGCCCGCTCCAGCTTTATAATATGTATAAGTACATATGGATATAAGTGTACCTTAAAAACATTGGTAATGAGGTCACTAACGGCGCCCCCAGAAAACTTACGTATTTTTGCCAATTATAAGATCATATATATACCTATGTATGTACATATGTTTAATAATTTTTTACCAAGACATGTAGCAATTTTACAAAACCATCGTCGAAAGTGTACATAACATTACATCATAACAGTTTTATGAAACCCTCGTCCAAGTTAATTATCTCCTTTTAATTTGTCTTCAAAACTGAAATAACGAATAAAAAATTAATTTGCACTCTAGTATTTACACAGAACGTTTCACAATTATAAAACCAGCTGTAGAAAACTCTTTGAACTGCAAACCTCCTTTTCGAAATAAATCATATCACTTTCCTAGCAAAGTTTCAAAAATGAGGGTAGATATTTATTTTGACAAAGTTTCAACTTAGTTGCTTATTTTTTTAGGTAAAATTCTCCATTTCAGGACATTCTGGGGTGAAGATGGCATTTAATTTCGCTTGGGGTGTTTTATTATATAGATTAACCCGTTTTTAGTGAGGCAAGGGCGATACATAAGTAATTAGGCGGGCAGGTTTAGGCAGGCTTGGGCGGCCCGCCCTAGCTCACCCTTCGGATAGCTGGTAAATAATACGGGTATAAATAGACTGCGTAGGTATCTCGGAGATCATTAGGGATAGATAAGTCGAATGTATATACTTATATAATGTAACTAAAGATGGTACGTGTTTTGATAAGAGTATTTCTTAACAAATATCATTATTTGTAAAGAAATACACTTTGGAGAATAACGTTTTTTTATTCTTAGTTATAAATTAAGAAGCGCATGTAATAATGTAGGTACTATTTATTTTATATAGTTCGGTAATATCTAAATAATTGTTCGTCCAAATTTCTAGATAATCGACCGATATCGATAAATGTTACTCTCTGTGAGTTTACGTAATTCTAGCCAATTATAAAATGTTTTGTACAAAACGTGACCTATAATAAAACCAACATCCATCAACCCCCATAAACTATTAATGTTAACATGAACTTTAACAGCGAACATTAGCTTCAAATAATCCCGTCTAACCCCACGACATTTGTCGTCCTACAAATTATTACAATCAGTAAATTAGCACTGTTCAATTTTACACCGACATCAATCTAAACTCAAAATGCAACAGCATCAAACCTCTATAGATAAGTTAAACGCCATTTTGAAATTCATAAATAAAACTTTTAAAATTGGAACGTCAGTTTTAACGGGATTTTATTTCAATTCGTAACATTATGCTTTTGAGTTTCGAATAGTAACGTCACAGATTAGAAAATAGTTGGTATGTCAATTATTATACGTCACAGATTAATAATAGTTTGTAGTCTCAGTTAAGGGTAGGTTCGCCCCCGCTTTAATCTTTATTAGGGGCATTTATACGTGTATCCGTTGATGGTGACAGATCCGGCGGGAGTTTAGTTGAGATTTATGTTTAGGTATTGTAGAGGTCGCGTTTATCGCTCACGGATTTGTACGGCTATTAGTGAGTTTGTAATGGTTACGACCCCCTATGCTAACGTACCTTTTAAGTAATTTGACGATTTTAATTGATCGTTATAGGATCTTGGACCAGAAAAATGGTTACCATTTGATGAATATAACTAAAGGACTATTTAGGAAAATAACCAATGGTGAAATAATTAAAACTACAAATATACTTAAATAACGATACGTTTATAAGAGACTCAATTTATTTTATCGCAAAATGATGAAATGTGATGAGGTTTGCGATCTTCTACCCAGCTGATAATAAGAATAATTTATTTTATTTTTGTCTGAAAATTATACTAAGTTGTTTTTATACTAGGACAAATGTAAGTACTAATCTAGAAAAACACACAACTTAAATTTATTGTCCTAATATATTACTATATTTTATAGGGTCTTATAAGCCCTCATACGAAATAATATGCAATATAAACAAACCATCAAACATATGCACTATTCCTCTGAGACTAGGCCCCTTAAATCTATTGTCGGCACTCTTTTTGATCCTCACCCGAATAATTGTTATTTGCTATCGAAATTGATTTAGGTACTATTGAAAAATGCTGAACTAATGTTTGCAA
The DNA here is from genome assembly GCA_964023185.1 of Macaria liturata. Taxonomy (NCBI): domain Eukaryota; kingdom Metazoa; phylum Arthropoda; class Insecta; order Lepidoptera; family Geometridae; genus Macaria; species Macaria liturata. The sequence goes on from OZ026809.1 coordinate 3,419,383, forward strand.
ATGAAGAAAAGCTTCCACGATATACAAGTTTAAAAAAAAAAAACTTGAATAAAATAAAATACTCTAGAAACAATACACAGGCTCCTAAATTTAGAAGAAAAATAAGTTCAAATAAGTTTTTTTTTGGTACCTAATAAAGTTAATAGCATTCTCTGATGAATATGATGGTTGTTTCCCGCTCGTCCCCACCCTGTCGTCCCCACTGGGAACGAGTGGGAAAAATAAAGTTTCGTTCGTCCCCAGTGGTGACGACTGGAACTTTTTCAGCAACGTTATAATAACCTCGTTGTTCATTACTACATAATATATTTCATAGAATGCATTCGTTTTAGCGTCTTTTATTCTACGAAGTTCCGTTACATTATACGTTTTATACATACTCTTATTATATTAATTATGTTATGTATTTATGTTATAAATAAAGTTACTGCTAAACTCGTAATGAGGTTGTAGGAATGTAGCGCGTTCAATTTTCAATTTAGAATAATTGAGATAAACAGCTTTTGCTTAGTAAATATTTTTATTCCAAATAGCAAAAAGTATGATGGCGCCACTGATTTACTAAAGGGGTCTTTGATTGTTTTTCTTTACTAATCACTGGTAGCAGGTATTAGACGCAGTTTCTTTCAACAATCATTCCCGACTTGATATACGAGGATGTATGTAAAATACTTCAATGGGCTTTGATTAATAAATAATAAATATTCCGTGACATTGCACACATCGCCATCTAGCCACTAAGCAAACGCTTGTGTCGTGGGTACTAGACAACGGATATAATACCTGTATACTTTTCTTTTGTAAATACATACATACTTATTATACATAGAAACGACCAGACTCAACACAAACAATTATAAATTTTGAAATTCATAAATACTTGTGTCATGCGGGAATCGAACCCGCAACCCCTAGATTAGAAAGCAGATAACCAACTAAGACCTGAAATAATAATAAACATACAATATTCATTCAATTCTATGTAATCATACTAATAACCCAGTATATATACAGCTAAGATAGGTATAAATATGTATTCGTGGGTGAAATTTTTAATTATTCGTCGTGAGCGTGTTTGTGCAGGTGTGTGGCCCTGATACAGCGAGACACACCACACTGTCGTCTGTGGGCTTAGAGACTCTTATTATAATGTACCGGAATATGTATAGATACGTGTATATGGGTAACGGTGTTATTTTGGAGCTTAGCCATAAATGTTCTTCATAAAATATACCAACTGCTACGTACTTCTAAATCATTTTTTTTTTTTTAATATTTCATGACAAAAATCCTTTCTTAACGGATACCTACGTCATAACATCTACCTTCTTTCCAAATTTTAGCCCAATCCGCCCAGTGGTTTGGGCTATGCGTTGACAGATCACTATATCAGTCAATCAGTCACCTTTGAGTGTTATAGGTATATAGATAACCGTGAGTTCTTTTTTTATAAAATCGCTATACCTACATTATAATTAATTTACCTCATAGTGAGCCAGCCTTTGTAATCTAGATTCTTCAGCAAGAACCGATTCACCCTCGCTTTGAAGATTACTAGATTATATAACCGGTGGTCAAAACAGATTCAATAAGAAAATTCTAATACGGGTAGAAGGTCGATGTACTCAGAATAATCTATTAGATAACTCTTATACTCAATACACTAAAGTCTAATTTACTCTACAACCCTAAACACACTCAAGACCATAAATATAATATTATAAAGTTGCCTAACATTCTGATTAAATCAGATCAATTAAATGCAAAACGCTCTCTCAAGCCAGATTGGCGAGCACTCACTACATCATCAACAAATAGGCGGGCGTGTGACAACAGACAAACATGATTTAAATAAGAAACTGGACTATAATGATTGTATGTTGTTTGCCGAGCGAATGCTAGGCACACGCGAGTCGCGAGCAAACACGGGCGCGGGCCGTTAGCTAGGTGAGTGGTGTAATCAATGTACATATGTATACATATGTACCTAACCTATATAGGGGTAGATATAGAACAATTTATGTACATTATGTTTGTATAAAAAATATGTTTAAATTAGGTTTGTATTATTTAAAGGGCCCGATGGACATCGGGCGCGCGGGCGACCTCGATGCCTCCGAACTAGTTCCCCAACGGTGCCGTCTTGCGCTGCGTGTCTACTGGTCTGCGAATCGTGAAACCTCACTCCACTGCCACTTCTTCACCGTTTTACTCACGAAATCAAGTTGTAGTCAAGCGTAAGCCTATAACATGTATATAAAAAAAAATTATAGCCAAATCTGAAAACGGGCTCTACGAACGGTTTTTTTATTTGGTCTTTTTAAACGTTGTTCCGGGATCAAAATTAGAGAAAATTAGAGTATTATTTTTTTTGTTACCTATACATACCGGTACCATGACAAAAACACGATCATCCGTCACTCCTTTACGGCGTAAAACAGGAACAAGAAGACTGACAAACCAACAAACTAATATTCCTATGATAATTTTGTAAATTAAAATACATATAGATATCAAAATTCGTATTCAATAAATAGAAGTAGAGAAAACCTTTTGACATCGAGACTTTTTATCATATATATATCATACCTATCTAGCTACTCACTCTTTCTTACTTTTCGTTACGGGTTTCCAACAAAGAAGGGTGTGTCTTTTTCATAAGGCAAATTTAATATTTGAAACTTAATTTCAGGAGCTGAGACGCTCGCGAGCTGAAATAAAAACTTCCTTTCATTTTACATGCTTTAGGAGATATTATGAGTTTATGAGGTACGTTCATAATACGTGAACGGAGTAAAAATATTTTATGAGCCGACAAGAAATGTGGGATTTTTTTTTTCGCAAAATTTTTGACACAATCTTACTAATTTATTATTCTTTCAATATTTATCGAGAAGCACATAAAGATAGTTAAATATTTAAATGTTTGTTTTTATATAGGTACTTAGTTGGCTTCTACTTCTTTCTTCAACTCTTTATAATTTCTTCCATACACACTCGCTTCATTCTCGTAGACTGCCTGTAAACATCGAGCATTGAGGATATTTTTAATAAAAGATCTACTTTCTGATTGATATATTTTTATTGCCTGTATGTTTTATTATGCAATCTTTAAACCTGAACAAGAACGAGCAAGATCAAATAAAAATCCGCACCAATAATCACAGTGTAGCCCCCAGCTTTAATGTAACAGTGCAAAAAACAACAACAGTGCGATGAGGGGATTAGTATTATCATTAATTTGTGTCTTCTATGCAAGGTCCAGTAACACGTTCCTATTTAGTTTAAAAAAAACACTTTACCTGCCTTATCTACGACGCTTAATGATATAGTTTCGCGTTTGACTATAACCCGCTTGATGTTGAGTATTGTAGTCTAGGGTGTAGCCCCTTGCCTAGAAAGTATCTATTCATTCTAGATTTAAAGGGTCCTGGATAGTATTAAAAATATATATCTAAAAAATCCTGTTTTACTATGCAGCCTTTGCACCAAAAATCACAGTACGAACCCCAGCTCTAATTTAATATTGCAATAAACAACAACAGCAGGGCAAGCACGGCATGGGGACAAATAGTCTTTCCACCATTTTATACACCTGTCAGGGTCACTTCCACCTTACATAGCATGACAACAGTGGAAAGAAATATAATTTATCACATTGACGTTTATGGTGGAATATTCATGAAATGTTATCACGCTACTCCCCGCTGTAAATATAAGATAAAAATAAAAAGAATGATCAAACATTGTATTCATTTTAATTTAATTTCGTAATTATGGCAACAAAATAGGAATAAAATATTATAACGCTACTCTCGCCGTATATCTATCGCGGTTTGACTTTCCCCCGGCTAGTCCGTGCTAAAATTGATAGCGGGGAAACAATTTTTTTTTCTCTCGGGATATAATTGTCTTCTGCCCGTGCTAGCCCTGCAGGCGGGGATACATGAGGGGATGAGGATTTCTTCTTAAATAATATTTGTAATTTTGACTATATCGTTAATCAATATGAGAAAAATTGTGGTTCAGTGTAAGCCTATTTTAAATAAAAAAAAAAACTTTTTGCGCTAATGTTTTATACTATAAGCTTAGTAAGTTTGAATCAGAAATCAGTACCAAAAATCACAGTACGACCCCCAGCTCTAATTTAATAGTGCAATAAACAACAACAAGCGATGAGGGGATGAGGATTATCGTTCATTAGGACCTTAGGACGGGGGTGTTCGTGCGTGCCTGACTGCAAGTGTGGCGGGGTGCGGGCGTGACGCTGCTATGGTTTCGTGATTTGAGAAGATTTTTATCTATTTATCTTGGTATGGTTGCAAAGTTTCAAATACAAATTCAAAAATACAAATTATTTATTAATAACTCCATAGTTACAAATCCGAAGTAGATAGATGTAGGTAGGTACATGTGTTGTTTACAATAGTAAACTTAATAAAAATTAAAATGTACTTACTGTATAAAAAAAAATGTTACCATTCGCATAATTAAATACAATGCAATATAGATTAAGTATGTCATTACATGATTTGGGAAGATTTTTATCAACATTTTATCAGTATTTTTTGGCTGGTGGATGGATGTGAATTTACTCGTATTGGGTCGGTGTTAAAAGCAGCCTAGGCAACTTTAGGTATCGTGTACGCTGTTGTGTGAAACTAAAACAAACCGATTACCGTTATCAACAAACTAACTTGCGCTTGTGCGATACTCATATTTTTTCATTTTGATTCCATTATATGTGGAACTAGGTGGTAATGCAAACTATGTGAAAACATCGATTTTAGTTGTAGTTAGTTTACTTAATTGTATTTAGAAATATTGAATTTATTTTTTGCAAAATGTAAAGTCAGTCCAAATTTAAAATTTGGCAGTATTTAAGATGCAGATATCACTAAGCTCTCCTATTTTCCCTCCCAAATAAATCTAATTCCCCAACAATGGCTGTATCAATCAGCATCAATCGCTATAAAAATAAGGCACGTTCACACTACACTACTGATCCTGCATTATTCGAGCGGCAGGGCGGGGCCCTACATTGGCTGAGACCGCCGACGTTTAGCCGAGGTACGAGCAAGCGTACACTTGTGCATCTGTTAATGATTATGCAATGTGTATGCAGTACGTAAGGTTTACTGACTGACTATCGATGTAAAGCATTTTTTTTACATGTGCTGATGAAAACAGTCGTTAAATAATCTTAAATACTCTGATAGTACAATAAACTAAAACCTTTAAATAATCATTATTGTCTATACTCCCATGTAGGTAGGTTTTGTTCGACGTTTGTCCCATAGTAGTTTTTTGTAACGCTATGTCTTGCTTTTCAATTCGCCTAGATCCTAAATTCCACTTGCAGTTTAACCCCAAAAACACATTCATTAATTATTTAGGTATTAGGGTTTCCCTAGATCCATAATGGATCTACTGGTAAAAAACATTTCCATTGTGTCGATCGATGGATCTAGTGGGAACGATTTTTCTCTCTATACCCATTATCGATCCGTGCAAATGAGATTTTTCTAACACAGTAGATCAGATATTGGTAGACCATGTAATAACCTCGAATTTTTTTGACATTAAAAGCTTCCAAGAATCGTAGTGCAAATGTTCTAGTATCTTATTTTATTATGTCAATAAATAATTTTGTAATTGTATTTTCTTACGTTCGCCTAGATGTAAGGCACTGTTCACACTGCACCACACTTGTCACCGTCGTGAGTCCGCACAACGCGCTGCTAATCGCAGCACAAAGCACGGTTTAGTTATAAATACAGATCGCGTTGTTTTCGGTCGCGCCCCGCTGCGTGGCAATTGTAGGGCGAATGTAGGGTGGTTGCGAAGTGTTTCATTTTAATTGATGCTGTAATGTGTGATACAATTGTAGAATTTATATTTTTTTTCTGATCAAAGTGTTTAATGTTCTAAATGTTTCATTACTCTAGTAACTTGATGTACTTACTTATAAAAAAATGCGTTTGCTTACGGTTTAGAGTAACACAGATTGATCACAGAACTCTCAAAATGTATGAGATTCTAACAAGCATCTTTGATTTCAAAGCGTAAGCGTTGGTGTTACGCTGCAATCAGCTGTATAAGTTCTAAGTCCTGAACATTTTAACATTTCACCTACGACATGCTTACTTATTACTTATCGTATAAGTATCATCACATTATTCTTAAGTGTTTTTTTTCATATAGGATTTATAGATCACATTATTGTTTTTTTGACATAGCATTTTTGATACATTGTTGTTCTTGTATGCACCCCGTTGTGCTGGATGGCTTGGGGATGTACATACATTTGTAAAGGACAAATTGCAAGGGCGGGGACTTTTGATGTTGAGTCTTAAATGTGGGTGAGAATCTGTAGATAATCTAAATTTCAGCAAAATATATTTACTTAAGTGTGAACATGCAACTTTTGTGTAGTTTTAATATTTAATTACTTTTATTTCAGTTGCTTTTTGACTCTGTACTCGTATTGAAATGTGTTTTATTCCATAAAGAAATAAGAAACATTTCCACATTTATAGCATGAAGCGCTATGAAGTGATTCGGATCTTTTCAACTTATATATGAACGACCTGATTGTGGAGCTGAGAGGCACCAGAGTTGGATGTCACATCGGTGACGTATGTGTCAACAACTTCAGTTATGCTGACGACATGGTGCTCCTCAGCCCCTCCATCAGCGGTTTAAGAAAACTATTGGCTATCTGCGAGAACTATGCTGCAAGACATGGTCTTAAATATAATGTAACCAAAACAGAGATGCTCGTTTTTCGCGCAGGCAAAGGTCCGGAAAAGGTACCTAACGTGTACTTGTTGGGTTTGCCCGTGAGGGTTGTGACGCAGTTCAGATACCTTGGTAACATCATGACCGAAAACTTAAGGGACGACCTGGACATGGAACGGGAAAGAAGGAACCTGTCCATCAGATGTAATATGCTCGCGCGCCGATTTGCAAAATGTACTCCTGAAGTGAAGGTTACTCTGTTCAAGGCTTACTGTATGTGCCTTTACACATGTCAGCTATGGACAGAGTATACCCGAAGTGCTCATCACGCCATAAGGGTGCAATATAATAACGCATATCGCATCCTTATGAAGAAATCAAGGTACTGCAGCGCGTCGGGCATGTTTGCTGAGGGGCGGGTTCCTGATTTCTTCGCAGTTATTCGGTCCCGCATTGCTTCCTTTTGGGAAAGAATACGGAGATCGAATAATGGCATACTGCAGTGCCTGTCTGAGGATTTATGTAGTCCCATATACAAATTTTGGATGTCTACTCACCAGAGCGAAAATAAAAAATGACTCGAGTTGCAATTATATTGAATTGCAATTCTTAGTTTATAGTTGTGACAGTATTTTATATAATATAATTTTATTGTATAGTTTAAGACAAATGTCTATGGGTTACGTGCCTGATAATAAAGAATTTTTATTTATTATTTATTATTTATGATTTCTTCGCACATGATTTCTTCGGCGAAAACAATATGCCTCGAATTGCATGTGTGAAGCCAGGATACGTTTAAAATATATCAAATCAACTAGGTAGACACATAGCTTAATATTTTATTACTATATTTCCAATAAAACAAACCTACTAATAAAACATTAAACCAATCACAAAGGCTAAAAAATCGCCTCATACTTAATTCATACTCTCACAGATGTGTTGACACTAAAATTGCCAGTTCATTTGCACATAGTCCAATAACAACTGTCAAATCAGTGCAAAACTGCTGTAAGGGGGCGGACATATGGTAACATTACGGATTTTATTAACTGTGGCTGTCACTCAATTTGGAGAATTAGCGATATGTCCTGATTGTTCGGCCTCGGGTGTAGAACGGGCTTTAGCTTATGAGATACAGGGAGTTTGTTTTAGCAAAAATCCTGTTTTGGTAAATATAGTATTAGTTTCCAAATTAATATTTATTCGTAGCAAAAGACACACATTCTATTTTCTTTGTTGTTGTGTAATACCGAGACAGATTGAGTAACATTGTAATAAACTGTCAATTTCTTTATTTAACGTGTATATAGATGAAAAAAAAAACTTTCAGTAGCCAAACTTTACTATTATTTGCCTCAATCTATCTAAAATTGAAATATTTGTTTTAAATCAATGTATGATACTACAACATTTGTGTTATCCTGCCAATCTGATAATTTGTACCACCCCTGTATAAAGGCAATAAGCCGCTACCGCAGGCGTTTAGCTGACAACCATTGTATGCAACCCTTGCAGAGCTGCGCGGGAGTTGATCCGCTGCTTACTGATGTAGATGCTAGATGTCACAGAATATGTGCAGAGACTAATAGTTTTTTAAATACTGGATAATCAGGCATTTGACCTTTAAAAAAATGTACTTAGTAGTATTTAATTACATGTAAGCTCGCTCCATCTTAGACCGTAATGATTGCTTACCATCAGGCAAATTATGGTCAAATGCAAACCCATTCCTTGCAAAACAAAGTAAGAAATAGTAAGTAATTATTAGAAAACTCCAAATATTTAATCGATCGACGATCACCATTACACAATTATACGCCAAGATAAAGAAGTGAGAATCAGTCAATGGTAATTAAATTGTTTTACATATGATATGCATTATATGTCCATTTAATAAATACTACTATTAATTTAATCTGTAATTTCTTGCTAACCATAATAATGTTCGGATACATAATAACATAAGAAAGACATCTGCCTTTTATTTTTCTTTGCGCACTCTATATCAATGCAGTGTTGTGAAACACGCATAATTGATTTAGTTGGCCGTAAAATTTTCGGGTTTTGATTTTAACGGATCAACGAGGTACAATAAATTTGAGAAATATGAAATGTTTACCCATAATGACGGTATAAAGAGCAAATGGTGTGTTTATTTGAGTTGGTTATGGATGTGGAAATGAATGGGAAATGGATATGTAAATATTATGTATTTGATTTTAGTCCATAAATAAACTTAGATTTATTAACTCAACTCAATTTAACTTATATTTTCTACTAGTGGGTGCTCTCGGCTTCGCTCGCATGAAGTAGTAAAACTTGCAAAAAAAGTAGCATTTCCAAAAAACCTTTCTAAGCGGATGCCTACGTCATAACATCTACTTTCATTCCAAATTTCAGCCCAATCCGTCCAGTGGTTTGGGCTGTGCGTTGATAGATCACTATGTCAGTTAGTCAGTCAGTCAGTCACCTTAAAATTTTACATATTAAGATTTTGAATGTGAGTGAAAAGTTCCTATTATTATGATGATAACTGTTTAGGTATCAGAATTAAATAAGTTATACCAAGTTTACTTAACATTTTAGTTATTAAAACTAATTAAAGCCATTTCAACATTTAAAATTATGCCCTTTATTGTCCCGCGTTGGGCGCCAATTAATATTTTAGGTGAATCGAGTATTTCAAGTAGGTACTCGTACTACATGCGTATTTTATTTTAACATAACTTCCTTTCCATACCATAAAATACCGAGAAACGAATATCACTCACAAAAAATTCAAAGGTCAAAGCTCGATACTAGCTCATAAAACGAAACGCCCACGAAAAACCGATCTAATATTAACAACATTTTATTTTTGCTGCGCAAATTGTTTAAACATTCACTTTGTTGAAGACAAAGCCATTGCTCGGGGGTGAGATGCAATGAAGGGGGTCTGGAGGTCCCTTATGACGCCCAACCCCCTGGGGTCTTCAGGGACCCTACGCACGCGCGGGGTACACGCGACCCCGCTGGGACCACTTCAGGGTTAACCTGCTAGATATTGCGGGGTTAATAAATGTAGCCGTTATTTTAGAGATAAGTGTTTATGGAGTTAATTAATAAGCTAGGTCATGTGAGGCCGTATGGCGCCGTACATGCACAAAATGTGTTACATTACTATGTACGACGAAAATCATTAGATTTAATTAATAAATTAATTGTTTTATTCAGAAACAGACTGTTTGTAGTTTTAATTGGTTTATTATTGGTGAAATGTTATTTTCTAAACCTTTTTCTTTCTCTTCACAATTTCAATGCTATAATACTCTGATTTTCAAATGTACCACTTGAAGATTGGAAATGGCGGAGAAATATGAAGTTTTATTAGAAAAGGGTATATTGATTTCTATTGGAGTTTTGTTACTGTTGACAATAGATAATTTTTAGATATACATTCATGAATTTTATCATCCTAACTTCCTAAATCTACAGTCTTAATCCCAAAACGTATGTAAATTACCCATCGATTGCTATAAAGGCGTGTTTACACTGCGCGAGAGGGTTGACAGCGTAAAAAATCCGCCATGTCGCAGCGGCGGCTCCTCGAGCCTGTCACCGCGCAAGACAACCTTACACGCAATCGTGGCTGTAGTGAGATCTATTTGTTTTGATCCTTTTGCATACTTTCTTCAGATCATCTGAATAAGAGATTACGCTTTAACTATGATTAATACTTTAATGTTTTTAGAATAATATTATGATACTCGTATTACGACTAATTAAAAGAATATTGGATAAGAGCTTACTGGCCTAAATTACATATTTAGCTTTTTTATTTGTGGCATAATGAATATTATCAATGGTCAACTATTAATTGAGCGCAACTTTATTCAAACAAACTTTCCTTTTTTTTTTGTGTTCTATACGTTTAATTAAATTAAACCTTGCTTACCACCTAGCCTTATTTTTTCCTAGACCAAGACCAACCAATCGCTCTACATTGAAAGGGTGGCGCGCGGCGACCAGCGCAGAGCCAACCGAGTTCGGCAGATGGCGTAGTGTTTGCGCTGTCGAGTGGAACTTTGAATTTGGAACTATTAGCCGAGCGAACATTCGGCACCTGTCGATGTTTACCGACAGTGTGTAGGGGGCATTACGTTAGATGTAAGTGACGTCACCGTTAAGTACATGCAAGACTTTGATCTGCTTATTATTTTTATAAGTAGAATTGATTAATGATATCTATTATGTATAATATATAATAATCACGATTTAATTGATTGTAGGTGCTTTTTAAAACTATTGCTTGTATTTGGTCCAAGACCTAAGTTTTGTTTAAACCTAACCTTAAAACGTATACTACGGCGCCAAGTTAATGTTATAATTGGATTATTTTTAGACTTCTTGTTGCCAGTTTTGTTCTGACCTTAATAAACTTTCCAGGTACAGAATTCCTTTCATACAGAAATAAAAAAATACAGTAAGCAGAATCACTAACTATGAACCTACATTTATGGAACAAGCATAGCATGACTATTTTCATTAGCTTTCTCTAAAAACAATGTAACATAATATACATACATAATACATATATGTACCTACATACATACCGTGGAAGGCGGGTGTTGCATAGCATTAGCCTATATTAAACTTTACACAACCTCTATAATTGCCTTTCCTATCTACCTACCTGCCCACTAGACTACTAACGCTGTCTAAGTCATACACTTTAAGAAGGTACTAAAATTAAGTAAAAAATCAAAATTTAAACTTTCTTCAATATTTATACAATCACAAGTTCGTTAAAAATTTATTGAATTGATTTCGCTGAAAGTAACTGTGAGTACTAAGTAAGTTACAGGACTACTCAAAAACGAATAAATAAAAAAGTATTATGTTGTTCTTCCTTACGTAATTGGAAGTCCAGTGAGATCACCATAACTCTAAAAAAGTGCTCTATAAACATTGTTTCTATTGAATTGTAGGGTTCAAGTGACAATGATCTTTACTTTTTTTATTTATTTATATTAGCACGTGTCACAAAATCATATTGCTGCAGTTGCAAATAAACTCAACTAGATTCATGAAAAGACTCCATTGAATAAATCTCCTCTCTCCCATGCCTTGTCCCACCTAGCCCCATGTTAGGCGGGGCACGCGATCACCAATATCGGCCGGATAAGGATCTACACACGGACAACCTGCTCCATACCAGCCTACCTACAACACTACCTACCTGACAACGACAACATACATTATAGACCAGTCCCTGTGACGAAAAAAATTGTAAGAAAATCACGCGGTAATAATAAACCCACCTTTTTATCAGACTTCATAAAAATGCTTACCTACCTGACAACGACAACTTGTGCGATAGACGAATCATAATGAAATCGTTATCAAGTAAATCGTCATGAAAATTAAAAAAACTTTGCAATATAGGACCAAAAAATCACGTGATACATAAGATGTCTGTATCAAGAGATTTTATATCCTTGATTTTAGATATTTATCTTTACATGTAAAAAAATACAATAAAATGTAATAATCAGTTATAAAAATCACGTGATACTAATGAGTAAACTCAATCGGTAAAATCGGTAAAAAGTTTGTATGAGAGTGGCCAACTCTGGTGTCAGAGTTTTCAAACTACCCTAAGACACAGAATACAAAGTGCTACATAAATACAAATACCTTTATTCATAAAACTTTTTTCTTTGCTATTTAATAATTTATATTTAAATTTAAAAAATACAGTACCATGTACAGTTTAGTCTAGAATATGGAAAAAATAACAAAAAATCGAATTAAGATTTAAATCAAGTCAAAGAACGCAGCTATTTGGCAACGGTATGAATATGCGTAGGGGGTTAGTTTCTGCTGACCATATGATTGACAGAACGATTGGTATACTGAATAGATAGTTAAGTAGGTATCTCTGTATTATAATTGTCTATGCTCCCTGCAGTAATTGCCGGCCTGTTTGCTACTTCTTCATGCCGTAATCGCAGCTTTGATTGACGACGTGCACTCGCCCTTAGTGAGCTTTTAATATTTATGTTTACCAAGAAAATATATTAATTGATGTTGTTGATTTTGTCTGTTTATATTAGAAATAAAGTAGAACTTGAGATAATCTCGATTATAGATTTTCAAAATTTCGATATAAATATCTCCATTCATTTGAAAATCACGAAGAAACTATTTGTAGCTGAAATCAAGTCCTTAGTTTGTTAGTTGTATTTTCTTTACATTTTATACTTATGTTTCTTGCAGTATACGAATAAAAAATACATTATATATTTTTTCAAGGAAAATAAACACGATTGCCATTCGGTAGAATTCCACGAAAACGCAATATTCATTGGATTTTGGTCGTACATACGATTGGTTTAAAATGGAAAAAATATATGGAATGAAATCTACGTACATTATGAACAAACATTTGTTTCACTAGTCTGATTTTTGTATAAAATGGCAAATAAACAATAAAAACAATGATGACCCAAACACTCTATAATTAATTTCCATATTAGTTTATATTTAAAGTTTTAGTTTTTCACTTTAATAAAGTTCTCAAATATACTAAAAACATGTTGTGTCTTTCCAGACTTTTGGTCTCATTTAACCCTTATTTGATTTACATTTGTCTATTTTTTCACTATACGACTTTTTTTTTGTTTTATTTAAATGACAATCGGCAACTTGAGATTAACATCTGACGAAATGTAGTCGATCGTGTGCTTATCTAACATAAGAATCCCAAATGACATAAGGGTACACACAACAAAAACTATAAAATACGTTTAAATCTATGTATGTAGGTGGGTAGGTACAAACAAAAAAGCATCAAAATCTACCATTTGTCTATAGACCACTTAAGTAGGTATTAACTCCCCTAAACGCCATAAACGCTGGAAATACGGTGCAATATCACCACCAGTGGTCGTGATTTGGGCATTTATTAAAAAGCACACAATACCCGCCACTACAGAGCAGCTCTTCTATTTTATTTTTAATATTAAACCCCCGGGCTGAGCTTGGAAGTGTAGGGTAGATTGGGACAGAGAAAGCAGTTTATTCATGTTATCATATCAGAATTTAAAAAAAAAAGTTAAAAATGCAGTAATTTAGAAATAAAAAGCACAAAACTATATTGCATTCAAATCAATCAAATCAAAACTTGATTGATCCGTTAACATGTTTACTAAAGAATGACAGGTGATATTATAAAAAAAATAACATATAAAGACTGAGAATGTACATTTTGCTAGCACTTTATAAACACAAACAACAAAAACTACCAACTTCCAGGTAATGTTGCAGTCAAACTTTCCAAATGATAAAATATCTATCTATCTATTCATATATCTAACATTCATCATGCTACAAACGGCAATATTGCTACGGCGTAGCACGTTACACAAATAATCTTCTTATCGAATGAGAGTGGCCAACTCTGGCGTCTAGAGTTTATGAAATCAATACGTTTTACACAAATAATAATCTAAGTGTATCATAAAAAAATGAATTAAAACTATGTGTTTTAATATACATATAAATAGACAATTACCTAGATAGCTAATAATTGATTACATGTACATTACAAAAAAAATAGTATATTCGTACACGCATTCTCTACCTCCACTTACTCTACATCTCCGAGAGTCCTTGACAGCCATTATTGAGATTCAGGACTCCTCCGAGCTCCTCCGAGGTACATACATCTACCTACTGTATAATACATTATTGTGTACTTGCTATTTTATTACTACATCAAGTGATTAGACGGTTACGAGATTAATGGTCAAGAACTACATTTTAACGGTACTACAGGGCTTTAACTACAGGCAGGTTGCAGTATTCAAACGTGAGGTTATGTAGCGTCAAAACCTCTTGTTTTTGACCATCTGACCTGTAACATACATATTTTTGCACCTTGAGAAGAATGCACTCTCCTACAGCACGAGATCTCTCTCAGTGTAGGAGATGCGTGCCACATAAATGAAATGTATAAAATATATAATATCATAATTGTGTCCTTAAATATGCATGGCTTCAACTATTAAGTAAATTTAGTTACAATTAAGTTATATTTGGTAAAACAAACAAACAAACAAAATTTATTTATTTCCATTTTACAAATATAACCTTAATTCTATTAACTTATTTTAAGTAGGTAAGTAAATGACTATTACCCGCAGTGAGTGAAAGGTTCCTAAGTGATTACGCGAGCCCTACACTAGGTTCGAGACCTGTATCGTAGGCGCTCTCACAAATCAAACTGTCCATTGTAGTGCGTTTCGGTGCGGATTCTTTGATAATAGTATGAACAAAAAAAATATGAATTTACATTTCAGAAAGTAAATTTGCAAAGATTTAATAAAATAGGTTCTGGCTTTAAGTTGACTAACATGGAACTGTGTGTGTTTGTGTAAGTGTGTTTGAGTGTGTGAGTGTGTGTGTTTGAGTGTGCTAAAGTGTGTTTAGTTATATAGAAACATGACTTGAACGAGTAGATATTTCATGAAGAGTATTATTTGACTATGGTGAGCAGCTCTTCTGTTTCTGTATAGGTGAGAGCACTAAAGCACTTTGTTACATTTCTTCTGATGAAAAATAAATGAAATTTGAAATTTGAAAATCTACACCGACTTAATCATAACTTTGTTAGGACAAAATAATACAGCGATATGTAACATTTGCTAAAAAAAATCAACCAACTAACGAAGTAGCACACTTCTAGAATATACTAAAGATGCTTCTTTGGTATACTATGTACATATGTTTGTACTTTATTGCTATGTAATATACCTACCGAAGTTCTGAGAACACATAAACTGTTTTCAATAACCTCGCAACGCACTCCTTATGCATCCTTGGAAACCTTGCACCAGTAACTGATGGCTGGGGAATAATTACATCTTCCTCTTCTGTAATTTCGGAGATAGTGTGAGAGGCAGAAGATGATATCGTCCAAGTCGCAGGTGCCACTTGAATCCGAGTAGCTCAAAATTGCGATTAAGACACATGGCATAACATAGAAGGGGCTTTCAGTCATCTGTGTGCCCAGGCAATGTTTAGGTTCATGAAAATTAATGTACAATCTTCAAAAATTACATTATTTATGTACTTAGGTACTATAAATTGTAATTTTCAAGTAATTTATGCCAAACAAAGGCTATTTTACTCATGTATTTACATGGTACGTACTTACTTACAGCTTTACATACTTCTCAGAACTCGTAAACTCATCTTCACGTCTGCAATGATCGTGTATCCTGGCAGGTTAACACCTAACGTCGTGACGCACCCATCATGCATCCTTGGAAACCTTGCGCAAATGTTTGGACATTGTTACGAGGTGCTAAACTATTATTTTATTTATTTATACATGTTGTATGCACTTGGAAGGTACTTGGTGAGGGATATGTTAAACATTAGGAAGAATAAAGTTTACGTTTAGTCTGTTTTTGTACTACTTACTAATAGTTGTACTACTGTACCTATTCTAAGAATAGGTAACCGCCAGAAACTAAAATATATAAGTAATATAATTAAAGGCGAAAACAAACAGATCCAACCTGGAAGAGGTCTGCACAAGATCGACGTAGATGGCACATACAAAGGGAAGCCTATACCCAGCAGTGGGATCCCAAGGACTGTGGATGATGATGATGATAGGCGAAAATATGTGTTGTCGTGAACTGACAAATAGCCGAATATAGTGTTTCTTTAATTAAAATGCATAGTCAAAGTTTATAAACTTTCGTGTTATTGTCTTAGCCTAGTAAGTATGAAATATGCATACAAAAATATGCATACAAAAATCGAATATGGTGTTTCTATAATAAAAATTCATAGTCAAAGTTTATAAAAATTCGTGTACAACATACATAACATACATACATAATATCCTGTCTTTAACCGAAAACAAAATAAATTCAAAAGCTGTTTGTCCTACTTATAGTAAATTTATAAATAGAAAATAAAATAGGCTTTATTCTACTACTCAATAAAATATGACGCAGACATACTTTACTTAAAAATTAAGTGTAAATAAAAATGAGCTTAGTTAAGCTCATTTTTATTTAAAATTTGTAAGCATAAGGGATTTGTAGGGCATTTGTATGCTTACAAATTTTATATGGATCTACTAAATCAAATTCCTTATTGCATACATTTGTCTGTATAATATTTTTGTGCAAGAAATGCCAATATCAGCCATGTCTCAAGTTAAAACTTACTTTTTTTTTCATTGGAAATATATATATATATACATGTACAGTAAAATAATAAAACTAATAAAATTTTCCCATAATAAAATTATAACAAGGTTCTTAAACAGCACCACTCGTGGTAAGTTGCAACGAGGCACTAATCCACTTCACCTAATAAGCGCTAATCGAGCTCGAGCCGCCGCCTCAAAGAATTTGCCAACACCTAGGAGTGACTCTAGGTATGGATATTAGAACTTAGGCTGCATTAGTGAAGTAAGGCAATTATGTTAAAATTTAGATCCTTTGGGTGCTTAAAATGCAAAATACAAAAATATTTATTGACATAATAACACACAGTTATTTGGCGTTAAAACCGGATTTGAGGATAGTCTTCATTTACCTAGCGTTGGAAGGTGCATACTAATTAAAATTATAATAATTCAAGGAAGAATTTTGGTTTATGAAATCTAGCGTCGTCTTCACTCGCATTAAGAAGTAAAACTTATATCCCCTATTTTACACCTTGAAAAATAAGTTTTCCAAAAATTTGCAGGTGCCCGATCCATCCAGTGGTTTGGGCTGAGCGTTGATAGATCACTGTCAGTCGTCACCTTTGAGTTTTATATATTTAGATTTCGTCCATACCTACCGCACACTAGTCCAAAGCCTACCGATCCTCTAACCCTATCTACACCTACCTAAAACAACTGATATTAATCAATATCGCCTCACACGAGAGTGCAGAGTGGAGTGTCATCCACTCGGCGTGTAGGCAAACAAGCCTTTGATGCAGTCTCACTTTGATGTCGCTTCCACATCTTGCATATTCTTTGACGGCTGTTTGTGCTCTCTGCATGATAGGAATTTACATGTTTTAGGTACCTTTGTGGGGTACATGGGTAGAATGTGATCAACTATGCACTTGCACAGCCTACCACAAATTGTAGCTATATGAGTATTATAGAATGGTAATTTTGTCATTTTTTTTTTTTTATAAAAATGAATCGCAAAATATGTTGGTAAGCACATAACTCAACAAGGCCTGGACCGATTTGACAATTTTTTTTTTAATATTCTTTGAAGTTCAAGGATGGATTTTACGGCGAGAAATACAAACGTTTTCTAACTATCTAAAGTGTAAAAGAGTCAACAGACAGAAATAAGTCTGTCGGGTCCGCTAGTATTCATATTATATTTTCTGCTAACGATGACATATAATGTACATACATATAACATATATAATGTACATTTAACAGCATATAAGAAAGATCATAGCTTTGAATAATTCTGTACTGAAACCGGTTACTTTATACATTGACTTAAAAATTAAGTTATATATTTTTAAAACAATCAGCTCCCGTACATTAATGCTTAAAAACAGTGAAGTTTTATTGAAAAAATACCCAGTATCCCGCGTGAATATTAAACAATTGGTTAATGCATTATTCTAATTAAAGACTTTGGGTAAATTAGTGGTATTTTTTCCAGAAATACGATATGACGTACCTGACTACATGCCTTATTGCAAGGAAAAAAGGTATTGGAAAAGTATAATCGAGGACAAAAGCATTAAAATTATATATTATTTAATAACGTCGTTCTATAATGAAGATATTCTATTCACGAGCTAGTCTTTTGACCCTAAAATTATCGTACAACTGAACAGTACTGAACATGAGTAAAAAAATTACAAATTGTAAGCAATCTAAAGCCAAGTAACGTGATGATTGCTGCACCTCATGTAGCTTATTTTACTGTTTCCTTATTCCAATTTTGACCTACAAAAATTTTATCAAATAAAATACTTCTAAATAATCAATACTATAGTTGACGCTAGTTGTATCAAATATTCTGATATATCTTTGGAAAGTTTGTATTGAGTCGTATCGCAGTGTGTCAATACAAAAATTCTTTCCAAAGCTATCATCTCTTATGGAATTCCACTTAACTGAGGTAATAATGTGCAACCCAGTTGTAACAGGCATTCAGCACAGTGTTTACTTATTGCGGATAACGCTTCAGTTTACCTAATAATTATAAACATGTTTTTTAAATACGTAATTAAATAAAGAAAGAAACTAGATGACAAATTAACTATATAACCCGCTCTTAATCGTTCCCGGTGCAAATGTGCCCATCAAGCTCGCTGCGTTACCGCGCTGAATGGCAATAGCTAGCCGTTTCACCAGAAACGATCCAATTTTAATTTAATTTGAATTAGTATTCAGAAATTTTTCCTTCAAATTATGTCAATGTTTGACGAGGCACGATTAGTTCCAACTCTTATTATTAATGTAATCAATTTGTTGTAATTCTTTATGTTAGTAAATTATATCTATCTATCTATCTATGCCTGAAAGTACAGTGTATTTTTTTCTCTAAAACTTTCATATCCCTTGTCTACACGAATATACCTGCCAATAAACCGGCCGTGTCAATATTGGTGGTCGTGAGACAACGGCCATGTTTTTGAGAATCCCAATGAAGGTCCGCTCTGTTTGTCTGTTTGTCCGTTGTCGTGTTTGTACGCAGACTATTGCAGTGTCTGTGTTTTGGAGGGAAAATGTTCCACGGATAGTTTGTGTGTCGCCAATGATGGACAGGTCGAAGAAAGGTTTGGTAGAATCTAAAATATGGTTGGTAGGTAGTTAGGTACGCTTTTAAGATTGTTTTTTTTTCATTGACCATTTTGTTTCTCAATTGTATAAATAAAATAGTTAATTATATTATTTCTTATTGGCTATTCTTTGAAGGTATAAGAAAGGAACAAAACTGCTTCTAACTACTACAAAATAAGGAGCATTTTATTTATACCACTATATATACTCTCGAAAAGTTATAAACTGTACCTGAAATTATTTTGCTATGAATATTATGAACAGTGCCTTTGATGATAACGATAGCATCCAAATACTGTCAAATAAATGAAGTATTAATTAAGTTACGCCGAAAATGTTTAGATTAATGAGTGTGTAAAGAATATCAATAGATAGATAGATAGAAAGATTAACTCTTTATTATTGACACATATTAAAAAAACAGTACATAAAACAAATTGTATCTAAACTAGTGCCACAAGTGGCGGCCTTATCGCTAAAAGCGATTTCTTCCAGGCAACCTTCGGCTGGAGAGAAATAAGCAAAAAGAAAATAAAGAATAATGTGGTGTACAACAAAAAGGAAATAAGAAATATTACTAATATATACTACACAAAAAAAAACACAATACAAATACTTCATATAATAAAATGGATGTTTATATACTAATACATATAATATACAGTAGTTAAAATAACAGCAATGTTCATTGAAGGGAAGCGAGATTAAATTCCTTTACTTGTTTTACCTACATGGCTACATTATTATCTTGAATTCACACACAGTACTAAAATATCTACACATTTTTCTTGTGATCCACGTGAGAAATCCACAAAACACAAATCCTTTCTCACAACGCCTCCTAACATTTTCCAGCTAAGTTAGAGTTAAGTTAAAACCCCGAGCTCGCACTTGCTCGCTAACTCTGAGAAGGCTGGTATTTACTCGCGACACGCTTGCTTGGTATTTACTTAGCCCATATACTAGCTATGTATTTCATAACCTGCGGTGAGATTAACTTGAGGTTACTGTAATGTCGTTAGGAAGATAAGAGATAAGTGAAAAATAAGTACTTCCCGTTGTCCCCGGTGCCGTGAGCCGTACCGAAAACAACGGGAACTAAAAAATTTGCCGTGTCGTTGTCCCCGTTCCGGGGACACGTCCACCGGGGACAACGGGAAGGAACGGTTTTTTTATGTGAGATAGGCTCACGCTTGACTACAACTTGCCTGATGTTAAGCAACGTTGTAATCTACGATCTTGCGCGTAAATAAGTAGATTGCAGCTAAATTAATCTTTGGCCATTTTTGATTTGGAAAGACATCTCTTTGTGTATGTATTGTTTAATATATACTGTATGATATAACATTACCATTTACCACCTTAGAGTGTGTGCTTATGTGCGAGTGTCGCATGAGAAGATCTGGTGCCTGGCTGTCTAACAATTAGAAACTACTTTCAAATATTAACAAAGTCAGATTCTATTAATTAAATTCAGTACCCTCCGAGACCGTAATAGCAATGGTCCACGGCTCTGATAACTGCATATGGATGTTACTGTAAGAGCTCGAACTGTGGTAAATCCTAAGATTTACCAAGCGAATAGTGGTAAAAGTCCTAAATAAAATAACAGTTTGTATTTTTACCACTAAGAGTCGGTAAATATTTTTTTTTATTGATCGGGCTTGTACTATAACCTAGACATATTTTACTAATAAGAACTAAACTAGTTGCATAAGGTAAGTATCTAAATACCTACAGCTACACACTTATCAAACCTAAAAAAAAACTAAACCCCACCAAAATCACATGTCTCTTGAAAATTGACGCTATTTTTAAAGCACACGGACAACAAAGCTGGTCTAATAGGCGGTACACTGCTTTGACGCAAAAAGCCTTGGTTAAACACATCAACACTGCCAGTGGTGAAAATGAGAACTACGAATTTTGACTGAAAAATTGTCTTAAAGCTTAGAAGTGGCGCCATCATTGATAGCCTTGGTCAAACTCAACAACTCTGCAGGTGATCAACTTTAGAACTAAAAGTTCTCGCTGTAATATTGTTTTAAAGTTTAGAAGTGGCGCCATCAGTGGTGTGTAGTGTTATCTTGTGGGTAGTTTAATGCAAGCTTCATCAAAGGTCGGTCAAACAGCGAGTAATCCTAGTAGCTATTTGACGCTGGCTAACGGCTAGTGTAGGGCTGCTTCGTGGGAGCTGAAAGGCTGAGCCCAGCAGGACATAAATAATAATAAAAAATCTGTATTATCAGGCATATAACCCGATATTTCACAAATTCGAAAGGTTACAGTCGAAAACAAATGATCAATCGTAGACATCTAAACTGATAATTTGTAACTAATGCCAGTAAATCAATTATTCTCTGAACAGAAGTTCCAATGGCGTCTATGATTTGCGTTTCGTTTCCGAGTGAAAACTCTCCGGATATTTGAAACATTCTGATGTTTTTCGAACCATTCTAAAATATGGAGGCAACGGAAATACAGCATTCGTGAAAATTTCAGCTTTCTAGCTATCACGGTTTATGAGATACAGCCTGGAGACAGACAGACAGACAGACAGCGGAGGCTTAGTAATAGGGTCCCGTTTTACCCTTTAGGTACGAAACCCTAAAAACGAAATATTTTATGTAAAAGAACTTATTTTTTAACATATTCTCTGAACCATACGAACTCTATAGTAGGACCTACCTACCTATACCGTGGAGTTAACGCTCTATACGATTGTAATGTGTACGAACTGCTAAGACGTACATAGGTCAGATATATAATTAATATTTTCTTGTTTTCGTATGATGACCAAAAAGATATCTTTGATTGGGTTTCTTCCTGTCATAAAATAGTGGAATCAATTTGCTGTGTTTTGTTTTGGGATCTTGTTGTCTTCCAATAAGATAAAATTCTGGAATACTAACTAACACCTAGTCCACCATTATACTTGCGTCTTATCCCTGCCAGATTGGTTACCTGGTAGAAATAGTTCTAAGCGATAAGGTCGCCAGATAAGACACTAGGCTTAAGTTTTCATATTTTATGTAAATTTCTGTATTTTTTATAAAATGTATATCTATCTACGGCCCCTTTTTCGTCAACCCTATCGTGTGTTTCTGCGCAATCGCAGCCGGGTGCAGATTATAGTGAATTGAGCTTTCTAATATTCTGTCTGTCGCCGGACGTCTTGGGGGGCTATTCCCAGCATAGACGGAAAATATTATTATAGAAGGTGGTATTTTTTTAAACTACGCGTCAAAGCTTTGAATTAAGCGTGGGTAGGTTAATTGTGATAAGCAATTTAGCCGTAGGTTATTTTGAAGTACATATATTATACTCACTATGATGATTCATTTATGTATAACCTAAGCCTAAACAATATGTATTCATGAGTAAGAAATGCGTTCCGTTTCTCAGAATTATTTCTGTAATATATAATCAGGTATGAGTAAGTTTAGCAGACTTCACTCCTTATTAGTTCCCGTTTCACGAAACCCACATAAGATTTAAACACTTTTTCACCTTCCATTTTCCTTCCAAGAAACGCATTAAAACTTTCCCAGGCTCGAAGTTCCGAAAACGGCCCGTACTAAGTCAAAGCAAACAAATTATGTATCTCCGTACCGCATACCTTGATAATACACGCCCAGCTTTAGTGTCAAATAGACAATTTAACTAAAAGACACCATATCTATATATTATAAAACTGACTGATTGACTGACTGACTGACTGACTGATATAGTGATCTATCAACGCACAGCCCAAACCACTGGATGGATTGGGCTAAAATTTGAAATGAAGGTAGATGTTATGACGTAGGCATCCGCTGAGAAAGGATTTATGGAAATGCCACTTTTAAAGGGGTGAAATAGGGGATGCAAGGTTTACTTCTTAATGCGAGCGAAGCCGCGAGCACCCACTAGCTACCTATATAATCTGTTTTTTTTTATAACAAAGGAAAAGTCCATTTATTGATCGATTTGTTCCTCCATCACACACCGCAACTATACGGTAGTGACTCTTGATATGAGCTTATGAAGGTAAGACAGTTCCGAAAGTAACATAACTTACATTTTACCACGGATTCTTATAGTTATCTTTAGAGGTTTTATATTCTTTTACATCGTTAACATCAAACCAAAAACCTCATTTTCTTATTAATAATAACATGAATTTCGAGTGTACGTATATTATTTTCACAATGAGATGTTTACTGGGTGAATTGTCATTGAGGCGGCGTCTTTGATCCTCCCCCCTCGTCTGAACTCCCACTTAACGGAAATTAAAATAACATGAGATGTGAGCACCACCATGTTGGCCACTTTAACTTTGGACATTCTTCAATGTATCTAAGTATCGAACGAACCCAGCTTATGTTATTTACCCGCGTGTGCCCGCGGTTTTGCTCGCGTTGAAAAGTAACTTAGGTCTTACTCCTGGGATCCTAATACAGAATTACGTTACTTGAAATCACCAATAACCAGGGATTTAGCGTAAGCTATAGTAAGTTTGTATTAAAGTTAAGTTGACATAATGTATCTGATACATCCTAGACCGTAATGATTGCTTACCATCAGGCGAATTACGGTCAAATGCAAACCCATTCCATGTTAAAAAAAGAGTGACTAGCTTTGGTATCGACTGTGTATTTAAAGCAAACCTGTAAGAGTCCTCGGTTATGCTCGAATATTTTGAGTTAAGTAATATGTATGACTTTTTTTGTAGCGAGATATCTTATCTTCATACGACATTTAGACTAAGATGATGATAATGACTAAATTACCTATAAATTTTTACTTTCATATATAGATAAAACTCTTTATTGTAACACACATAAAGAAAAAAAAGACAAACAGGAATACAAAAGACTTCAAAAATAGTGCCTTAACTGGCGGCCTTATCACTAACAGTTTTAATGCGTATTTGTGTATTATTTTTACCTCCACAATTTGTCCAATTACTGTTTTTTTCAAGTGGGTGGCATTTTTTCCTGAAATCGCTACTTGAAACTTTCTACGTTTCCAGGCTGCATTGTGCAACAGTAAACAGTACAATCATCAATTGGTTTGATAACGTGGAGAGCCGATACAGCGTTACTGGGTTTATCGACTTCTAAGTATGTTTTAGTCAGAGGTCCATAGGGCGCCTTGATTAACTCTCGACACCAGAGTTGGCCACTCTCATTCGATAAGAAGAAGAAGAGTATATTTTAGTGTAGAAGTTGAAAAGTAGCCTATTTCACTCTTTTGGCCCTGTCTTTACTCCAGGTGTAAGTGACATACGCGTATACTATATTTTTGTAATTGAGCTTCCGGTATCCACTAATTATTAAAAAATAATATCCTCACACTGTATATCCAAAAACTTTTAAGATTAGAAGTTTTGCTGTCGATTAAAAACTTTCAAAGTAATCATACCTATTTTAAGATTCTGCCATATTGTTTTTTCACTTCTAAATCCTTTCTTGCCCGATTATCACATAATATCTATAATTAATATTGATATTGAAATACTTACCTTGTTTTCTACCAGTTGCCAAGTAACCCTGTATAGCCTGATAGATAGCACCTTGATACTAGACATGGTTCGACGACCGATAGTCAGTGCAACGGCGTCAAGTGACACTGAAACTTGGCCTTCGTTTCATTGGATACACGTAGGTATGTATTTGGAAATGAGTGAAAATGCACATAGGTACGTAGGAACACTAGAATTATTATTATGTATAACGGGAAGACGTTGGTATCCGGGATACAGATATTTCTCGTCCGGACGCCAACACACCGCGTGCAACTTTGAAATTAGATATAAATATTATCTTTTCTTAGTTTTTAAGTACCTATTGTATTGTATTGTAATTAAAAAAAAAACCAGAACCAGAATTTTATTCTTTTGCTCATTTAATTTCATCAAATAATCTTCTATTTTCTTTCATTTAATTGTTCTTCTTTCATTTAACTTTCGGTTGACGTGTCAGTAGAACTACGCAGACGCCTAGATGTAAAGCCAAGTTTTCGTAATCAAGATTTTACATAAATCTATTTTTAATGTGAGCAGTGTTTGTTGCACTACATCTCCGACTTCTACATGTTGGTGGATTGATCTACAAACATACAAAAAAAAAACAAAAAAAAACGTGCTTTGTCAATTTAATGTTTTAGATACAAATGGATGCCTAAGTTTCGTCTGCGTAATGTCGGGATAACAAGTACCTTATATAACTGTCGTGAAACAAACAGATAAGTAAATAAATAAATATTCCGGGACATTGCACACAGCGCCATCTAGCCCCACACTAAGCAAATGCATGTGTCGTGGGATAAAAAATAACACACTATTGCTTCTTTACAATGACATGATTTGTACCACTTAATTGTGGTTATTAAATAGCCCTATTAAGTACTTGATGTTAATTCGTTCACAATCTTACTTCTCTTGTAAATTAGGTAAAATATATCTAAACTATAAATAATAAATATATACTAATAATAAAAATTTCAGGACATATCACACAGCGCCATCTAGCCCCAAACTAAGCTTACGCTTGTATCATGGGTACTAGATAACGGATATATGTATAATACATATATACTTTTCTTTTGTAAATACATTACTTATTATACATAGAAACGACCAGACTCAACACAAGTAATTACAAACTTTAATATTCATAATTACTTGTGTTAGGCGGGAATCGAACCCGCACCCCTAGATTAGAAGGCAGAGCCACTACCACTCTCTGCTCACTAAATAGTCAAATTGATCAAAGCAACACAAATCCAAAAGTTTTAAACGATTGCCCGTGGATTCCAAGATTCTGGTTTTCCTTGAAGCTCGCACTTGTCGTGTGTTTGCACAAGTGAGGCGGAGGGAAAACGAACGCTTCGTGGACGATTTCGAAAATATTTAGTGTGATAAGCATGGTACTGATGGCAGAAAAATAGGAAATATTTATTTGAAAATAAATCAAATCAAATCAAAATACTTATTGTACACCAATAACAAAATAACACAAGCATAAAGAAACTTAGAACATAGTATTGGGACAGAGGGCGGCCTTATCACTTGGAGTGATCTGTTCCAGGCATCCTAGTAAAAAAAATGTATTTTTATTTATTGCCACAAGCACGACACGAAAACACTCGTTTAAATGTTCTTTTATATTAATTCCTCAAGTTTGAAAACCAGTTGGTAGCAAAACAGATGACGTCATTCATGACTACTACTTCATACATCTTGCATTAAACAGGTTTTTAAAAAAATTTTAGGTATATCAAATTTGCTACTTTTTATCATTACACATTCTGCAAAAGAAATCTAACTTTATCTTCCTTAGGAAAAGCAGTCCTACAATTCCTTAATTTGTACTTACACGTAATTACTAATTTAAACCCCCTGGTTAACTAAAATCAATCAATCACTTTTGGTCGCACTCCCACACTCGCACATGAAAACCGATAAAAATCATGTAACTGAGGCACTAAGTTATTTTATATCTTCAGATGATTTTCCCAACCGTACCTATCTCGTCAAAGCAAGATGGCGGTGCGAGGTGCGACGGCGCGGAACCGTTCCGACGACTGCGTTACTGAAGTGCCTACATATTTCCTGCAAAAGCAAATAAACACGCGAAAAGCACATCTTATTATTGTTCAGCTATTTTTAGAAGCCAATGCTGGCAACACTGAAAATGTCAACGGCAAAGTTTCCCGGCGAGCAGTAAAATTTAGGTAATTTTTTTGTTTAGCTTGTACTTATGTAAATTTAATCTTTTTTTTTAGTTTATTCTTTTTTTCACGTAAAGAAAGAAAGAAAGAAAATTTATTTACGTAATTATATAATCTATAAAACATTTGTAAAATTTTAATCAAATCTTGAAAATTGTCATTTTATAGAGACGTGTATGGTGGCATGCATAGATTTACTATGATTTTATTCAACACGGAAAACTTTAGAAAATGCAATAAAGTTGTGGCAGCATACGAATTGCTTGGTTCTTATGAAACCTAATCTAACCTAACCTAACAAGAGAAGAATAGAATAAACTTTATTATCCTGACACTGTATTATATTCGTCTTATTAGGTACTTCTAAAGAAAGGTCTTTACAGCCGTTTCGAGCACACTTAACTTAAAACTAACATATTTCTACTCTAAGTTATGATTCTTTCTGGTTTTTACTCTCCATATAGCTTGATAGTAGCTTGATAGTATATCCTTGAACTACTAAAATAATTTTAAATTATGTCCGTTAGTAACCTGTCAAAGCGTCCTAATAACAGCATTTTAGATAAGGATGTTTGTTGCTCGGTTCCGGGATGTCGCCGCCTTATCTGTCAGATATATACATATATTCAGATATAGATACATAGTGCACAAGGGACCCTGTTCTAGACGTCACGTGGTCGAGGCGTGATGGAGGTTTAGTAGAATAATTGTATTTGTAAGATGTTTAGACAATGTAGTAAAATTAAAAAGGCAGGAAAAAAAAGTCAAAGTAACAAAATCGCGGTTATATTTCATAAACGTATTTTAGTTAAACATGTTTTTAACTTGTTATAGAGAGCATAATCACAGTATGATTATGCTCTCTCACATGATTGTGAGAGAGCTAAAATTAATACCTACGAAAATATGAAAGCTGTAGTCTGTCAGCAATACGTATTGTAATATTTATAACCTATTGACTAACTGCATCATTATCCGAATACAAATCCATAATTTTAGCAATTTCATAATAAAATATCAATCTGCAATGTTATCTTAAATACGAGCGCTTGGTTGACGCGACGCGTGACCAAAATGCTTGCCTTTTTCTGCGTGGTAATGCGGCCAGTATGCTGGGCACGCTGCCCTCTGATAGTGGGCTGGAGCACTTAGATTATCTTTAGGCTTTTCTAAAGATTTTCTAAGTGCCCCTTTTTTGTAGTAGTAAGAAGTAGTTTGTTTAGTTTTTCTTGCCTTGTTTTTATATTTTATTAATCTTAAATACGCATAAGTACATATAAATCTGTGTAGTTATAAATAAATATTTTTTTCTTTCTATCTCACCAGGTAATAAAAAATTGTAAAAGCTTCATAAAAGCCTCATCGACGCGGAAGTTTTAACAATTCAATCGAATCAAAAAGTCAGAATAAACATAAAGCACTCCATTAGTGAACATTGGAGGAAAATTTTAAAAGATTTTCAACAAATTACCGCTCCGAAGAGAAATACTGAATTTAAACAAAGAATATTTTAAAACTCAGCCTTAATTGTTAGCTAAAAAAACCTATGCAAAAATGGACCAAGAAATTTATGTACAGATTTTTTCATTTTAGTGGATTCCAATTTTTTTTGTATGTTACAAGTACCTATTTGTTCAACGTAATTTATTACCATTTAAATATAGTAAAATATATTTGTGAATAAGAAAATAAAAGAAGAAATTGATAATTAATTATTTAGGACATAACTGAAAAGTCTATGTTCATCTTGTCTAGATATAATTTGTTCCTTCCGAGAAGTAATTTGCAAGTTGAGGAAATATTTGCGTTTCGTTCCGTTTTACTCAGAATGAGATGTAGGTGTTTAATGTCAGCTTGCAAATGTTTGTTTTACATTATTTTGTTTGTTCATTACATTAAAAAGTCATGAAATAGAAAAAAGTATTTTTATTTTCCTTTGTTACATGGTAATTACTTTTTTTATTTAATGTTATTTAATATAAATATTGTTTTATCTAAAAACATTTTTACGTAGCTATTCCTACATTAAGTTTTGTATATATATACAGTATACATATGAATTTATATATCTGATTCATATATCACAAATTTTATTTTACTATGCTCAACATCAGGCAGACTGTAGTCAAAAGCAAAACTAAAAAACAAAAAAAAAACATAAATATCATAAGTAGAATTATTTTGAATCATCGTCAAATAATTCGTTTATTATTAAAATTAAAAAATATATATTTAAATTTCTTTATAAGCAAATTAACAATTCTATATGTAAACTTTTTTTTACATGATATTGGCTTACGCTTGACTACAACTTGCCTGATGTTAAGCAACTTTATAATCTACGATCTAGCGCGCTTGCCTAGAAGAAACCGGTTTACTCTTGACTTGAAGACTGACAAATTATAGTTCAGGGGGAATAGAAATTCGGGGAAGGAGTTCCACAGTTTGGCTGTCCGCACGATGAAAGTCGAAGCAAAACGCTTGCTTCCCTCTTGCATAGCGCCGTCCAAGTAACATTGTGATTAGTCCGGTCGGATTTTTCCGATCAATTGATCTTATGAAAAGTCCCGTCGCCGTCGCCCGTCGCACGCTAATCATTGTTTGATCTTATTTTACAGGTGCTTTATAATCTCCTTATCCACTTTACATTTTAAAACCAATCCAACGGAAGATCAGCGCTGGTTGCTTCCACTCAACCAGCATTATGCTGAGTTGGGGCTGTGTTTATGTTTCATTATGTAATTGTTGTTGTTTTTATGTGTGTTCTGAAAATCAGTAACAATAGATGATTTCTTTCTTTCTTTAAATCAAAGTTGCAAAGAAGAACAAAATTAACTACGTTTTACTTGTTACTACTGAAATAGGTGCATTATAGCTGCCCGTAGCTCAACTAGCGGAGGCAATCACTTGCGATCTCAATGTTTAAGCAATTGTCGACGCGGTTAGTCCTTGGTTGGGTGACCACAAAGTGGCAACCCATACTGGACGCGTGGGTTGGATGACACGTTAAATTGTAGGTTCTGGCTGTTTGTCATAGTACAGCAGCCGTTGAGTCATGTCAGAGGCCCTTAGGGTGGCTTGATTAACTCTCGACACCACAGTTGGCCACTCTCATTCGATAAGAAGAAGAAGACAGGTAATTTTCCCCGCGCTATTTCCCAAACACTGCAGAAAACTAACCTAAGTATAAGGACATCGCTGAACCAACACAGTCTGTTGGCTCATTATTGTTGTATCCCAGCTTAAACCAGGTTTAATGTTAGCTAACGTATTCGGATTTTATCTACTATTAATATTAGAAACCTTATTGGGTTTATCTTTAGAGCTAATTGGATTCTTGTTGGAAAATTGTTTATGGTCTTTTGTACTAATTTTCTTGCAATATTTGTTTTTATACCAACTTACATATTATATAACTGTTTTTTATGTTCTCGTTTAGCAATGTGAGTTTTTACGTACGGGTGTGTAGTATTAGGGTTTTTAAAAATTCTTGAATACACTATACCATGACGGGACATTTTTTTTACACAATGTCGTTTATGTGAATGCTGCTTAATGTGATATGTATTAGCCTATAAGTAGGTACAGTGTCAAAAAAGTATTTCCTGGCTCGCATAATCTGTTTTTCCTTACTAGATACATTCCTTTGACTTTACCTTTACCTGTATCTAATCAATTTTGGAAGCTTAGCGGTTCCAGTGTCTGCTTTTCATCCAGACGCACTCCGGTTCGAATCCGGGCCTACACCAATGACTTGTATTTTCAAGTTTTGTGTGGATTTGCACTGGCTTAACGGTGAAGGAAAACATCGTGAGGAAACCGACATATTTGAGGACCATACTATCCGAGGAACATGTGTCTTCCGTGCATGGACCTGGGCGCCCACCACGATGAAGGTATCTACAATCTAGGCCCAAAAGAACTCCCCTACGAATTAATTCAACGGAGGAGTCTAGACCCTCAGTCACGAGGAAATGAGACTCAAGAGAGTATATCATTAACGATCCCAATCGTCATAAAACCATCTAAACCATTGTAGCCTGAGCGTCCAAATCTGTCCTCTATAATTTCCAATTGTTGCAAATAAGGCCGGCGCGGAACCGGCGCGCGGCACGCACTGCCAGTATTGACCGAGCACAGCGCGCATGCGCGGAGATGTAGACCTGCTGGATGAGGACAAATGGAATGTACTAGAATGACTACTGAAAAGAATCTAATCATAATTCAGATCAGAAGCTCGTTCGAAAATAATAAATTGATAATTATATGAAAAAATGGCCGTCGTTATTCAGACTATTCCAATTTGAATAGCCACTCTAAATAGCAACGACCATTTTTGTAGTCTACGACGATTTAAAAATTGCGTAGTTATTTGTTTAAAAAAAACATAAAAACTTCTCAGTTTATCGCTGTGTAACTTACTACTAACAGTGTTTAGTACTAAATAACATTATGATGTATTTTTAATTACACCGACTGGTTGTTGAATGCTCTTTTCATCAAAGTTAATCCCATTATTTCTTGTCACTGGGCGATCCAGGATCTCTAGATCCGTGGTTGACGCTACACAGGATAGGTAGATATAACTAGGTTAGGAATTACAAGCGAAGCTTCCAACTGACGACCGATTCTACGCAAATGAAAATATTTACATTACCTATCTTTTTCATGTGGCTTACCTTGTTCATTTAACATACATATATGTTACGATGCTACAATAAGTTTGTGTTCTTTTTCCAAGCTTTTATCAAACCTATAAAACTTACAATGATGGCCAAACAAAAAAAAATATTTTAAAATCTAAAATCTTGCATGATCACGGTTTCTTTTAAGCCAATAACGATACTCGTGAGACCGTTCAGACAAAACAAAAACAAAACGCTACCGCAGCCCGTAAACCACATAAAATAAATCAAATGAAGAACAATCCATTAACTCGATCTACATTACAAAAAAAGAAAAGCGAGTCGTTCGTTGATTGGCCGCCGCGTCGGCGGGAGCATGCGATTGGGCGTACGTTCCGAAATACGATACTTTTTAATAATGGCTCCTTTAGCTAATGCGATCGACTGTTAGCTGTTATATTACATCGCCGTAGGTTAGTATTTTATTACATGGAGACCCAAAATGTGGTCTTGAGTGGCTTGAACGGAGAGTGTAGGGGACTTGTGTCGGATTTCTGCGTATTGCAGCTCGATTAGGAAGGATCGTGTGGGATAAACCAGGGGTTGCGGTTTGTTTCATTGTTCTGTTAATAAAACAGCTTCTAGTTTACGAGTTCGATTTAGTAATTATCTACGTACACATGTACACGCAGGTTATTTAATGATAATCAATTGATTTCATTACAAACATTTTGTTTTTTATTGTGAATCTTCATTTTCGAGAAGTACTGTTATTTAAATATTACATAGATGAATAGGTAGATATATGGAAGATAAATTTATGACAGATCTGTATAGAAATTGGAAACCAAACTGGTTCCTATCTTGGTACACTTACAAACAATGTTCCTACATACAAAATTCTATCAGTTTCTGCATAGTTGCATTTACATACTTATTAATTGGACAAATTGATGATCAAATAAACAAAATTGCGGCGATAACTACAGACAAATAAATCGTAATCACGTCCAAATAGAACAAAAAGAACAATCTAAAGAGGTGCGAGTAATCACAACAAGCGCTGTAAAGCATTATCAAACAAGTTATTGGTCAAATAAGCAACATACACTCGATATTCATTGATGGCGCTGGGCAAACAAAAAATAGGTATACTAAGTTACTTAAAATTAGGTATAGAAAAATCAACTCGGACAAAAAAATCTCGGACAGTTTGGTTCAGTTGTCAAATTCGATTGTCCATAGGTGTAGGTACCTACCTACTGGAACATATATTATATTAGGTACCTAATGTGTTAAATATATTTAAAGAAAAAGAAACATATTATTTGGTACGTTACTATCTAATACGCAAGACATACAAAATATGTTTTTTTTTTCAATAAATTTATTTAACACCATAAGGCCATACCATACCATAGGTACCTAGGTGGTAAGCAAACTCGGTCAAAGACCCTTGGGGTGGTTTGAAAACTCTCAACACCTGAGCTGGCTACTATCATTGGAACTAAATAACTATCTTATATCCAGTAACCCTGAATAGATTACTATCGACAATTCGATAACGCGTCGAATCGATACCGTGACCCATACCTATACTGATAGCGTGATGGCAAATATTGCAGCGATAAGCCCAGCATAAACGGTTAAGAATGAACTTAACGTACGATTAATCTAGACTCGTCTGATTTTTTAGCTCGTTATAGTCTATTTGATGTTTTTTTTAACACGGAATAGAATTACGTTTGAATACAGCCTGTCTGATGTTGAGCACTACTGTTAGTCTAAGATGTAGCACGCATGCCTAGAAGAAACCCATTTACTCTTGATTTGAAGACCCCTGTGTCCCGTGCCTTTGTGTGTATTTTAATCTATTTCATTTATCTACTTAAACATTAAAATGTACATGCCTAACTATCAATATCAATCACACTCTGAACCTACATTAGATTTTTTATTATTCTAAAAAAGCCACGCATGATTTTAAAAAAATAAGCCGGATTGGCTTTTTTTGACTTACAATATTTAAAATTTAAAGTATCCAGCAAGTTTAACATTCAATGTGACGATAAAAATACCAACCTATCATGACTTTCAAACTTAACTTGATAAATAGTGACGCATCCTTAACGGCAGAGATAAAGTTCTATAGATAATTTTCCCGCCATTCCTGGAAAAAGGCGCGAAACATGCCAAAGAGGTTAGTCTTTATAGATTGCATAATATCACACCTAAAATATGTACTCCTTAGTCCTTATCGATTTGAAATTCTAAAGCTAATCGAATAAATCTTTGTTTTGATGATTCGATACATATCGTGTAGTGTTTAATCACTAATCAAAAGTACAAATATTGGTTTTTTAGTATTGGCTCGTCGGTAGTGAAGAAGTTTTCAAATGTTTCCAGTTGTGATAACGATATTATAATTTATTACTTATGGACAGTTAAATAATATTGACGCTTTGTTTACTTTTTTGTAGATAAGTACATACTTATTACATAAATGTGCCTAGTCAAATTCTCTATAGTCTTAGTACCTCTACCTCCTTTTTTAACATTTCAGTTTGAGCATGCCTGTAATCATCATCATCCTCAGCCACAGATAAACTTGTGCGGGTGTCGCTTCAGTTGTAACTTTAAAATAAATCCTTAAAATAAGACACAAAAAGAAAAAAAAAGAAAGTCTTTTTATTTTTCATATGTTATGCCCCGCTTGCACAACGACTCTTAAACACAGTTTTAAATTTTTAACTTGTTAATATTATCGCTAAACACGTTTAAGAATCCTTCTGCAAGTGTGCCTCACAGAATGATAGTCGCCATGAATGCAGTCGTATCATATCAGCCGAGTGCACGGCGAGGTCGTTGACCTGGCGCGGCCATCTTGGACTATCATCTAATTATTGCCTCACAAGTGATGCTAACTGGCGTGTGTATGTATGTAGGTTCCATAGTTATATATTTATCAAATCAAATATACTTTATTGTACACCAAAATAAAGAACACAATTCACATAAAAAGGTAATCAGGACATTGGGCTACTGGCCTTATTTATGTAAGTACCTATATAAAATGTTTATCTGATGGAAAGCGTCCGTCGTCGTGACTATTTATTATCTATCTTATATATATTGACCATTCTATATCTTATTATCATTCTATATACATCTTATATATATTGGTAGACCATTATAAGAGGTGCTTTAATCTTCTTTTCTTATTTAGTGCGTTTGATAACTTACCCAACAAAAAAAAATAAAGTACTTCTTAGAAAGCCATCGCAGATTAACAGTTATCAATTATCTGAATGTTTGGTCGTTTTGTTGTTTAGGAATTATCAAATTTGAATATGTTATATCCACGTAAAATATACTTACCTACATTTGCAATTTTTTACTTTTCTGATACAAGATCATATAATCTTTTATCTACACTAATGTTGTAACTTTTTACTTATGTTTCCAATACTTGACTTATAATTACTACTGTTATAGCGCAGACAACAAAACACTCAATTTAAGCAACTTCACATGGTGGCATAATATCCACATCGATATCGTAATAGCTCATTATAACATCGATAAAACGCGACCAACTTTATTGCAGGGCCAAAATCAGGTTGGTCGCGTTTTAATCAATAAAACGCGACCAACCTGATTGGCGCGCAGCTGCGCTCTCATTGGTAAGATTTTAATGGCGGCAAAATCACTGTGACAATACACGTACGCGTGAATTTAATTTAAAAAATTAAAACTTAAACTTAAACTTAAAACAACATTAGTGAAGATAAAGTAGTGTATGCAACTGCATATAACACGGGTATTAAAACACTCTATTATGAAACTCGCTGCGCTCGTTTCATAAACTCACACTCGTGTTTTAATACCCTTCATTATATGACAGTTGCATAAACTACTATAAAGTACAAAAATGTGATGTGATAAAGTTCGTTGCCCTTATCATGCCATTTCGAGGCAATATTCTAATTATTGCATGAATGCTAATTACTCCCAGACGATTTAATAGCACTAAATAACTTTGCGTCTAACCTCTTCATCGGACAAACTTAGGTCGTTACAAGGGCGTTTCAAATACGATAAGTTTTTCAAACTGACTAGATAAGGCTTGATGGCAATGTATGTTTTTTTTTATGTCTTAAAGTATTTATTTTAGTTGGTTATCAGTAAGTAATAAGATAAATCACGATTTTTTATAAAAAAAATATTAACAAATTTTACCTTATCGCTTACCTGTTCCTGCTGTTCCAGAAACCTAATTTGGGAGCCAAATCCATTCCAGTAGAGGTATGCTCTCTCCACCTTCGATTACAGTATTATGTGGATGTCATTTTAGGAGGCTATAAAATAACTACATTGTATATTGCCAGACTGACGAATATTTTTAACCAATACAAAATAAGTTGTTAATTATCGCTTTTCTATTATTTACAGGATACACACAGTTAATTGGTATCTTCTAGGTAAGCGTGTTACACCCTAGACTGCAGCAATGCTTAACATCAGGCAGGCTGTAGTCAAACGTCAACCTATCCCACGTATAAAAGGAGAAAAAAATTACTACCTACCAAAATAATTAAAAAAAATACCTAGAGCCAGACTCATATATCCATCTATGATTTATGAGCAGCACGGTACTACAGCCAAACGATTGAACTGTCCAGACCTGAAGATAGATGACTAGTTTATACCTGGAAACGAATTGTCCATTTTCCGCAAAAACTATGGTACAAGTTTGTATTAAAAACATACAGACCTCTTTTCCTAAACTACAAAATTAGCTAGCTAATGTGAAGTTAAGGGTTTTTCCTAAAGAACATAGACAAAACCTATCTAATGTGAAGTTCTAAGAAAATAGGACACGTTCTTAATTTTTATCTGAGTAGTTTCTTTTAGTTAAAACTTACTTAAAAGAAACCAATTCTTCCTAGAATATTTTACGTTACCATCAACTTGGATTGCGGTAGCTAACCGAATTTAATGTATTAGTTTGAATGCAACACTTGGGCAAGAGCATCGCAAAACAGAGTATTGACGTATGATAAAAGAATCTTATGCACTTTTTTTTCGTGCAGGAAATGTATGTCGGGCTGTGGTCGGGCTCGGAGCTAGTGAGATTCCACTACCGACTAAAACCTATCACGTCACGATGTCCCTTCACCTCGGCAAGGGCGGTTTTCGCTAGAAAGCGAGCAATACTCAATACAATTCCCGTCCCAAGGAATCTTATACCCTACAGTAAACGTTATTAGCTATTATTTATTACTATTTTAAATAATAATAATAAGTTTATTCAGCGAGTTTTTTTCTGAAGTCCAACTAACTTTCTAATTCAGACATACATTACCAAACTTATCTAATTACAATAAGTGTACGTACTACTACTTAAAGTTAATTAAGCTCCATTACGGAACTTTCCCTGGCGACCCTCTGCGTATCAGGTTAAGACCAGCTCTGGTCAAACGGTACCATATAGGGGACTACTAAGTGACATTAGAACTATCATGGCTTTGAGGATGATACATTGAAAATATGTACTTTGTGCAGGGCTCACAAAAACACAAACAAACCTTCATAAGTAAGAAAACTGTAACTCTATATCTATGTATATATTAGTTTTTAAGGTTTTATGTAAAACTTTCGGTAAAAATAAATTTTGTATTGTATATGTAAGTATTGATAGTTAAGCTCATTATATTTTCTCTCTCTTTGAGTCGTATTTCCTCATGACTGAGGGTCGTGACTCTCCCGCAGAATTAAATCGTTAGGGGTGTTTTCTTGGGCAGATACATCGTGGTGGGCGCCCAGGTCCTTCCACTGAAGACACATGTCCTCTTAATATCTGATGCGCTGTAGCTACTATTGGGTGCCCGTGGCTTCGTCCGCTTCGATCGAGATAAGAAATAAGCTATATCAGTCTCGGGAATCTATGCTAACACCACATCTAATATGACACTGATCAATTGGTCCGTTGAGAGAGAAAGAGAGAGACAAAGAAAGAAAGAGACCAACACAATACGCTGTCTCGTAAAAGTTTAATAACTAGCAGATATCAGTGTCTTCTCACCTGTGATTTTTAGACAAAAGTAGTTGATTTCACTTCCATGCCTCCATGCCAATAGTATTGACATGATAAGCATTATAATATAAATAAATAATGCTTATCATGTCAATAAATAAATAAATAATAAATATTTATTTATTATTTATTTATTTATTGACATGTTAAGCATTCAGACCAACAAACAAAAATAAAACAACACACACACACACTTTTCCTTTTTTATAACAGTATAATTGTTGGGTGATGTAAGTGGATATTCTTACCTCACACTGACCTAAAACAGAAACTACAATAGCGTTAAGGTATGTGAGTAGCCCCCATAGCGTCCGGCAATATGGCTAAGAGCCGCCATGATGGATGGTGTTTGTTCCACAAATAGTTTTCAATTTTATGCTCGCAACGTGCCTCTGATTTGGATTACGAAATTGGTATTGGGGGCTAGTGTTATATTTTTAGAATAATCAATAGAGATTAGATTTAAAGATTTTATACATTACTCTCCATGTAGACTTTGCAACATATTAAATATTAGTTAGCAAATTACGGGGCGAGGGGGCGAGTAAAAGAAACCAATGTAGTCTAAAACTTTTTTTTAATTGTCATTGTTTAATAGATGCTTCATATAAACCCTTTTCAAAATAAATTGATGCGTCCGTTTGAATATTGTCTATGATGATTATGCAGAGCGTAAAATAGCTAACTTTCCATTTTATCTGGAATCATCCAGTTTTAGGACAAAGAAAAAATAAGAAGTTATAATTACATATAGGTACACAAAATGTATAAAATAACTTCTAACTTAGATACAGCTACGACTTTCCTACGTTGTATATGGTCTTAACATAATATATTATTTATATACCTCAGCTCACCTATGAGTAAAATATCTAAACTAAGCACATGACTAAGACGATAATCAGCTGACGATGGAGCGATGACGTCACACATCTGACACTCAGATACTGGGATATTTGTAAAGGTGAGGATTTTGGAACTAGGTGTCAGAAACTGGCTTCGCCTACAATGATGGTAATATTCTAAAAGCAAAGTTTGTGTGAATCTTTGTTACTAATTCGTATGAACACATTTGAACTGATTTGGATAAAATTTGGCATGGATATAGATTAGACATCCGATTAATATTAACATAAACACTATACCTAATTGTGGATTAACGCGGGTAACATCGCGAGGCGCTGCTAGAGTACTTTCTTGTGCTAGTGATCAAATGCCTCACTGTGTATAAAAAATAGCTGTTACACTTCTTTTAACCTACCTCAAATCGTTCCGCTTTGCCATTTGAGAAATAGTTACTGCACTCAATTTCAATACGAGTACTTACTTCTTCATGTATTGATGGAGTTAAGTAGGTAAACTGTATACGTTTAAAATATACCAATATATTCAATAATTTGTATTTTTTACACAAAACGCGACTTACCTTTTCGAATCCATCGCTGCGTTACATAACCAACCAATTATGACTAATTATGTAGGTAGGTTAAACCTTACAACTACAAGTGAGTTTATATTTCGTCTGGTTTCATACATTCATTGCTCCACAAATCCTTGGACCGAATATCTGACATCTTGTTGACAATTTCACAGAAAAAAATGACGTAATGTCCCAAGTTGGTGCTAGTCATCGGAACGTGAATTTTTGTAACCTTGTGGATTTAATTATCGTTGGAAAAGATTTAAGTGTTTGTCTTAAAAAGTAATCAGATTATTTTATCTTTGTTGGTTGTTATGGTTTGTAAAACGTTTGTTGGAAGCTTTATTAAAAATATACGATATATTTACTTTACGATAATAATTAATCAATCAACACCATTAGTTTTGACCTAACATCAAAATGTTAGCAGCTCAAGAGTCTCAGTACTCCATCCATTAATTAAATAAGACAAGCAATTCGTGACAAATAATATTCAATTCAATTGTCTACAAATCAAAGAATCACCCGTTAAATTTTAACCTACTTTACTTACAAAAATTTCCTTGGCACTTAAAATGTGACCCAAATCAAGATGCCACCAACATCTTCCCGTTACAATCAACAAAAGAAACATTTTGGACGTTTTATTTTCATTATCACCACACAAAACACACAAAGATCGACAAGACACACTGACATAATATCACGCATATTCAAATAAAAATGTCGTAACAAAAACTGAAATGAGTATAAAAAACTGACGGAGAATCTCAAGTGATTCACTATAAATCAAACCTTTGGAGATGCGTAGTGTTGTACAAGTTTATAATAAATGACCGAATATTTTTTTGCCGGATAAACTATTTTAGCCCGCAGATAGCGAATAATTTGTAGCGCTTTATAGTGACCGGGTAAGTTGAAGGAAAGAGACCGAGAGGCCGAAGTCCCATACGGTGGTCTGACCAAGTAACTAAAGAGCTAGAGATGCCAACAAAAGTTGCAATATTCCAAGCAACAGAACGCAACAGATGGCGACAACTAGTCAACAGAACCAGAAGTAGTTGCGATCCTCGGCAGTGAGGGCTAAGAAGAAGAAGAAGTGAAAGAGAGAGAACTTACAAGTTTATTTCGTGTTGATGAAAAAAGGGGGTAAAGTTTCAGACGGAATGAATTGGTTTTATAATAAATTTGTTGATAATTTGGTTCAAGTTCAAAAAGTGTATTTTAAAATCACGATGAGTAGGAATACTTTACATTTTTATCTTGTTTACCATATTTCTACATATCTGGGATCTAATACAAAATTATTAAAGCCCATTTTAATAGTAAATGAAAACGTTATTACAAAAGCCTGTTGTTGTTGAAGTTGTTGTTGTTGTTGTTTGTTGTTGTTTGTTGTTTGTTTTTTTTTTTCATTTGTTGTTCAAGCTGTGTACACATATCTTAGGAATTTGTTCTGGATCAAAACCAGTTTTGAATGTATACTTAGCTTATTTGGGAACACATTCTGTTTTGTGTACCATTATAAATAAATAAATAAATAAAAGCCTTCTTAGAGAAATCTTAATAGAATATAGTAGGCATTTCATGCTTGATTACATTTTCCCATCACTAGTGCCATCAGTTAAATTATTCAATTTCTATCTTTATCACGAAGCAATAAAGTTTATATTCCAAATACCAGTTTGATATGTAAATTTGTAAGGTTGTGTTGAGAGGCCGAGTGTTTAGGTGGCCGAAGCCCGGTAGCCAGACTCGAATAATACAATGACATACAAAATCAATCGATAACCAAATATATAAAACGCCCACACACAGGGATAAGTAATCTTTCTCACATTATTAAACGATGTTATTTATAAGTCGAGTAAAAGAAAAA
The DNA here is from genome assembly GCA_964023185.1 of Macaria liturata. Lineage (NCBI taxonomy): Eukaryota > Metazoa > Arthropoda > Insecta > Lepidoptera > Geometridae > Macaria > Macaria liturata. Next base: position 3,460,687 of record OZ026809.1, read on the forward strand.
TGGTCTGTTGTGCCTGCTGTGCTCTCTGTAACATAACTTAAGTCGTAAATAAGTCAGTAAACTTAGGTCTAAATGCCGATTTCCTTGCATATTAGCGCCAGTAATCACTTCTTTGTTAACAATCAAATTCAACATTGACGGACACGACGTCTCAAAGAAAGGAAGGAACATCATCAAAAGAAAGATGAGAAAAAATATATTTTTTGAATGTAAATGGATCATTCTATTAGTTAGAATTTTAGGCATAGTCGGCATCAATGGAACACAGGTAGTTTTCTATGATTTTATCTATTTTATGATTCAATTAGACATCAATAGAGTATAGACTCAGATCCATTGTCTGTTACCACGCCCTAGTATCACGGGTCAGAAGTCAATATTCTTTAAATTATATATGTGTATAATGCATACATACAACTATGTCTTGTTTTACCAATAAACTACCGATATTATTGAATGAAAACACTACTGTATTTTTTTTTATCGCTGCTATCCCGCAAAAATTACAGAATCATGACAAACTTTATATTGAAATGTTTTAATAGTATTATGGCGACTTAATATATTTTATATACCTCGGACACTTCAACAACTAAGCACAAGTGTGATCCTTAGCAATTAGCGCGTGCCTTTCTAACCAATTACTTTCTTCCCACCTTCACAAGGATAACCAAAACGCAAAAATCCTATTCCCACACCTTTCCCAGCATTTGCGCATCAATTTCATTCACAAAACCAAAAACATTTCTCCAAAACTAATCCGTAGTGTCCGTAAAGTCGTGTCATCGCACAATGGGTCTATTCTCATAGAAAACGACAGTCGGGGAGTGGTTATTTTTATGGTCACCATATACCACCCGCAGAGAAATCCCGGGTAAGGCGCTAAATGCGTAAAAAATGAATGGATTCACTAATTGTCCGACCAAATATGATTAACTTCTTGTGAATGAAATCTTGAAATGTAGTTTTGCAGGTTTATAGTTTACATACACAAAATTTTGTTGGCTTAGTTTTAAAAAAAGGCGCCTTCTGATGTATTACATGAATGAAAGTTACAAAAGTTATTTTTTAGAAACTTAACTAATAAACACCAACAATGGTTTTCGACTGATATATCGACCAACAATGGTTACCTAAATAGTTTAATATTATGTTCAAACAAGCAATTTTGCACTTAACCGCACTTCAAATAACACAAATTTTAACATAGCAGTTTCATGTAAAAATAACTATTTATTTCGGTATTTTTCAAACAATCCGTAGTTTTAATGGAGTGGCTAAAAATAGCGTATTTAGAGCCTCGTGTTATAAAATTGTGCAACATTGTGATATCTCATAACGTCGGTACAAAACACCGACGCTCCATCGAACAATATCGGCGATTTCTTAAACAAATTAACACCACCGGGCCACGTGTTAGCCCTTTTGTATACTTATATAGTTTTACAGCCTTTTTGTCGAGAAATAACCTGTCTGGGCGAGATAACTTGCGCAAGGGCACAAAAGAAAAAAAGTGAAAATATCCGGCAGTAAAAGTTGCAAAGGCGGCGTTGATAAGTGCTTATTGTTATTTTTTTAGTTAATGTTTTGTTTCGGCAAGCGCCGTTTAGGCCTAATTTGTTAAAGGGTTGCGAAGAACAGAAACGTTATAATGATCTTTGTGTTTTTATGGCACCCTTTGTGTAGAATTTTACTTCCGTAAAATGTAATAATGGTAGTGCAATGTTGTTTTGAATAAATGCGTGTTGTGTACCTTAGAGTATACGAGTAGTTACTTAGATCAGAAGCTGAGACGTTCAAGTTTATAAATTAAGAATATTTTATGCATCTATTTGAAAATTATAATATGTAGTTTATTTACAATGTTACCTACTGTGTGGTACTAAAACCGAAATCAAAATGTTTGAATTTATTATAAAAATTCAAACTAATGATATAAAAATATAATAATATCAAAGGCAAACATGAAAACTACTCATAGTAAGAGCACTTAAGTTAGGCATTTATAAGTTAAATCGTTGTTTTGAGTTAACAAAATGACCTGAAAATCATCGACTTCCAATATCGTCCATTAAAAGCAATCTTACTAGTACTTATTACGATTATCTACCTGGAACTTAATTAAAAAGAAAACAAAAAAATATTTTTTGTAAATACTTAATTTTATTAACTCGTAAACTAACAGATGACATAAGTATCCTATCTAGATTCGAGTAAAACGACACAAAATATGTATTTATATTCACAAGAATTATTTAGCATTATAACGATCCATTAACGCGTTTTTGTAACCGATAACATAATATAATTTTGGCAAGCGTGTAAAGATTTAATTATAACTTATTTATAATCTACGCAGTGAATAGTTATATTTCCATTGTTATTTTGTCATTTTGATTAAATTTTCTTTTGCATGTCCATTTTATTAAATCATCAGTTGAATTTTTTAACAATTATGTTACTTATATTTTACTAACATAGCAAACTCATATTTAAAAAAATTAAATTATAGACACAAATACCTGTTAATTGAAAAGGTATTTGTTGGAATTTATAAATTTGTTCGCAGTGTTAATGTAAGTACCTACAAAAGTATAAGTTAATGATATTGAAGTAAACTTACTGGTGTTTCAAGGTATTAATTATAAGTACCGTGTCTCAAGGTAAATATGACACACGTCATAAAATTATGGTGTCTTGTTTATCATATAGACCATTACTTACAATTACATAAGAAATATATTATTTAGTTAGGTGAATATTTTTAAAAGTATTTGATCACAATATCCGTTATATTATTTCAAGACAAACGAAAATTACCTGCGCTTTTTAAATAATTTAGTTTTGATCGTTGTACGAGTATGATAATTTCACTCAAAATACATTCATATATGTTTGTGAAGTAATAATATTATATTGTTCTGAAGCAATACTAGTTCTTTTTACATTATAACTGACAGACAGACAAATTCTACAAAAAACTTATACATATATAAATTTTCCTAATCATTAGTGTACATATTTGTAACTTCATAGAACAAGGATAAATCTAAGAAATACAGAAATATGTGTTGAAAGTATGTACCTAGACATGTATAAAAAATCTTTACACGCTTACATTTTGCTAAATTGATGCTTGCACATAAATATATATTCGAATGGAACGTGCATAAGCCGAGATAGGTACCTATCTTACCAGAAACCTTTACTTAGAAGTAAATATATATAACTTACATACTATATATACAAATACTTAATTTACATACTCCTAAATGCGATGGTCGATGATAAACTTAAAATTCCATTTACCTATCTATTTATATTTAGTTATATTTATTTTATACACATTTGATACACATAAAGGACATTGCACACTTCTTTCGATTGTTCGCGATATGGTGTTATTCGGCACTTTGTTTGTACACCCATGGATACAATAGCCTACGGAATTTCACTTCTTTGTATTCATAATGGCGGACGTTTAGCCGTCTATAAAAGATTTCTCTTCATAAGTTGTTTGATAAAATTATGATTTAAAAGTGTGTAATGAAACATTACTATAAGAAAAATATATATTATACGAGAGAATAACCATGTAAAAAATATTTAAGGTTAAAAAAAGAAACAATTAAAAAGCGGTGTTCAAAGATGTTGAGCAAAAAAGCGTACAGTAAATTAGTTGTATACTTTGGCCAAACAAAAGACATCAACGCGTTATTCAAACAAACAAACGCTCGATATTGGCTATCTCCATATCGACTAATGCCAATAGATAACAAAGCTCGATAACATATCGTATCGATCGTATAATGCGTTATTATGTCACGATAGTTGTTTTAGGCAACATTTACTTAACATTACTTACGCAATTGAAAATATTAGTCAGGTTAGTGCAACAATTAAATTCGATAAAAGTGTTAAACCATCATGGACGTACAAACGAAGCGCCCAATATAACGACTACAAAGGACACTTTCTCCGAAGTTCCATTAACATTTAGGCCTACCTATGGGTGTCGCCGCCGCCCGCTCGCCCCTCGTGCACTAAACATCTACCTACTAAGAAACGCACACAAAACGGACCCGCTGAAATAATCGGAGTATATACACACATGTACAAGCGTCCCGACGCGGGCGCGACGATAATATCACCAGAACACGATTCGCTCACTTGGAGTCCAAATATCAGCATGAGATGAGTGGAGGCCTAGGCCGCCGGCGGAGGCCTAGCGCGGCTACAGGCCGTCGCGCGCGGGCGGCGCGCACCAGGCGGGCGCGCGGCGTGCCTACGCCAGCGGGTACTGTCACAAGGGCGGCTGTGCGTGCGCGTGGTGGTGGTGGTACAGCGGCGACTGGTAGTAGTTGTCCGCCGGTGAGTGCCCGTAGCCGTAGTTGACGTCGTACATCTTCAGGTCGGCCTTGGTGTCCGCGCCGGGCAGCAGGCGCGTGATGCTGAAGGGGTGCTGCGCGGGCGCGTACCCCGGCGGCTCCTGCTTCAGCTGCGCGTAGTGCTCCAGCGCCAGCGGCGTGTGCTCCGGCAGACACAGCTCGGGCGCCGCGTGCAGCTGCGCCAGGAGCTCGTCCCGCATCTCCTTGTCCTCGCCCGCGCCGCCCGCGCCCTTGTCGTGTGCGTGTTCACGTTTATCGTGCGCGTGGTGACCGTGCCCGTGCTGTGCCTTCTGTGCTTGTCGGATC